>OU744448.1:0-600000 GCA_916610825.1 Haliclystus octoradiatus
AACCCTAACCCTAACCCTAACCCCTAACCCTAACCCTAACCCTACCCCTAACCCTAACCCTAACCCTACCCTACCCCTAACCCTAACCCTAACCCTAACCCTAACCCTAACCCTAACCCTAACCCTAACCCTAACCCTAACCCTAACCCTAACCCTAACCCTAACCCTAACCCTAACCCTAACCCTAACCCTAACCCTAACCCTAACCCTAACCCTAACCCTAACCCTAACCCTAACCCTAACCCTAACCCAAACCCTAACCCTAACCCTAACCCTAACCCTAACCCTAACCCCTAACCCTAACCCTAACCCTAACCCTAACCCTAACCCTAACCCTAACCCACCCTAACCCTAACCCTAACCCCTACCCCTAACCCTAACCCCTAACCCTAACCCTAACCCTAACCCTAACCCTAACCCTAACCCTAACCCTAACCCTAACCCTAACCCTAACCCTAACCCTAACCCTAACCCTAACCCTAACCCTAACCCTAACCCTAACCCTAACCCTAACCCTAACCCTAACCCTAACCCCTAACCCTAACCCTAACCCTAACCCTAACCCTAACCCTAACCCTAACCCTAACCCTAACCCTAACCCTAACCCTAACCCTAACCCTAACCCTAACCCTAACCCTAACCCTAACCCTAACCCTAACCCTAACCCTAACCCTAACCCTAACCCTAACCCTAACCCTAGCGAACTTGTAGACTAAGACTAAGATTGACAGATAAGTTTTAAGCTTTAACATGTGATATACATGAATAAGCAGGACAAAGGAAATGGCTAGTTTGCATTGATGACATTGATATCTCTGCTCGCTGCTTGTACTATATCACCGTCATAAAAGCTTAAACTTGTCACATTTCATGTGTTTGTAAATGTGTGAACTTTCGCTCCACATGCAGACATAAATAGTCGACATAGATCATTGAAATTTGACACTGAGAAGTAAATTGACGGTTGCTCGTCAATCGTGAACTATACGCAAAGTCCAGTTAAATTAAAAAATTTCGATTCAGCAGAATAAGCTCCTGAACAATAAATCCACTTAACTGTAGCTATGCAATTTCTAAACATTTTAATTAGCATTTTATTTATTTCCAAGAGTCTGTAATAAATACATCCATGTCATTCTAATTTTGTTTACATTTAAACAATAGCCGCGGTACAATTGTTACTTTTCATGGATTAATAAATGCGTAGAAAGAACACATACATACACACAGGCACGACGAATGGATCTCTATTTGTATATAGATAAGTGGCCTAGATAGATAATTGAAATTTAAAATACTTGGATTCAGCAGAATGTATTCCTGTAAAATTTCCGTCTTGTATAAAAATAAGTTCCCATAGTTATGCTATTTCTAAAGCATATCAAAATATTTAAATTGGAATTTTACAATTTTATTATTTCCGTGGGCCTTTATATAATTACTTGATACATCCTTGTTATTCTAAACCTGTTTACATTAAAATAATAGCAGCGGCGACGATCGTCGGAACACCATGACAACAGAGAAACGGACACCTACTCGACAAAAAGAACGACACTGGCGTTGTAAATATCTTACTTTTTTGCAGAAAATCGTTAATATCTCTTCATACAATAAAAATCTAGAATAAATTATTAGCGCAGCTCGCTGTTTGGACAACGACGATCATTTTAAGCTATAGTTTGTCACATTTCATAGATTAATAAATGCGTGAAAAGAACACATACATACACACAGGCACGCACGGATCTCTATTTGTATATAGATACTTCAAGAGTTGACTGCTGTGGTTTTATAGGATATCACCATTATCGGATAGTACCTTTCCCGACTTTTTAGAATAGATCAACGATTGTCTAGACCCCCCTCTCATTAAAAATTACTAGAATGCGAGAGACGCGAGAAAGAAGACTTGCATTTATTTTTGTACATATATTTTCTCAGTAATGAATACTTAAAATCTGAGGATGGCCTTGATGGTATCAACGCCATCGACGGCCATCCTTCTTTTCTCGTTCATTGACGATGTATTTGAATCAATGGTTGAACTGAAAAGAAAAGCAATAATTAGATCTAACGTACATTAACGCTATATAACACCTGAATCCTAACCCCCTCATGTACCATATCGCTAAAACAATGCAATCAAGTCACTAACTATGATAACGACTTACATCATTATTTCAAGAATTGCCTTGACGGCAATTGCTTATTTGTTAATAGCTGCGAGAAAAATAATAATATGATATCAATCTACTCTCTTTTTAAATTATTCCTACAGTTACAAAATGCTGTGACCAACTTACCAAAATGCCCTTGCAACAGGGTTTGGCGGATTGTTTGCAGCAGCCCGCCCCAACAGTGGAACCACCGTTTGTTTCTTTCTAAATCTTCCCAACTTAAAAGTAGAAGGAGAGTGACATTATTAGAAATAAATTCATATGGAAAAACCTATCGCTAGCTTAATTAAGATCCAAATTTAGAACTCCACCCAATGCATAAGCGATTCCATGACTGATTTGAAAAGGAATAATATGGGGGGCGCAGTCTTTTATACTCCTATAGCTGATCACGAGGTACAGAAATTTCTTTTGGCTCTAGAACGCAGTGATTTTCTTAGTATAGAATGCTGATTGGCTTCATAGAAACATAACTGTCTGATTCTACTTTGGACTGCAACATTTTAATGATTTGTAGATTACTGGTTGGTCAATGAAATGATCGTACGTTATTCGACTGGGGAGGGACCCTGTAGTTGGGAATTCATACCTAATTATCTTAATGTCAATCGTTGAAGTGATGTAATGAAACAAAGGATTTTACCAACCATATTATTATAGTGACCACCGAGTCCGCTCGCTATAGACAGGTTGCCTCACAATGATGAGAAGCGTCTCGTATTGATGCATCGTAAAAGTGAACCTTGACACGTTTCAAATTTATGTCATCATTCACGGAAGTAAGACAGACTTTAACAAACTCATTTCAAAGAGAAAGCATAAAAAAGACAATCAGGTAAGACACATATCAATGTATTCAATTATGTTATATCATATTTACAAATTCATACTGATTAATTACAGTTTGTTTTATCAGAAATTATTTCGTTCAACTTGATTAGATAAAATTTAACAGATTTCGAACTGTCTGTCTAATAAAAGTACTTCTGATCCTGTAATCAAGTCCTCTGATAGTCAGGAAATTTATGTTCTATGAAACTATTTACAACATTTTCATCGTCCGCTGTTTTGTCAATTCATACGCAAAGTATATTGCAAATTTTTACACACGCCTCCATCAATACAGTGTAATGAGGTACCCAAGGTCTCCAATTTATCAGTCGTGTTATAATAACTAGGTGGTTGAGCAAATGATTCTACAAAATTAACATGCCCACGCCTATTGGTATTGACTAAAAGTCAATGTTCACCTTCCAAGTCACTAGGTTCCGTGTTTACTACAATGACCATGTCACGAATGTTTGAGTCAGGTTTGACTGTTTGGAAATCCATGACCAAGACATCTATATACCTATGTTTTTTAATTTGCTCGTCTGCATGGAGAATGTCCCTCAATCTTTGTTTATCAATAATGATAAATGTTCCCTTCAAAAATCAGTCAAAACATCTCTAGATTTATCCACAGAAATACACGAATCAAATTCTGCATACTTTAACAATGTCACCGTTTGCGGTAGAGGTGTTCCAAACGAAAGAGGGATGCGTAAATCACCAGTGCGTTTAGGCTCTATATGTCCAGTAACACTTGCAGTCGGTGCCAAATGGGACAACACGGGCTTGAAAAAGCGGGATATTAAGCGATATGGGATATTAACCGAGGGGATATTAACCGATTTAAATTAGTTGAGTTTGTATAGAAAACAGAAAGTGGTATTTGAAATATGGGGATATTAAGCGAGGTGGGATATTAACCTTAACCGAGGGGATATTAACCGAGTTCGACTGTAATGCGTAATTTTATATGTAAGAAACTGCGAGCCAAATATATTGGTCTTTCAGTGGAATTCAGATAACACAAACTCAATTGATCCTCCTGCAGTGAAGGAATTTGAAAGGTAGACATCCTCATATGGACTGCTTTCAATGACAGACTGTACAAAAGGAGGTGCAAACAAATCTGTTTCAGATAAACTACAGATAACTTCGTTAAATTGCGGGTTGGTCATCATCAATGTTTTATCTTCACTTTGTCTTTTTCTAATAGGTTTCTTGCCAACTTTGCCACGACCTATCTCCTTGCTGATCACACCCCGACTGACCTTGTTAATCCCACTATCGTCTCGTTTAAGCCTTTTTGAAGGGTAGGTAATCACATCATCCAACATGGAATGTAATCCTTCATTGTCACGCTTCTTTCCCATAATCTTTCCCAAAGCAGAATTCCCATAATCTTTTAACACTTCTGCTGCCATCCACGAGACTAATCGTTTTCACCAACACCCGCACCACATGCCGTCCTCCAGTATACTTGTTTTCAAAATGCGTGTCACTCAATTGCTTCGGAAACAATCGATAAGGGACTTCCCTTAGATTTCTTTTGCTCATATTCAC
Source organism: Haliclystus octoradiatus (assembly GCA_916610825.1). NCBI lineage: Eukaryota > Metazoa > Cnidaria > Staurozoa > Stauromedusae > Haliclystidae > Haliclystus > Haliclystus octoradiatus. Next base: position 4,572 of record OU744448.1, read on the forward strand.
CAATAAAACAGCAGCTTTCAAGGGAATCTTTTTTCTCGTGATTCGGTCATGATCTGATAAATTTAGAGAACATTGAAATTTTACTTTGAAGCATGTTGTAAACAAAATGGCGTCTGGAAGAACGAGTTTGTGGAGTTTTTTTATTTATAAATAATACTAAACATTTCATAAACATAAAAAAAGTTACATCAAATTGTTCCAAAACTTGCCATTTGGTGCTCCATTGATCAAAATTTCGGAGAGTTTCATGTAATTTGCTCGAATCTTCGTCATCTCTAGCCGAGGAGAATTTAGCATCATCTGCGAAAAGTTTCATATCACAGAAAGGTTCAATGCAAGATGAAATATCATTGACATAAATAAGAAATAATGGTGGTCCTAATACAGAACCTTGTGGGACGCCACTTGTCACAGGTAAACTGGAAGATATGTTATTTCCAACACAAACCACTTGCGTACGATTTACTAAGAAAGATCTAACCCAATTGAGTAGTTCATGTCGAATGCCATATGCGTACAACTTGGAGAGCAGCTTTTCGTGTGAGACAGAATCAAACGCTTTTTGAAAGTCTATATAAACAGTGTCAATTCTTTTTTTGTTATTTACATCAGTAATCCATCTAGCTAAAAACGATAGCAACTGGGTACAGGTGGAACGCCTGGAAAAGAAACCAAATTGATCTTTTGACAGAAGATTTAAACTTAATACATATGACATAATATCTTTATAAACAATTGATTCCATCACCTTGCATGCAATGCATGTCAAGGAAATGGGACGGTAATTTTCTTTTAAACTTGATTTACCCTTTTTGAAAATTGGTGCAATAATAGCTGTCTTCCATATGGAAGGCATAGTGCCTGAAGATAACGAGAGTTCAAAAATCAAGCAAAATGGGTAAGCTATTTCTTCAGCAATTGATTTCATAAAATATAAAGGGTAGCCATCAGGTGATCGCGACGTTTTAGATGGTAGCTTTTTCAATGCATTGACGACTTTTACATAAGAAAAGTTCATAAAATTGATAGAATCTTTTTCTTCAACAAGGTTAGGAAATGAAGCGTCTTTGCCATCGTCTTTTGTGAAAACAGAAGAAAAGTATTCATTTATTAGATTGGCTTTGTCTTCGTCGTAAGTAAGGAAAGTAGTTGAATCTTCTGATAAGAGTGATGGTATGTTAGATGTAGTATTAAGCTTGTTTTTAACGAAAGAGTGAAACTTTTTCAGAGATGGATCATCAATTAAATCCTTTTGCTTTTTGGTTATTAAATTCTTTTACAGCTTTATCATAATTTCTTGAGTGTATTTTATACTGCGATAGAGATAATTGTCCAATTTTATATTTCCGATAAGCGTGACGTTTTTTAACAGCGAGACGGTTAATGTTTTTTGGATATGTACGTTTATTGCTGTGAGATATTGAAATGAGGATCAAATTCTTTATACATAAATCTAGCTCATAAATCTAGCATATGAGAGAAATCACTATGTTGTCCATTTAAGGGGATAACTTGTAACAACGATGTAGTCAGATCGCCCACTTATTGATGTTTGACAATATCCGAGTGTACATGAATAGCTTGAAATCGGTGTTGTGGTGAGGCTACGATAGTGCTGGTATTATTTTCTTGGTGATGTCTTTCCATAGGATTGCTGTGTGCCGTCTGATGATGGATGACTTATCAACCGGAAAACCCATAATAGCCCCTATATCAGAGTAGCCAAAATGCAATGAGCACTGTACCGGAACGTTAACCCAAACCTTTCCACATGGTTTGCTGTATTCCATTTCAAACGCAGGCATAGAACTGACGGCAAGCACGGTTGTCTTTTGAACAAGGGCGGTCTTTTGCAAGGCTGTGATTAATTCATTGGTGCATGTATAATAACCAGGTTCCAAAGTTTTTAACCATCAAATCAGACACAAAACCAAAGAGAAACAAAGCAAATATTAACCAAACTGTAATATAATTAGATTTAAATTTTAACAGCAAAGCTCTATATATTTTAAAACAGTAATACAGCATTTAACTATTGCAAATACAATATAGTTTCACGCCATCATGAATAAAACTAAAAACTTTTTCTACGTGGTTCCTTTATGTCAACCACAGCCTCTCTTTAGGTTATTTGACATTTCTATAGAGAGGCAGCTTGCCAGATTAAACATGGATTGAATAAACGATATTAAACAAGATTAATTGAAATAAAATTAGGAAACTAAATAAAATATATAGTTAAAACACTCACAACACACAAGGTGTTGGGATATAATAAACCGCATTATACCAACACTTTTAAACATTGATAAAATATTGTCCTTTCTGATTTCATAAAATTGATTTCAAAGGAACTTCAATCTTGGTTGCCTTCACTTTTCTGGACAAGAACAAGAGTGTTTGCATGTCTTTGCACTGTCTCTGATCGACATTGTTTGTCAGTGGAGTTGAAATATGTGACTGTAACTCTTCTGACTAGGCCGTCAGAACCTGGTGACGTCTTCGTAATCTTTCCTAGCCTGTAAAATCCTGTTCTTGAAGGTGTATCCAATAACCAGACAATGCCATTTTTCTCTAGATTCGTCTTTTCTTTTTTCCATTTTTGGATTCTGTCTCTTCTCACAGATTCATTATAAACCTCCCACCAATGTCTCATTTGGTCCTGAACATCTTTGAATTTTGTCAACAGTTTTCCTGATACTTCCAGTTGCTTGTCCTCTTGACTTTCGTTATTTCTTCCATGAAGTAGGTGATTTGGTGTAATTGCTTGCCCAAATTTCAGGATTATAAATAAGTGGGCGTTCGTTTACCATGTTTGCCCATCCTCTCACCACCTGGTCATATTGTAGGCTTGTAAGAATTTTTTGCCCTGTAAGAAGTTGTTCGCGTCTCCTCTCAACTTTTATTAGCTTGATAATAGCTTCTACAGTACCTTGCACCCACGGTGCCTTTGCAGGACCAAAGTGCCATTCTACCACAGGGTATTTTCTTGTCACTGCCAACTGGATTTCTTGGAATTGATTTTCTAAAACTTTGCCTGATTTGACAAGGTTAGAACCAAGGTCAGAATTGACAAATTTGAAGACTCCATGTTGACTCTTCAGATTTTCCAATCCTCGTAGAACACTTGCTGCCCTGTAATCTTCCATTGCACATGCAAAGGTTGCTCTTGTGCTCTCACACCTTACACAAAGAAGCCTATGCTTTAGAGAAATTCTTAGCTTTACTGAGTCTCTGACCAGAAAGGACCAGCAATATCAACTTGGACAGAGTAGAATGGTTTCGTAAAACTGAATCTTGATTCAGGAAGTGGCCCCATCTTCTGTGGTAGGCTTTTTGCATCCAGCTTTTTGCATGTGAAACATGATTCTCTGATCTTTTTAAGCCTTTTCTGTGAGAAGGGAATGTAGAACTTTTCTCGCAGCTTTGATTCAACACGACGAATTGAGTGGCCGTGTCCCCATAAATTATGCCACTGGTTTAGAATTAATGTTCCAACTCTTGACGCTCCACATATCACTGGCACCTTCTATTCCACAATTGATTCAAACGTTCTCCCAACAGCATATATGATCTTGTCGTGTCCTTCCACAATTTCATAGGATGATAGTTTGGAAACTTTCAACATGTTTTTTGTATCTTGCATTGTGGATTGCAGAAGCATTTTCTTTGCTTGATGAAATCTCACAGGGGCTGAGGCCAATGCAGAATCCTCATCATTCTGTATGAAAGATTTGAATTTCCCTACTGCTTTCAAAACAAGCGCACATATTCTTATAGCAGCATCCCATGTTGGTGCATTGCTTGCAATGGTGGCGATAAATATATCTTTACTTTCTCCTTTGTTTACAATCATGCTAGAAGTGATTCTCTTCATAGCGATCTTGTTAGCATCTGTTCCTTGTTTTGCTGTGCTGTAGCCTTTTGCAAGATCTGTGAGTGGCTCATATTTTCCTGGTAAATTGTCAAACGAACTTACAGGCCAGGCATCTTCTGCTTTCATCAAAAATTGGCCATTCATCCATTTGGTAGATTTCAGGTCTTCTGCAGTTGCTTTGTTTTTTGTAGCCAAATCTGCTGGGTTTTGCTCACTTGGGATGTACTTCCAATCTTCAATATTTGTGTGAGACTGGATATACTGGACTCTAGTCCCGACAAACACATTGAAAGTTCCTGAATGGGAGTTTAATTGCCTCAGTACAGTTGTTGAATCAGAGAAAAACATGCTAGTAACCACATTGATTTCCTTTGGTAAGCTTTCTATTGTCTTTTTCCACAGCTTAACGCCTATCTCAGCTCCTAGGAGCTCCAAACGAGGTATAGATATTCTTTTTGTTCCGGCTGTTTTTGCAATTGCTTGTAGGAGACGTGATTCAGATCCATTTTCAGTTTTGGTGACAATATAAATGCAGGCCGCATAAGCTTTTTCTCCACCATCGCAAAATGTTGCAAGCATAACATCCACTTTTTCTCCTTCTATCACATCACAAGGGATAGTTGTTCTAGGAAATGACACCTATTTTGCTTTCCAAATTTCTATAAAAATAGCAATAAACTTTTTCTTGAAATCCTCATCCAATTCTGTATTCCAGGATTCTTTGTTCTGACCAGGATACTGCAAACACACTTCTCCATAAAATAGCCGTAGCTTTATAGTCATAGGTAGGTAGAGTCCCATTGGGTCAAACATCAAATTTTTATTGACTTCAAAAAGGCCTTTGACTCTGTGTTAAGATGCAGAATCCCAGAAATATTAGATTTCTATAATGTACCTATTGTTCTTATCGATGCTATTATGTCCTTTTATTCTTCTACTTCGGCTTTTGTTAGAACTCACTATGGTGATACTGATGATTTCCCGACAGCTTGTGGCGTACTACAGGGTGACACATTGTCCCCTTTTTTATTTACACTATTTATTGATTATGTTTTTCATAAGTCATGTCCTGACTCTTCCGGTTTTACCCTTGATCATCGTAGGTCTTCACGTCATCTAGAGCGCAGCGTATCGGACCTCTCATTCGTTGACGATATTGCTATCTTAACAAATAGCATATCTGATGCACAACAGCTTCTTGATGAAGTTGAACGGGTTGGTAAAACGGTAGGCTTGACAATTAACACGACTAAGACGAAATTTATTGCTTTAGACATAAAACAGGCACACCTTGCAACATCTAATGGTGACATAGAACGTGTAGATTCGTTCAAGTACCTAGGTTCTGTACTTCCATCTTCTTCAGATGATTTAACACAACGTAGAGGCCAGGCTTGGGCAGCCATTAGAGGTCTGAATAGATTCTGGGCGTCCGATGTCAACACTGACGTCAAGTTAAGACTGTTCAGACACACGATAGAACATGTTCTATTATATGCATCTGAAACGTGGGTTCTATCAACCTCACTATTGACCCGACTTGACTCTGCTTATGACGCCATGCTTCGGCATGCTTTAGGAGTACATTGGCCCAACTTACTGTCTACTGCTAAACTTAGAAAACTTTCCCCTTCTGCCTCTGCTATTGCTCACCAACGTCAGATGTCTTTTTTAGGTCACATCGAAAGATCAAAGACGTATGCCCCTCAACCGCTGCATGACATCCTTCATTGGCAACCAAAGGAGATGCTTCGACGGGGCTATGGTAGATTAGTATCTTTTCATAATGTTTTCTATCGTGAATTGTGTTATTTAAAGGTTTCTTTGTCCGCCATGTCTGACCGTGTTTTGTGGCGTTCTTTGTGTAGCAAATATGTAAGGCGTAAGAGGGACGGCACATTCCTATAATGTGACTGTCTATACTACTACTACTAAACATCTGGGCTTGACAAGAAATTGCATTCTTTTTGGTAAACTTCTCCATTACATTCCATTACTTCTCCAAGGACATGAAATTCTTTGAATGTGAAACCTTCAGCTTCTGCTACTTTTTTCATTGCTTCCATCAATGGTTGAATGTCCTCCTTCCATTTTCCAGTAACAACACAGTCGTCAACATAACTTTGGTGCACATATATTGAAAGGAGTCTTTCTTCATACTCGGGAACTAAATTGGAAAATTCTTCTGCATTTTTAACTCTTCCAAGAACTGCAAGCCAAGCTGCAGAACTGTCACCAAAAGGCATAGTAGCTTCAACCACTTCCAAGAACATGCTGCTAGGGGTAATTACATGCTTCCAATTTGCAGGTACAAGAACATCTGGTATAAGTAATCTTCTTAGGCTGACATCTTCTTCTGGCAATTGGAAACTGTTAAAGTATTTTGATAAGTCCCCAATCGCAATGTTCTGTGCAGTCCTCAGCTTTAATAAAACCTTCCGCAAATCGCCGATTTCAGAGGAACCCTGAACTTGACAATCATTTAAATTTAATCCATTGACATCTTTGTTTGAACTATTCGTGACTAATCTGATTGGCGTTGAAATACTTTTTTCGTTTATCACAATGTTCCAGGGTAAATAATGCTTTTGCAATCCTTCTTTTAGGCTCAATTCTGAAACAGGAATCCAGTGTTTCCTCTCCAAGTTTCCTAGAACTTGCTCTATTACTTGTGGCTGCAAGTGTGGTTTTTTCTTCAATTTTGCCAGTAAACCACCCATCATTCTTTCTACTGACGCTTGATTTTCTTGCAATCTTTCCAAGTTATCATAATAGTTATAGTTAGCAAACCACTTTCCGTCTTTATGTACAAGTGAAGCGTATAGATCTGCATCCTCCTTTTCCATCTGCTTTGTGTGTTTTTTATCGGAGAAATCCAAATTTTCACAGGTCAGAACATCCATGAATTGTTTATGTTTTTCTGTAGTTGATAACGCTTTAACGTATTTGCATGTAACTGTTTCGATCTTTTTATTGGATCCTCCTATCAAATAGTTGTTTGTTATTTTACTCTTGAACAAGACAATATTTCCATCATTCATGAATTATTCGGGGTGGAGACCTTGATAATCAGCTCCAAGTAAAATGTCAATTTTAGTGGCTTTGACTCTGTAGGTTGTTGCATTCATTCTCTCTTGCCAGGCTTTTGGAATTACAATACTACCTCCAGCTACACTTGTCAATCCATCAAATCGTGTTAGTTCAATTTTTTTCTTTGATCCATCAACTTCAACGATAAACGAGAATACATCAAAGTCCTTCTCTTCAGATGTTGTTCCAGCAAATCCTTGAACACGTAAATGTTCAGACCTCTCAAATTCACCACACAATTCAAAGTTGTCATACTGCAATTTTTCACTGATAGATTGGTTTGTGTCTGGGTCGATGATAGTAACATCTTCAACTTGAGCTACTGCATAAAATCCGTTGTCATTCTTGATTTCCACACATTTGTTCTCTGAATATCCAGTAGATTCGTTTTCAAAGTTGCATTTACAAAGGCGATAGTGGTGCTTACTATTGCACTTTCCCCAATCTGAGGATTTTGTTTTTCCATCACGGAGTTTAAATTTTCCATTACATTTTCCCTCACAATCATCTTCCTTTCTTGCACAACGTAAGCATATGTGCATATCCCCAAGATCGTTTATTGTTTTTTGTGTAAGGTAAGTACCTGTCATCTGGCAATCTCTAGACCAAAGAGCATGTCGTCCATCACAAAGGTAACATCCTGGTTTAACATTGACAGTAACCATCTTATACATTGAAACATCCGAGACATCATCTTCTTCCTCATAAACATTTGTTGACAGTTTTACATTGACATTTCTCTTTGTAGAATCATCTTTACCTCTCTTTAATGTGTAAAAGGTATCTCTGTTGGCCATTAAATAATATTTTTTTGTTTGAATCCTTCAATAATGTGGTCCCAGATTTCAATTGGCCTTTTTTGATACTTTCTTTCTGAAACATAGTCCTTAATTACAGGAGGAAGTTTGTCAAAAAGTTCTTCGACTACGTCTTTTTGTATCACCATTTCTTTTATATTACTTGCGTTGAGATCAGTATTGATCGCAAAAACGTTTCTCATCATCTCCACAGCAATGGGATCTCCATTTCCAAAAGGTTTCTTGATTTTTCCGATTCTCTTTGACATATCATTTGCGATCATGCTTGGCTCGCCAAAGTAGGAATCTAATTCGTCAATGAAGTCATCCCACTCCTTTGTCTCTGTTATTGCCCTATTGATCATAACTTGTGCATTCCCATTTGCTTTTCTGAATGCTGAATTTGACACAATAATCTTCCATAATCGCTTCGGCTTATTTGAACAATGTAGTGTTTCTAGTATCTGTCTCCTCCATGTGATATAATTACCACTGTTTCCATTTCCATACCTCTGCATTTTTCCGAAAGCTTATTGATTATGTCAAAACATTCCTCCATCCATTTCTCAATTTCTGCTGGTGGATATTCAATTGAGTTCATTTCTAATTCACAATTAGTGACTTCTTCATTCATTTTCCGAATGCTATTTCTAAAAAAATGATCCATAGCGTTTGCTGGGTTGCTTTCCGCTAACTTATTATACCTTCTCAGTGACTTAACAATACCTCTGACTTTCAAGGCCAAACTTTCTGGATTCTTCTGGTAGTCGATCCAGCTCATTTGTGTTCAGACTAGAGCTCTGGAGAGAAGTGGTATCGTTCTCAATGTTGGCATTCAAGAGCTCTATGCCTCTAGAGAAATCGTTTGCTGCTAGCGAAAGTCTGTTCACTTCTTCTAGAGGAGGTGGTATCGATTCATTTAAAAATCTAGTGCTGGTAACCAATTTCCTTTGTTGTGGTGTTTGTTGTCTACTTTCGTCACTATGATCAGAACTGCTTCCTTTCTTAATTTCGTTTATTATACATTCGCATCTTTCGCTATCACATTTCAAATGCTCAATATGCTTATGCACTAAATCAACTTGGTCCAGAAGGCACACAGCAATTATGTTCTGTTCTAAACCCTCTAATACTTCTTCGTTAATAAAATTGTTCCCACATATGGACCATGTATAAACTGGTTCAGCATAATATTGTTCATCAGAACTTAGAACATCTATAAGACTGTCATTTTCCTTCCATTCTTTGTCATCCGAAATTTCTGAAAGTTTAGACATTGCTTTTAGTAATATATCTACGTGTAGTTTTAAATTTGCCTTCCAGTTACGAAGCCTTTTTTCGAATATGTTAGCTTTAGTCTTCCCAATAGGGTTTGGGTTTTCTCTCAATAATTGATTTAACATATCAGGAATACAAAGTGTTTTAATATGATTAACCTCGTATAAAATAACATCCTTCGTCTCAATTTGTATAATCTTGTTAAAAAGCATTTTACACCTTTTAAATTAATCCCACTCTCATTGTCCCCTGTGACCAGTTGTGCAACTAACTCTTCTGTTAGCAGAATATGTTTTGCTAACTCAGAAGCATTGGGCATTGGTAAGTAGAAAATGTGTTCTCCTTCTATATCTAAGTCGACTGTTGTTCCTTTTATAGTGTTCCATCCTTCCATTAATTTTCCTCTAGTCATCATTTTGAAAAGCTATAGGTGCTGTAAATAAAGAACCAATACAGTAATATTCCTTTGTCAAACCAAATCTTGGCTGTGTTTGAGAGAACTCTTATTATTGTTAACCATCAAATCAGACACAAAACCAAAGAGAAACTAAGCAAATATTAACCAAACTGTAATATAATTAGATTTAAATTTTAACAGCAAAGATCTATATATTTAAAAACAGTAATACAGCATTTAACTATTGCAAATGCAATATAGTTTCACGCCATCATGAATAAAACTAAAAACTTTTTCCGAGTGGTTCCTTTATGTCCACCACAGCCTCTCTTTAGGTTATTTGACATTTCTATAGAGAGGCAGCTTGCCAGATTAAACATGGATTGAATAAACGGTATTAAACAAGATTAATTGAAATAAAATTAGGAAACTGAATAAAGTATATAGCTAAAACACAAGTATGTAGGGTATACATGTTTTGCTCTTTTCAATATTATCACATTTTTCATAGAACGCACATTACACTAAGACTGTCGAAAGCTAATTTCCGTTACAGCACATTGCCAGTGCCCAATTTGCAGATTTAACGGTGAGGGTAACTTGACTTGAAATTGGAAGCTGTATTATCCGGATGTAAGTCTAAACTACTAGAGCAAATTAACATCACGTGTAGTGATTGTTCGTTCATCATGTTGTAATATCGTCACTTGCAGGCACCCAGGAGTCAAATGAGAATAGCCAGACCAACGAACAAAGTAGTGTAGAATGTTATTGATTCTCTTCTTTTTCAATATGCGCTCGACCCTTGTTGTTTTCGACTATGACACGGACTGAAGTTCTTCTTCATAGAATGTGCCTGTTATAGGCTCATTTTTCAGATCCTCTAAAAGATAGACGGTGGCCATCCCCTTTAGTACATTTTTCACTCTGAAAATCTCTTCAGTCCAACCCGCTAGATAGCCCTTCATTAATACCGTTCGATTATGACTATTGCGCACTGTATCTCCTACGCTGTGGTGAGGTTGGGCAGTTTTCTGCTTCTTAACAGTGTCATACATAGTCACTTATGCCAAGCCCTGTGTACCAACATTAACAACAATAGGTCGCATTTTGATTGATCGGTGATAACCGCAATTGTATCTTGAAACCAGTTGCGGAAGAATGTCAATGTAGGTTCTGGTATTCTTATACGTGAAGTAGGCAAACATGATCTTTTTCCATGGTTACTATTCATTCACTATTAGTAGAAAAGATTTTGATGTTTTTCTGGGCCAGCAATTGTTGAAAGGTACAATTGTAAAATTCTTTGCCTTTGTCCACTTGAATAGTTTTCGGTTGACGACCAGACTGCAGTATTGTTTTGAAAGTTTTTGTCAATTCCACCCCTGTTTTTCTTTTTAGCGGTTTTACAAATCAGAATTTGGACAAAGAATCGATGCAAGTGGGTATGTACTTGTAATTACGATTAACTTTGGCAAACTTTGGTAGAAAAACCAAATCAAGCGACCATTGCTTGTGAACTTCATAAATCAAGACTTGCCTAGTTTTGAAGTTAATTTCTGATCGGTCTATGAGTGTATATGTTAGTTGTTCTTGATTTCAGTGTCTTATCCAGCTCCGTTCTATCATTTCGAGTCATTATCTGACGATTTACACCGATGTCTCGCCGATGACTGACTGACTAGAAATGCTATATGTCCTCTGTAAGGTGTTTGTTTCAGCAGGGGGTCCGTCAACTTCAGTCTTTGTAAAGTCAACTTCTGAACTACAACAAATCAAGACACATCGAACACGTTTGAATATACGTTTAGAGTCCAAATTAAAAGACATGTTTACTATCAAAAGCTTTCAATGAACTGACTAGGTTTACAGGTTTACCGCTATCTAATATACGTACATAACATGGATTAAAATGAATAATTTTTATTTTTTGCTTTTATTTTTTGCGAAGATAATCTTTGTTGTGATTTTTCAGCTCTTCTCATCATTTTTGGTTACCCATTGCATCGGAACATTCAATTGAGCATGTTAGATCCTTCAATGACTTTGTTTCTGAATACTAATTCACCCTAGTTATTGTAACCACTAATAGCAGGATTAGTTTTGCTCATTTCAAGTAGCATTTTTGCTTGTGGTTTCATTGTTTTTGGTAGCAGAGAAAGTGTTCTTTGTTCTACTACATCTTGATTTGCTTCTACAGGTGACAAGGTACTTGAATTCACGGGCATGTCATTTTGCAATTATGATGACGGCTTGGCAATGACTTGCGCCTTTTTCCATTTTAGCACATTTTCAGGACGCTTTTGAAAATCTGCCAACTCATTAGTAAACCTTTAAACAACGATTGGTTGCGACAATCTACTATATATAAATTATCTATTACAATGGTAATTATGTGCTAAATGTGTTAGTATGATAATACCTCTAAATATAACGGAGGTAACATAACTCAATTATGGACATTATTCGGCTTAGTGGCCTTACTATAAGGACACAATTTGTCCAGCCTATATTTATAACCAAATAGTAGGACATAATTTGTCCACTTGCTAATATAATACACTACACTGTTATTGTGCTATTTAACTAACTCTAATACAGACACCCCATCCATAAAGTCACCAAAAATGATAATTGTATTTGTTTCTACGGTTGTCAGTGCTCCCAAATCATCAAGAATTCCTTCAATGTATTGCACTGGCGCCTTGAGAGCTTCACCTGTCGAATGGTAGGTGATATCATCTCATCCATGTACAATAACAAATGAAGTATAAAATGGGATTTTCCACTACCTGTTCCACCGGAAACAATAGCTGTAAAGGGGTGAATCAGTTGCGTTGAAATTTGCTCCAATCTCACTTACGTAGTAATGACAACTGAGGCAATTCACTCAACACAATTGTGTATTATAATCTTGCATATTCATCTCCTTCCCGGCCATGTCTGCAGTATTTATTCAGACATGACTCTTATATCACTTGCCCAGACATGTCACAGCTTGCTCAAGGCTATTTATTGTCTAAATCAATGGTTACCAGTCCCCTCACTGTAGTATAAATGTACTTTGATTTCAAAGGTCAATCCTCATTCAGTGATTTTGCTTGGACGATACGGTACATGTACGGTAATTAACTATGGCACCAATACCACCATTTTGTGAAGTATGCTGAAAGATATTTACACGGAAAGCAGATTTGAACAGACATTTGACAACGCATTCTAATGTCTCTTCGGTCACCTGCGATTATTGTGATGGTGCGTTCAAGCATTGGAACAATTATAGAATCCATTGGTGCACCGTTGCAGTCCACCCTTAAGGCAGGTCGCAAATCACAGTCCACCTTCAAGGCAAGTCAATCCGTCTACATCACCATCTGTCCTCTCGAAAACACTTTTTAAACTTTTTAACAATTCAATTTATGGTAAATTATTGGAGGACGTACGCTGTAGACGCAACATCAATTTGGTGGACAATGTAAGGTCGATGAAAAAATTTGCAGCGCAGCCCATCTTCAAATCTTGCAAGATTTTTCATGAAAATGTTTGTGGTGTAGAACGCTCGTTTCCTGGAATTGTCCTAAATCGACCTATTTATGCCGGATTCTGTGTACTCGATTTATCAAAACGGCTAATGATTGATTTTCATTACAATTATAAGAAAAAGCGTTACCCTGGCAACCACTCCAAGGTATTGTTCACTGATACTGATAGCTTGGCTTATGTTATTCAAACTGTTGTTGTTGTTGTTGTTGGTTTATTTGCCAAAAAATATAATATTGACTGGAATATAAAGGAAAGCTTGACTTTCACTTACATATATCCTTTAAATACAAATGGTATTAAAAGTAGAAAAGAAGTTGTTAATTAATTGAATATAGTTCATACATAATAATACTAATAGACTTTGCATAAAGCACTTAAATCTTGTTCATCCAATTTTGATTTAAAGCATCGTAATGTTTTACTTGTGACAGTATGTTCGGGTAAACCATTCCACCACGGAATTACTCGATTAACGAATTGAAATTTGGTGACATTTAGCTTACAGGATAGCGTGTTTGTTGGCTGTAGCTTTAAGGAATTACCTCGCATTGAGTATTTATTCTTAGAAAAATTGCAGAATTCTGTTACATTTAAATCTACGAGGTTGTTTATAATTTTGAACATCATAATAAGATCTTGTTTTATTCGTCTTAATTCTAAAGAACTAATGCCAAGATAAACTAAACGATCTTGATAAGCCTGTCCGTAAACATGATTGACGTGGCAAATATGCCTAGTGAAGGTTCGTTGCACCTTTTCAATGTTCATAATGTCTTTTGTTAAATAAGGGGACCATACTGGAGACACAGATTCCAAAAGTGGTCTTACGTATACGTTGTACGCTTTAGTTAAAATAAAGGATCTCTACTTGTGAAACATTTTCTTATTAAATATGACCTAGATTTTGCTTTTGCTGCAATCATACCACAATGTGCTGAGGATTTGAAATCTGCAGTAAACAATACTCCTAAATCTTTGATCCTTTCCACGGATTTCAACTCTTTTCCTTCCAAGTTAAACACTTTTCGAGGCACTTTATTATTTCCGAAAGAAAATACGCAACATTTGTGTAAGGCGAGTCGTAACTGCCATGTTAAAGCCCATGCTACCACCTTGTCTAGTGTTTGCTGGAGATTGCAATTTTGGTCAGCTCGTGCAGTAAAGATCTTTGCATCATCTGCAAACAATTTGATATGGCAATCTTCTTCAAGGCAGCTTACAATGTCATTTATAAATAATATAAACAGCAGCTGGCCCAGTACAGAACCCTGGGGTACACCACTGTCAACGTTTAAAGGTTTAGAGTAAATATTTTCAATGCATACAGATTGAGTGCGGCCAATTAAAAACGAAGATATCCATTGAAGGAGCTCAAAATCTATACCATAGGCTTATAGCTTGACAATCAACTTCTTGTGGGATACAGTGTCGAATGCCTTGCTAAAATCTAAATAGACGGTATCAGTTAGTAATCTGGAATTGATTGATTCCGACCATAAATTAAGCGTTGATAATAACTGTGTGCATGTCGAACGACGTTCTAGAAACCCATGTTGTTCTTTGGTTATAAGTTTATTTTTTAAGAAATATTTCTTCATTTGGTTGGTAACTATGGACTCCATCACCTTGCATGTGACGCAAGTCAAAGAAACAGGGCGATAATTTTTGCAAACTGAAGACTTTCCATTTTTAAAGATCGGAATCACAAAGGCAGTTTTCCATACTGGTGGAAGTTGACCCGACAGCATGGACGTTTCATATAGAATGGACAATGGAAGAGTAATTTCGCTGGCAATGTTCTTAAGAAAAATAGCTGGATAACCATCAGGAGATTTCGACGCTTTACTTGGTAAGGCAAGTAAAGTCTTGAGAATATGTTTTTGCGAAAAATTGATAAACGAAAGAGATGTGGTACTGTCAACTTGTTGCGCAAATTCAGGAATGATCCCATCATCTTGAGTAAATAGACTAGCAAAATAGGTATTAAAACAATTAGCTTTCTCATTTAAATCTGCCACTGTTACTCCATCTTCATTTTGTACCGCAGGTATCGATGGGTGCGATTGTAATTTACTATTAACAAATGAATAGAATCTAGAAAGTGATACTTCATCTAAAAGGCTTTTTTCACGTTGAATATTAAAGTCTTTAACGGCTTTTTCGTACTCTTTTGATATACTCTTAAAATTGGATTTTGAACCACTTTGTGTCACGGAGACCCGGTAAGCAAGACGTTTCTTTAAAGCCAGTGACCGTATTGTCTTAGGATATCTGAATTTTCTGTGCTTTAAAAGCGGAACAAAGTTATTTATACAATAATCTAAAATTTCAGAAAATGCTTTCCAAAAAGATTCGACATCACCATGGCAACTCTTTGATATATTTAACCAGTTGATGTCTTTTAAGATCAGTGAAATACTGTTATAATCTGCCTTTCTAAAATTTCGCTTAACATGCTTATCTTTGATAGGGGAACATAATGATTTAGGTATTTGAATGGAAAATTCTATAGATTTGTGATCACATGTATTTGTGAAAGGTTCGACAATTTCAAGTTCAGTAATTAATGCTGAATCAGACGTTAAAAGAAGGTCCAAAATGTTGTTGAAACGTGTAGGATATGTGATTATTTGTTTCAAGTTATTTCTCGTGACAGAATCAACAAAGACATCATGACAGTTGCCCCCGTAACTAAGGGGAATGTCCCATTCAATAGATGGGTAATTAAAATCTCCAATGTAAAAACAAGGGAAAACGCATTGTGAACAAAAATCAAAAAATGAACCGATGATCTCTGTATCAATAATAGAACTAGCTTTTGAAGGTGGGTTGTATGAACAAGCCATTCGATATTTTTTATTAGCTGATAATCTTATGTCAATAACCAAACTCTCAAGATTGTCAAAAGTCGACGGTAACTCTAAGATTGCATAACGAATATTCTCCTTTATTAAAATAATAACACCACCACCAATCGCATTTACTCTATCTCTTCGAACGACCGAATACCCGGTATTTGAGACTAGTAATGAATTAGGAACACTCAATGATAACCATGTTTCTGTTATAAATATTAAATCGAATGAATTTGAGGTTAGAATTACCTCTAGCTGATTTAATTTATTTAATAAGGATCTTGCATTGAAATATAGGCATTTTAATAATTCCGTTGATTCTGAATCGGTAGTCTGTTGGAGAGGAGCATCATTAGGTGTTGAAGCTGAACCTCCATTCGAGTCAGACGTGCTTCGTGAGGGAGAGGGGGAGGCCTCTGGTTGCATAAAAAATGCTGTTGTGGTTGTTGAATTTGTTGACGTACTCCGTGCTGAACGTTGATTGGATTTTCAATAGGCATCGGAGTTGTCGGATTCATCGGTATTTGTTGTTGAGTATGTATGTTTGGTTGAGAATGATAATTATTGTCTTGTTTGCGTGCATCCCTTGATGTATGTTTTAAATGCATATGAGGACATTTGCTGTCGTAGCACACTCGAGAATTATACGACGAAGGACAGATATACATGTGAAAACGAGAACAATCATTCTGATTTAGTAGACAACCACCGCGGAATCTACCGTTCTTTAAGTGACGAGAACAAATTTTTGGGTGATGCCATTTACAACCCCCATCCTTTTTTCCAGTAAGCCCATGTTTACAAATACCTTTTAGCAGGTCTTTACATAATACGGTCGAGGGAGTGGCGTCAGTCACAGGTTCGTTAGGTATGCAGTGGATCGGATCCGTGTATGTTAAATCATCATTGTTATCGTTATAATCGTTATCCGGTTCAATTTCATTTTGATCGACTGCAGGCGACATGTCTGGTGATATATTGAAATAGGCATTCGATGTTTGTTCCGGTACATTGTTTCTGAGGTTTGAATGACAGGCGGGAAAAACCTCTTGTTCACCAGAAGGAACAATACTATTTGCTAAACTTTCGACATTATTTTCAAACTGGTGATTTATATCAAGATATTCAAGGTGCAACTGATTGGTTTGACTTCAGTGGGTAGCCTAAAGAACATCCTTGTTATTCACCTGCAGCTCTAAGATGTACGC
Organism: Haliclystus octoradiatus; assembly: GCA_916610825.1. Taxonomy (NCBI): domain Eukaryota; kingdom Metazoa; phylum Cnidaria; class Staurozoa; order Stauromedusae; family Haliclystidae; genus Haliclystus; species Haliclystus octoradiatus. The sequence continues at coordinate 21,617 of OU744448.1, forward strand.
CTATCAATACGATGGGAAAGAGGTGAAACGTGCCAATCAATTGAAAATCAACAACAACAACAATAGCTTTTTCTATATAATTATTATCAATGAATGTTTGTGGATCAGTTTACGGATTCAGATTATGTATTCAGCTATTGGACAATGGTATCATCGTTTTAACTTATTGTTTAGCTAAATTATGAACGAGAGAAATAACAAAAAAAACAGACAACTTTGTATATGTTAAATCAGGTTTTATTATTGTTAAAAAAAATGTGTGCATGAATGATTTAATTCAATGGATCTATGTGAATTTTTATTGTTATTGATATTGTTATTGTTATTGTTATTGTTATTGTTATTGTTATTGTTACTGTTATTGTTATTGTTATTGTTATTGTTATTGTTATTGTTATTGTTATTGTTATTGTTATTGTTATTGTTATTGTTATTGTTATCATTGTGTACATCCCATACACATACTTTTAAGACAATCCCATACTTTAAGTGCGATTTGGTCGACAGAAGGAGGAATTATTTGACGTAATTGTCTGGTCAATACCATAATTTCAGCACCATCTCCATCAGCATTAATAGTTATCAGTTTATGTCCATTTGTGTAAGATTCACTGGATGATGAATAACACTTCTGGCAGGGTAACTTTTTCATACCCTGAAGAACTTTGATCACTTCTTCTAAATTCTCTGCGTCAGTAACAGTGTGACCTGATCCTTCTCTCGATGATGATGATTTATTACCAACTTGCCCCCCATCAACTGATTGACTCATCATAATGTAAACGTCATTTGAGAGACTCGATTTGTCACTGTGATCAAATGTTTTACTTGTTAATTGTAGATTTTCAGTACCTTGATTCTCAAGGTCTTTAAACGTTTTGCAAAACAAGATTCGTCTCAATTGTTATTAGGTTGTCGATCATTCGCACATTGTAGTAATTCAACCACTTTATTTTCAGTGACTCGAGGCTTCGTTTTCTTTGTCGATGGGGGTTCCCCAGTTTGATAAAATTAACATTTTGTCGTTTTAATTCTTTGTCACTTTTAGCTTGTGTAACAGATCCACTAATATGGCGAGGCTTGTGAGATTTTCTTTTTTGTGTTTTGAAGGCTAAATCACCTCAATGATTGAAATATCATCGTCATCCGTCTTGTCTGGAACAATTGGCCGACTTTTTACTTCAGTTGGTTTATTCATCAGCGAATCAAGCGTTTCGTATTCTGACGCAGTATATGGTGTGACAATGAATTCCAAATCATCCATTGGAGACATAATGCATAAACAACTCAACTGCTATACCTTGCATCAAATTGAAATAAAATGAAATGATTTTCAAGCGACCCTTTTATAGCAATGTATGATTGATGTGTTTTTAATTCAATCGTTGCGTTTTTGGTAGTCGGATTAATGGATCGTTGCGCTATTATCGGATATCGCTGTGCAATCATTGCTCCAAAACCGGTTTGTTGCACTAAACCAGGTCGTTGCGCAAATACCGGATTGGCTGATGGATCGTTGCGCTAATACCGGATTGGTTGACCGGACTGTTGCGCTAATACCGGATTGGTTGACCGGATCATTGCGCAAATCGTTGCGTTTTAACGAAGTTCCGGATCGTTGCGTCGTTACGCCCATTGTCTGCATCAGGACCCATCAAATACATCTATTGTTAAGGCCAGACAAATGACACCTAGACAGCCAGACAGACATCTAGACAGAAAGATAGCTAGAAAAACGTCAAGACAGAGAGAGGAAAATCAGCTAGAGGGGGTCTACACAGCAGATCGACATCTAGACAGCCAGTCAGACATCTAGTCATCTAGACAAACGTCAAGACTGACAGGCAATAACTAAACAAAGGACGTCCTCACCACCCTACTGACATACAGACGTCTAGAGTGCCCTGCAGAAGCTTAGACAACTAGAGACACGTCTAGACAGACATACAGTTAAGGGCAGACAAATGACATCTAGACAGCAATATCGGCATCTGGGCAGCCAGACAGATATTTAGAAAGCTAAACAGACATCTACACAGCCAAACAGTAAAGGCCAGACAAATCACCTCTCTACACCAGCTAGTCGACTAGACAGCCAGATATACATCTACAGAGCCAGACAGTTAAGGCCAAACAAATCACACCAGACAGACGTCTAGACAGCCAGACAACTGTCAGACATCTAGAAATCTGGAAGGACTTCTAGACATCACATAGACAGACTGACAGACTTCTGGAGATCCCTGCGGAAGCTTATGCAAGTATGCAGACAAAAAAATTACGTTTAGACAGGGAGAAAGAATTCGAGATATCCAGACAGACATCTAGAAAGCCAGAAGGATGTACAGATAGACCGACAGATGCCTAGATAGAAGGAAACGGCTGAACAATCTACGTACAGACAGACAGAAAAGGACATTTGGACATGGAAGAAGACGTCTATACAGACTTATAGAAAGAGATCTAGAAAGCTAGATAGACGTCTAGACAGACAGACAAGCATACAGACATCTAGACAAACTCCTAGACAGACAAACAGGCAAGGGTCAGACAGCGGACGTCTAGACAGCCATATAGAAATCTAGACAGCAAGACAGACATCTGGACAGGCTGAAAATCTTAGACAGCTAGTCAGACGTCTAGACAGCCACACATACGCCAGAAATACTTGAAGACAGAGACAGATGTTTAGACAGCCAGACAGAAATCTACGCAGCTAGACAAATGCCTAGACTGACAAACAAAACATGGTCAGCCAGAGGACGTTTAGAAAGCCAGATCGAGATCTAAACAGCCACTCAGACATCTAGAGAGACATACAGTCGTCTTCTACAAAACTAAAAATACGTTTTAGACAGTCAGACAGCTCGATAGACGTCAAGGAAGACAGACAGCCAACGGTCAGACAGATGACGTCTAGACAGCCAGATAGATAGAATATGTATTTCAACCATTCAGGGTAGATTCAATTCGTACATGCTATTCAATTTTATGCATGTATAATCTAAACTTCAACAATAATACCAGGGTAACCTTAGCTTGTAGTTAATAATAATATAGCCGATATGATCTACAGATTAGAATCTGGATTATTAAAGTTTAATGAGAATATTTTGTGTGATATATAAGCTAACTAATACTGTCCACGTAACTTATAGGCAGTACTATAACGTTAATGATATTTAACTGAAACAATGAATGATTAACTAATAGCTAAGTATGAATGACTTTTAATGTATAATATCGATAAGTGATTATATGACGATTATATGATGAATATGTTGCCGATAATATTAACTAATAGCTAATTACTGAAGAATTGTGCAGCTAATGTTGATAAATGTAATGATATTTATGAAGCCATTCTTCAACAGCTTCTATCTTGAAACCCATGTATTGAGCATCTAGCCAAGACTGATTTATTTGGTTGATCGCTTTGACACCACCATGAAGTATTTGCTATGGGGGCCTCAAGGTAACGGTTAGAAATATGTTTCTGAGTTTTCCTTGACCAACTGCAAGAGGCTCTACATAGTTCATCCAAAGAAGTATTATAGCGTGTGTTTAAACTTTGAGATGATGGTTTGCTTTGAGTAAGAAAGTAGATAAGGGAGTTTGAAATGGATATTGATAGATGAAGCATCTTCTTTATATGATTGATTAACATTGTATCAAGTTGTAGTAGATGTGAAGCTTTGAGATTATTTGCAGTGCGTTTGTAATAGCTGAAGAAACTTTCAAATCGAAGATAACCATAGATGCGTCAAACGAAATACAATTTAAATGTCGGATTGTACTAATAGCTAGGATAGCTTTCTGTTTTTCTTTTCTATGAGATGAGTAAATACAAGGGACTGCTGCATGATAACACCAAGATACTTGTAGGATTTCACAAACTCTAGACTAACATTATCAAACATAAACTTGTCAGCTGCTGCTAGATAAAACTTTACAATTTTATTTTTATTTTTGTTTACTTGCAAACAGTTTGTGGAGCACCATAAGGAAATTGCATCAAGTGCTTGTTGAATTGGTAAGTATTGAATAGAATAAATGACCAAGTCGTCAGCATAAAATAGATAAGAAAGATTTTCAATAGGTGTTAGAATTGAGCAGTGATGTTTTCTGAAAAAAATATTGGGGGAGCGGCTTGCAATTCTTATAGAGGCCGAAGGCCCCGCCTTGTAGGGGGTCCGGGGCATGAGGGCATGCCCCCAGCAAAAATTTTCAAAATTATAATCTTTCAAGAGACCAGCTCTGTAGCGCATTTCAAGAGACCAGTTCAGTATAATCTATCGGGTCATTTAATTACATCCTTGTTAAAATATGAAGTAATTGTCTTGAAAATGGGCCAATCGACCAGAGATGAAAAAAGTGAGGGGACGCCGTTCACCCGGAAAAAGTAATGGGAGGACGACGTTCCCTCGCGTTCCCCCACCAAAACACCACTGGAATTGAGGATAGATCAGCTATATACGTAATAAAAAGTGTAGGAGAGAGGCTGTCTCCTCGCAAAACACCATGGTGTTGAGTAATAGTTTCAGAAAATTTTACTCCTTCATCGATTTTTATAAAAGCAATGAATGACCCGCGTTGCTAGGATAATTTGGGCCGAGTAAGAAATACCTTTGTTGTCATTGTGGATTTGGTAAAGACCTTCAGAAATGCAACGAAGTGCATGTTTTAACATATTGTGATATGTTCAGATATAATAGATTAGCAAAGCAAAATACATAAATCAGCAATAAATAGTAACATAAATAATAATAACAACATAAACATAATAACAATAACATAGTAACATAATAATAACATAAATCATATCGTGTGAATTTCAAATACCGGTGGCAGTGCGGCGCAAATTTGAAAGATACATTTTGTTTCGATACGAAAAGCAGAAACGAAAATCAAAAATCAAGAGACGTAAGAACCCAGTTTAGAACACAGCGCTTCGAATGGTACTACTTACGAAAATTTTGATTCAGATTTCGGAGAGGTATAAGTGAACAACCATTGGAAAGGACTTCTAAATATAGGTTAAGATATTGGAGCAATGTTTTGATTATATCTAAAATTTCCCCTCGAACACCATGATTCCCTGATATCATTAATAAGCATATTTGTAATAGTTGTATTTTGCTGCGTTGGAAACCAAATTGTAAATCGGGCAAGAGGTAAGCAACGTTATCAATTATTCTTTTGTTTAATAACGACGTAACCAAATCAACAGACAACATAACAAAGCTATACCACGATAATTACCTGGCTCATCTGTAGCTCCTTTTCTTTCGAATAAAATTTGAAAATAACCTGTTCAATTGAAAAGACTAGGTGTTCAGTTGTTATTTGTTGTTTATAGGTAGACATTTGGTAAGTTGTCAATTCCAGGTGGTTTTTTCAATGATGTCGATAGAATTGCCTCTAGTACTTCATCTTCTGAGAAAAGGTTAAACCAAGTGTCATCATAATCTTCATCGTTGATACAGCCAGATAGACATCTAGTGACCTCAGCAGATTTATAGAGAGTCAGTAAGACAAAGGACAACTAGAAATCCAGGCAGGAGTCTAGACAGCCATAAAGAAATCAAGACATATATACAGTAGTCTAGAACGCCAGCAAGACGTTTACACAACCAGACAGAAGTCTGAACAAACGAAATACAAACAAACCGACAAAAAATACTTCTAGATAGCGTGGAAGACGTTTAGACAGACTGACAGACACAGATCTAGAAAGCTAGATTAACGTCTAGCCAGACATATAGACAAAGGTCAGACAGAGGAAGTTTAGACAGTCATATAGACATCTAAACAGCCTTAGAGACATGTAAAGAGCCAGACAGAAGCTCAGACAGCCTTTTAGAAATCTAGAAATCTAGACGGACAGCTAGACATACAGACAGATGGAAGGAAAAAAGTCATCCAAAGGAGGGCTTGACAACCAGACCAAAATAAAATCGTCTAGAGATCCCTGTTGAAGCTTAGACAGCTAGGCAGACATCTAGACAGTCATACAGTTAAGGTCAGACAATTGAGGTCTAGACAGCCAGGTAGAAATCTTTACAGCCAGACCCGGGAGTAACTTCCATTGCAGCTAGACAGGGTCTTCAAATGAGCATATGGCAACTGTACCCTAAAGAAAACGCTATTTCAAGATGCGCATGTCCAAAGATGTAGGGAAGAAACCAACCCCATCTAATTTGAGAGAAAAGGCGCAATTTGATCATATTAATGAAGGCGGCTCTCTGTTCAGTTCAATTCAGTAGTTTTTGTTGGGTTTCTTTTAAAGGTACGGCACATCAACCAGAATTGTATTACATTATAAACAGATATAAACTTTTATTGTATTTCATTATTATTTGGTTTTCGTATCGACTGTAATCGCCTTTATTCAATAGTTATCGAACATACTGGAAATCATGCTATAGCTAACATTTCAAAGCAACAGCGATCAGCATCGGCTAGCGGCGTAAAGTAATTATAACAAGACTTGGCCTAAAGGCTGAAAGTTCAAGATATTATTTCATATGGGATTGGATTATTTGGGTGTTATTGACGTGTAATACTATCTGATCGGATGCAATAATTTATGGAAGACTGCCGCTTGTGTTGTTCTGTTTAATAGCCTGTTGGCCTTATCATTATAGGTTATCAACTCAGCCTGCCAAGCCAAGCCAGTAACGCTGACCAAATTGACTAGTCCACATTGTTTTTTCTGCCAATGTTTAGTCATTTCAAACGATAGACATATGTCTGTATTTGTGTCTAAATATGTCAGGTAACAACAGTATGAGAATTGATAGAGGTATAATGCCTTTTAAAAACACAGTCAGTTCACAGTGTTTTGCTCTTCGGTCATTCATTTCATTCCGTCCACTTATTTCTGTTGTATGCTTTTGCTGTTGGCCATGATGGGTGAGGAGACAAATCGTTTCAATTTTGATGATGGGTGAGGAGACAAATCGTTTCAATTTTGATGATGGGTGAGGAAACAAATCGTTTCAATTTTGATGATGGGTGAGGAGACAAATCGTTTCAATTTTGATGATGGGTGAGGAGACAAATCGTTTCAATTTTGATGATGTACTGGAGGCAATTTTCACCACGCTGTGCATGACTCCAGGCATAATATGTTTGCTAAATTGCTCTATAGAAGGTAATTACTCAGCGTAAGTTTGGCAGCCAGAGTCGAGGTGAAAGAGAGAAACAGTAAATGCAAGGTAAGACAGCCCTATGGTTTTCTTGTTGAAGACAGAGACTCATAACTTTTACTGTACATTATTCTACCATTCCTTCATTATCATATACATAGAGATTAAATGTTCTTAATGATTATATTTACCTGAATGCAATGTATAAATGAATTGGCAATACATTTAACTCAAGCATTTATGTTACTATATTTTATAAAACCTAATATGGTTTCACATCATTTTAAGATCACAATCTAACACCTTCCAGAATGAAATTTAATGCTATATTATATAACACTGAATTAAATCCACTACATAGAGACATTAGTAGATGGATGACAACTCATCTTGGTATATTTTTTATTCATTCCAATTACTTTTGTGTGTAGTTATACCATGCAAAGAAGTTGAAGCTACGAGTGCCGTCGTGCTTGGGAAGTTTTGCCTAAAAATATTGAGCAACGATTACTTAATTGCAGGCATAGCTCCTTCAAGATACAGTATACCGTCTCACCAGGCTGTTCTCAAATTTTCCGACGACTTATTTTTTGTTTATTGAAGGTAACAAAAGTGCAGCTCTACTTATTATCTCTCAGGGTTACTTTTGAGAGGGTTTTACTTGAATAATGGAAAAATGTAGACAATATGTGACATATTGGGAGGTTATGCAAGACTTGAAAAAAGAATCTTTATCAAAAGTATGCTGAACTTAGTGCAGCTCTACTTATTATCTCTCAGGGTTACTTTTGAGAGGGTTCTACTTGAATAATGGAAAACTTGAAAAAAGAATCTTTATCAAAAATATGCTGAACTTAGTCAAGTCTCCATAATTGCATCAATAAAAGATGTTTTATCAGCAGAAGCACTGAGTCGTTGGAGCCAAATGTTTGCACAAAAATATTTCGTCTGAAAGGCAGATATTTTGAATTGCAATCTAAGTTTGGAGCATTTGAAAAAGAGCTCAGTAATGGCCAATTTGGGTCTTTTCCTGTTTCTGTGTACTCGAGAACTGCAATTAATTGCTTGCATGAAAAGATTGCGTTTCTACAGAATGAGATTTGCAGTAGAGATGAAACTGTTGATGCATTAAAAAGATCCCTTGCAAGGAAGTCAACCCATGCAACAAGAGGAAAGTCAAAAAGAACAATACAACGTAAACAAAGTCATCTGAGAAAAAGTTGAGAACTGACAGGAGAGAAGCATGCCCTAACTAAAGTTGTTTCACCATGAAAAATGAGTAAATGGCTAGATGACATAAAAACTGCACAAAGAGGCTATTTAGCTATGAAGGGTAAGGCATGGATTATATGAGCGAACCGAACCTAATACATTTCGATTATTTCATTCATTCGAATTAAGTTCGCAATCAAATGGCTCAATCAAATAACATGACACCTAATGCCAGGCGATCAACGACGTCATTGGATCGCAAGGAGATTCAAATCCCATCTTGTTTCTGAATTAGACCTTTAATCTACTCCTAACAAAACAAAAAATAAAATAGTAACTAAGCAAATAAATAAGTACTATTTTATTCCAGTTATACAATCTATTCAACTATTGCAAATAGATTAAACCACGCGTGCTGTTGGTTTATTTGCCGAAACATTTTGACTGGCTAATATAGTAGTAAAATGAAGCAAGGAAAGTAAAACAGGAAAAGCGCACGAAGTAGCCTGCACGCATTCCCCATTCTTTTTTGACTCATGGTTATTTTATGATCCACTAATTTCTAATCTTAAAGGCAATTACGAATAGGCAATAAATGCAGCATATTCTCTGTTGGCAACTTAAATATACCAGCTTCTATATATTCTTTATCAAACAATGAACTTACTCAAGTTTCAAAAATAAAACATCTTGGAATTATTTTATCATCTGATTTTAAACCACATGAACACTGCTCCATAATATCACGAATGGCCTATACTCTAGATTGCTCGAACGCATACAGAGGTATTGTACTCGCGTTGTTTGCTATAGGGCTAGCATTTAATTTACCAGTTATGAAGATAGACTTAATAAACCCAGTCTTGAATCGCTTGAAATGCGTCATATAAAAGCTGATGTACTCATGCTTCATAAAATTGTGTACCAAATTATTGACCTTCCTTTCAATGAACTTTTTAAATTAGAAAATAACAAATATTCCGTGCGGTCCCATTCGTTGACGCTTACGCAATATTGTATCGTGCGACACCTGAAATTCTGAATGTAATAGAAATCAGTTTTGTTAAAGAGTAATCACCTGGTGGAAGTCTCTACCTCAATCATTAGTAACATCCAAAAGCCTCTATCTAGTCAAAAGAGGGCTTGGTGACGTGAAAAACGCAGACGAATATTTTTTTATTTGTGCATTACTTGATGCAGAAAATATCTCATAATCTTGTCGATTTGTAGATCGAAAATATGAACTGTAATATGTACAAGTGTTACATGTGTATTCATATTAGTTCATTTAAATTGAGGGTCCCACATATATTACATGCATTCGAACTGTAAAATTCAATTCTGCAATGTGCCTTTGTGGGCTTGGTGAAATGGCCTACCTGAAGACTGAAGCTAGATCAAAAATCTTGTTAAATCAAAAATCAAAAATTCAAAATAAAATGTGTTGAATCAAAGTCATTGTTGAGATTCAAATATAACTTAAAACAGGCGGAATCCGGGGGCGGATTTAACTCGCTTTTGTATAAAATTTAGCAGATTCAATATTTTTGATTTCTTTGTATCGATATTCAATGTCTCAAGTATGAGTTATAATAATCTTACAATTTCACTCTATCTTGAGGCATTTCCTCGAACTGCCTAGCCTACTCGCAGACTCACTGTCAAAATGTAAACTTGGTAAAACAGTAAACAGCTAGTAGACTCCTGCCGGTCTCACTCCAAGAAAGACGTACTAAATTTCTTTTTCCAAACTTTATACATCTGATCCGCAGCGAAGTTTCCACATTCAAATCGTTCAAATTTCTTGGAATAATCTACATTTTCTTTAAAATGGCTTTCCTGTATGCATGATATTTAAGTACAGGTCACTGGAAGGATGATAATTATATAATAAATGTAATGATATTTGAATCCTTGTAATGAGATCAGTAAAAAATATCCCATTGGGATCTCATCAAACCTTTTGATATGACAACGATCGATCGACGCAGTATAATATGCACTTTTTTCTTTTATCTTCCCAGTTTATAAGATCACCGAGGCTCAAATTCCTAAAAGATCAAGAAAGTTGAGAATATAGGTTCATATTTGATTTTCAGATTATTCTCAGAATTCTAAATTCTAAATTCTCAACTATAACAATAATAAAACCTCAAAAATAAATAAATGCTACACTGTGTATTAAATATGCACGTGTGTTCCGGGACATGTGTACTGTACGTGCAATTATGTGCCAGTAATTTTGCTGGGAACTATATTGTACATCACATGCAGCACTGTACTGTGAGAGACAAGAAAATTATATCAGCAGTGCTGAGCAGTAAAGTACTGTTTATAATAATACATTGAATTTAGAGAAACAAAATTATGAGTTAGAACAGGTTAAGAACATTTTGAGGCTCAATCATTTAACAAATAAGAACACTGAGCCTCAGGACAGCCGGGTCACTCATATTTTGAATTGCAGAAAATTTGTACACCCAGAGAAAATATGGTACGGTAGTTATGATATCTATACATAATATATATACCATCATTAATATGTCATGAATTTAATCATATTAGGTTTCGAGTTGCATGCAAATACATGCTTATATTGAGATATGAATCGTCTGGCTTAACTGTTCAAAATAAAGTTATGACGAAATCTATGTAGCCTAGATAATCTGATCGAAGCCTTAATTTAATTGAGAACATATTCTATTTCATTTTTTGCTGTTGAAATAAGCAGAAAGCTTTGAATTGGAAAGTATCCCAAAGCACGTGGAAGTTGTAGCCATATCCCCAAAAATATCCAAGAAACGCCTTACATACTACAGACATAGAAATGGAAATAGCGTAAATTTAAAAGTAAATAGAAAGTATCATTTCTATTACATCAGGCGTGGAGTGCATCGTTTCATTATAATTTTGTCAGGCAGTATTCATTTATTTATCAATATCGGTAATCTGCATCGCATTTAAGCCATTTAATAGATTTCAAGAATTGATATTTCTAGGTATCGAAATAATCAAACTAAGGTTAATGACATAAAGTATAATTTAGTAAAAGTACTTAAATTTTAATTTAAAATGGCTAAAGTTGATAGGGTAAATGACATTCGTTGAAATCAAACTAAAGTTATGATATGGAAGAATTTTTTAATTATTATTATTATTTTTTTTTTTTTAAAGGCTAAAACATAGTAGTAGTAATAGTAGTAGTAGACAGTCACATTATAGGAATGTACCGTCCCTCTTTCGCCTAACATATTTGCTACACGAAGAACGTCACATATCGCGGTCAGACAATAGCTGACAAAGAAATTTGTAAATAATTAGATAATTCATGATACAAAACATTATGAAAATACATTAATTGCCCACAGCCCCGTTGAAGCATCTCCTCAGGTCACCAGTGAAGGATGTTATTGAGTGGGGGTGGAGCAATACGTATCTGGGATCTGGTAGGCTAAAAAATGTCAACAAATACCAATTTCTAAATCGAGTAATTCCATGGGAACAACTTACCAGAGAGCAATGAAATTGATATTTTTGATTATTTTTTGGTCAAACATCAACAACAAAAATTCAGAAGAAAATGTTGAAATGCCTCTAGGATTCAAGAGGCCTAACCTTAGTAGGCTACTGTATACCGATGGTGGATTGAGATATAGGATAAATCATCCGTAGAAAAGACAGTGTTGAATCGTGGTTTATGTCTTATTAAATAACGGTGTTTCGCGAAAACAACAGAGTTGTACAAGATTAATAACAACTATATATTATATGGTATGTTGAGGTGATAAATTTGTATTGCCTGCGTAAAATAAATGTTTAATGTTAAATATTATAATATTTTAATTAATTGATGGAGTAGTGTAATGTGACTATAATATTGAATATAATGAATTTGAATGTATAAAGTAATTTAAATGTATTTAGACGGTAATAATTGGCATGAAGCGTCCAGTAGGCAGTAATAAATGTCCGTGTGGAGATAGCAACTCTTTGATGTTGACATGTGAGACAGGTTTTGCAGTATTCTTTGATTTTGGAATATATAGATGACCAGAAAAATCGATTGTTAATCATAAGAAGGCTTTTACGGAAACCAAAATCTCCTAAAGAATGAAATTGTTCGATTAAAGTAGTACAAAGTAGTTGAATGAATTGTCTAAGCAGAAGATAATTTGATAGTATAATGAAATGCGTTGAGATAAAATAGCTTTGATAAAATAAATGCAATACTTCCAAATCTATAAAAATTAAACAAAAAAAGTATTATTTACATGTTGTGACATTATCCATTTTTTCCAAATCAGTGAGTTTATAATCTCGAAATCAGTGACACTGGATCAGGGGCAGTGTGTGGAGGCTCTTTTTGCTGGATTGATGTAAAGTTTTCAAATTTTGAATCTTTTGTGTTAAATCTTTTGTAGAAATGAATTTTCACAAGTTATCAGACAGAAATGTTGGTACTTAATTAGAGCACTTTTCTAAGATAAAGTTTGAAAATGTAATAATTTGTGGTCATATATTTTAAATATTTAACGTCAAACCATTCTCTGCTAAACTTCTTGAGGCTTCAATGACCAATTTACATTGAAACTAAAAACTGATAACTTGTTATCCTTGTGTCCTGTATCTATCTGTACTGTAACACAGAATATCTATCACGGCTATAATAATGTAAGTGGCAGGTTATATACAACCTTAGCTTTATTAGCCAGTCAAAGAAAATTAACAAACAATAATATCCTCAAAACCACCTACCTTAGATTTATCGGACTCGGTTCATCCTCTATGATGCAGCTTTATCCCAGCCTTCATCAACTTCGAATGAATGCCTGTAATAATGCGGATGCTGTGTTGGCAGAATAAACTGTAATTGGTTTAATCTGTGCCTCCACACCACGACAAGGTCCAGCATTCCGACTTCGTGGAGGACATGTAGGTATCCCTAGTGCTATAGTTAGCAATAGGGATATCTTCATGCAGATCATTCCATGAGTTTACATTGCTGTCTAGCATTGGAAATGTCTTGAAATGAAAAATTATTTTTTAACAGTTCAGCAAATGAAAACTCATGGAACATCCTCAAAATAATCATACGAGAGAGAAAATAGGCAATAGCATGTGTACATTATCCACACAATGCATATCGATAGTATTGTCAGTAGGATCATGTCGGATAATTTCGGACGTGTACGAATGAATTTTTTCTACTTTCTAGAATACCAGTAGATGCTTATGATGTCTTGAAAGATATTATCTGGATTGTTGACGCTACGTTATTTGGATTCGGTATTTACTGGATCGAACCAGAATATAATGCGGATTCCGGAACTAATTTCTTTATATACCGGAAAAATCCGGATTGAGTTGAGTATATCCGGATCAAATACGGATATCCGGTTAAGGATATTCGGATGCTGAAGAACGGATCAAGAAAGATAACCGGATCCGAGGCCTACTTAGCATCCGGCTTACTAATACCCAGTCCTCTAATGATTGAGCCTCTAGCCGGTACTGAACAAATCAAATGTGATCGAGGCTCTTTTTCTCGACACTTTTACGTCACAATTGCCATCAAATGAAACAATAGACAATTGGCTTTATATCTATTGTTCCTAATCTAGTAGATGTTGATTACCATTTGCTAATTACATTGTCTAGGGGGGATAGATTGAAACAGCCTCACCAGGAAGAGCCCCATTGTCTAGTCGAGGGTCCCAAAGGGGAGGGGGCGCCCTACAATACTCACGAGCTACCTTGACCAGCTCTACGATAATCCAGTGCCAGACGACCAATAACTGAGAATACAAATAATAGCAAGATTATATAACACAACCATCCCCATGACTCCACCCGCATACATACAACCACAATACATACTTTACCATCCATTTGACGACCACCCTACAGCTGTGAACTTAAAAGGCATATCACAATTAAACAACGTATCCCATTCCCGTAAACCTATATACCTATTATACCTAGCCAACCATGATCAGGACAGAAGACGACATGCCAGGTATCTGAACCATCTAAAAAAAATGTGCACATCAGCATCCCCAACAAACCAAAATAACAAATCGCTTTTGAGTGCCCTATCTACTTAAAGAGTTCAAAATGATGAGCAGCCTTGTTTGAAAATGTTTGAAATAGGATTTTATAAAATCATGTAGTAGCTAGCCCTTTGATATAGTTTTTGTCCAAAACGTAGCAAGGAAAACAGTACAAAGGCTGCTGCTCATTTGAACTCTTCAATCCCAACCCCCGGGACCCTCGACTAGACAATATCGGACACGCCATAGATCACCATCGCCATTATCATTTATTGATCAGATTTGAACCATGTTCGTTTGCCTGAAAAATAAGCAAAAACATATTTAGTATCTCATACTATCAAAGCGGTTTCGCAAAAAAAGTCAAAGCCAACATAACTATGATGAGTTTATCAAAATGTTAATTTGGCTACCAATAATGGCAATCAGGCATTTACTACTTCGCTTGCTACAAAAGCTGAATTTTTAACAGTACTACTTATTGACGATAATTTATATATCAATGGATTTTAGAATGCTAAGATTAAAGCCATCCATATTTGACAACCGGAAACACATGCAATTATCGAATGAATGTAAAAATAAATTGAGACATATTTGAGTAATTGCTGTTTTACACTGACTGCTGATAAAAATTAGGAGTATAAAACTTTACCTAACTTCTGCAGCTATTATATTTGCTCGATGATAGACACGTTATTACCATTAATCTTGTACCATTTGTGTAGCTTCCGTCATGTGTCTACAAAGAATATACATTTTTATGTTATATTGTCATTCTTAAATTAGCCAATCTTCAAGCAGTTATTTTTCATTGGTTACACTATTAAAAATATTTTTCTTGCATTACAATCGATCAACTTAAATGATTTCATGGTGCACGACTGCAAAAATTGCTGTTTTACACTGACTGCTGATAAAAATTAGGAGTATAAAACTTTACCTAACTTCTGCAGCTATTATATTTGCTCGATGATAGACACGTTATTACCATTAATCTTGTACCATTTGTGTAGCTTCCGTCATGTATCTACAAAGAATATACATTTTATGTTATATTGTCATTCTTAAATTAGCCAATCTTCAAGCAGTTATTTTTCATTGGTTATGCTATCAAAAATATTTTTCTTGCATTACAATCGATCGACTTAAATGATTTCATGGTGCACGACTGCAAAAATGCCGTATTACCGATGTCAATTGCCGGCTACCGAGAGACCTACTGCATTAGCTGTAACGATATGGATTAAATCAAGATTAAATGTTCAAGGCAGGATGTCAAAATTAATTTCTTTTGCGTTTCCGAATAAAATTGCCTTTCGAGTACTTCTCAAAACAGAAGGCGTCTGTATGTATGTCAGCGTTAAAATAGAGCATAATATAGAATTGAGACAAAGATGAGGCAATTAAAAGCCTTTTCCGTTACTCGGAGTTTGCCGCGTTTATTTTGCGATCATCCGAAGGTTTTGTATATTACTAAAATGTTCAATTGGTCATCAAATTAAAGCTATTTTATTCGCATTCTACTTATAGAGACGATCATAAAATATCAAATGATTGACCTGGATCTGGCAGCATTTTTCATGATTGCTTTCTGCGTAATATGACTTTCATCATCATCGTTCTGCACGTCCAGTTTCATAGCTCATTATGTCTGAAAAGAGATAATATATATCATTCGTGAATATATAGTTCATTACATTATTTACAAATTTAATAGCTGTCATGTCTAAAAACGGATTTGAGAATAATTATTAGACCCCGTATTACTTATCTTACAAATCACTAAATATTACATATTTGCATTTTAGTCCAGTTAAAGCTGTTTCGATTTGAAGTAATTTTACGAAAATATGATGAATATTTGTTTACGTGATCACTATACAACCAATTTGTTTACGTGATCACTATACAACCAATTGGTTTTGTGAAACTCACGTCCTGAAATTCGTAGCTCGACGTATAATTCTGTCGCACTTTCATAGTCTACAAAAAAAGAATACGAAATTCAGCATGTTCCTTATAATAATAATTAAAACGTGTAACATGCGTAACAGATGTAACAGTAGCATTTGCGATTTTGCAATTTCGAAACTTTAAGTAATGAATAGTTGGTCATATTTCTTATACTAAACAGTATACATATTTAAAATATATCTGGAAAATATCAACATGTTTCTTGAGATGATTTATGAACATTTAATCAAAACTGCAATAAGTTAACTACATCATTCTAATTACCTGCATTGCAGCTCATTACTGTAGAAATTCCAAGAGGATCCATTCATTCGTTCGTTTTATTTAACCAAGGCAAATAGACACATACATGCTCTCTTGAAATTCGGCTTTGTTTTACTTTTACCACTTCTTGCGCTTCATTCAATGTCAATTTGAGTCAACGCCAGAAAAGTTAAAGACAAAAATTGAACTAGAAGAAAAATAAATACAGCATATTAATCTATTCACACGGCGAAAATTAGGTTTAGAAAGAACACCAGAAATATAATATACATAAAACATGCATAATATACAGTACCGCTAAATCATTGCAATAGTTGATGAATCAACTGACATTCCTCGTTCACCCTAAAGCAAAAATACAAAAAGACTCAAAATTTTAACATTTGCCTTGCCTATACTGAGGCAAACCTGTAAAATAAAGTTATAACTATAAGGTTCCTGAATAAATAATAATATACTCACTCGGACACTTTTTTACCTAGTGGTAACGCGTAAGCCATCAAACACCCTCCTTCCTTTGTCGATAGTCGTAACAAAATGCGGTTCAAATTAATCCCGCCAAAACGCGTACAGTAGAAATGATTGATGGGTACGAGATGATTGATTGGTCACATTCTCGCTTTGAAAATCTTTATACAAATGATATTAATCCCAAAGGCGCTCTGAAATCAATCTCTCTTTGTGTATGATCCGGGAAAGGGTTACCTCAATAAGAGGGGAATAGTAGAATAATTATAAATAGAAAACTAACACGGACTCCCAAAGGGATAAGTAATTCTCTCTCACACGGAACACAAAACATTTATCATTTGCAAGAATTATTGTAAATACCGAAATGTGTGAAAAAGGGGGTGAATATGTATGTTTGGCTAATTGTTTTGAACCGTTTAATATAAATGAAATAATATAAATATGAAATGAAGAGTGTACCTTGACTTGGGAATTTGGGATAACTGTTAACTTTTGTCTGACGACTGACTCTAAGTGATGCTTGATCGAGAAGAGGAATTGTCAGGCTTAGAAATCGATTTTATATGCTGCAAAATCCGGGTTCCACTAAGCGCGGGATTATGGAAGCTAATTAATTAAATGAAACACTGATATAATTATTATTTAGATAGATTTGATTTACATTTTTTTCTTTATAAATGGAACCACCGCACTAGGGTGTCAGCAATCGCTCTTATCAAGTGATTCAAGTCCTGATTTTAGTCAGAGTGCAGCATATCATGTGACTGATGTTGACTACTGTTTCAAATCTATCTTTTTAACCACTACACAAGAGTCTTACATTCTTATTCTTATTCTAAAGATTCTTATGAAAAGCCATGAAATTTCCTAAATCTTCTAAATCAATTCTCAAGAATTTTCAATAATCCAATTCTGGACTCAAAAAATCAGAATATCATGTATTTCTCTTTACATTCTTTTACGCAGTGAATTAACGATTTTTGTTTACTTATTCATTGTATATTTTCAATGTTTAACTAAAGAAATATGTGTAGAAATCAATTTAAATTTAACTGTTAATATAATATCTACGTGTTACGAGTAAATACAACGCATGCAGTTACCCATGTCTATATAGATGTGCAAAATAGATCACACTCAAGTCTTTTAAAACTTTTGTCCCTTGATTGATTTTCAACTTCAACAAATTGTTTTCGACCAGATAAATATGATTTAAGCCATAAGAGAGCTTTATCACAAATTCCATAGCGGTGCTGTAGCCTATGAAGTAAAATGTCATGATCTACAGTGTCGAAAGCAGCTGATAGATGAAGCAATAAAAGTAGAACACATTGATTATTATCAATCGCACAAAGAATATCAATCTTTTTTCGAATTTTACTTTTTTCAGATCTAGGTTGAAATCATTTGTATATTTCATCTGTCATCTACAAATCATCAAAAAAAGATTTCGGTCTGCGCGCAGGCTAAATGGAATCACGCTTTGGCCTTCCAATTGACATAGTTTGTGACGCTGGATGCAATATTTGATATAGAAAACCCCGACACACACAAACAGATAAATTAACTGAAATCGTATAACGTTTTCAAAGTTATATGAATCGAGTTAATTATAATCAGTCTTTAATACATCTTCATGATCATGTTATCTAACAGAATAATGGAGACATTCCATTACAACTGACAACAGTAACAACATTCAATTCTAAGAAACACATTAACCTTTTTAGTCCGTTATAAGATTGCCAAGCCATTTTCAACAGTTATGTCATCTATACGATCACGCAATAGTTGGATTATACTAGCATGATTCATTTAATCTTGTGTGCCAAATAAAAAGACATTTTGATCAATGTGGATTGAAAGAAACATTCATCGTCCATCAGTCTGCTTAGCTCTACAACGAAATCGGATATGTGAAGACAGTCTGGGAGTTTATTCCCACTTCGAGCAAAATTCAAATACATTTCGGTGTACACACCTTGGATGTGATAATTGACGAGTACCGCGTTGATTTTGCAGGGGTGTAAATAGCCCTTTATTACGGTGGTCCTAGTAACTCAGTGGAGGTAAAAAAAACTGCGTGTATGTGAGTTAATTAAAACTCAAAATTAATTAGAAATGTACAATGAGTAAAGAAAGCAAACAATCCTTGCTATTTGAATTTCAAAGATAATTAAATTTATGTAAATTCAAAAGTAGATATGTAAATTTAATCAGCCATTTCAAAACAGTTATCATCGTCATTGGTAGCCTTCTCATTTTCTTTAAACCTTTGAACATTTTCATCATCTGATAGCAATTCATTGGCAACAACTTCCTCGTGTGTTGGGTCCTCACGTCGACAGTAGAACAATAAGTAGGCAGCTTTCGACTGTCAATAGAAAAGGAATTATTTTGCCTGTATTATCAAACAACTTTTTCAAGATTATAACAGATTGAACACTTCACTCCATTTTCTCATCACATGCAAAGTGGGTCGGCTGGGTACTATCTAGGACCAAAGATTAATGCGAGGTTTTGAGGAGCAAATTATCATCAGATAGATGAATAATCAGAATTTTCCATTTAGCAAAACGGTTTCACAGTTAATTCATAACTTTGGTGATGATGTCATTATCTTATAGATTAGATTTATTACAATGAAGTATGCAGATAATCTACTATCATAAGTAAAGAGAGTATGATACGTTGAGATGGGTTGACTAGAGAAATACCTCATACTTTTTCAAAGTTTCCTTTCTGTTCAATTAGAGGAGTTTAGCGAACGAGGCATATGCATGGTATTGCTTGTCAGAAAGAGGTTGGATATCGAACAATAGGAGGCAGTTCACATCGACTGATATAGCCAAATAGGGATAGACATAAGATTAAACCAGATCTTAATGATACTACTTTCAAACATTTTGACGAATAATTCAGCGAGTTATAACTTATTAACGTGTATACGTTTGAAGGAGTTCTATTTTATATGAAACATTACATAAAACAATCATGACAACAGCAACAACAGAACTATAATATTTTATTTCTCTGGCAGTTTTATATCTCGTCATCATTTGATCAGTTTATCTTCGACTATGGCTATACGGCGTATTTTGAGCGAAAATAATGCAGGCGTATTTAATGCATTATTTACGCCTCGAAATACGCCTTCGAGATGTTTGAAAACTTGAAGCGCACTAAACAGGCGGAAATAAATCAAATTTTCTGATTAGTGCGTTTTACACAAACAAACTATAGTTCTCCACGACATGAGACAAGATATTTGTTTTCGTCATGAGGCAATATGATATCGTAAGTTTATTCAAAAATTATGAAAGTCGTGGAAGGAAATCGTTCGCTTTTTCTGTGATTGTTACAAGCCATGTTCAAGATAATAATCAACACACAGAAGCAATAAACATACGCTGTTCAAGAATACCCATTGGAAATAAAAATTACAAACTTAGCTTTGCGATAATGTCGAGAAGAGTTTGCATTTAAGTAACTATGAATTTTTATTTAAATACAATCAAAACGTGAATGTTTTGAGATTTGATCATTGCATTTTCAAATCCATGTTTCTGATTTCCAATGATATACAATAAAATTTATATCAACCTTGAAGACCATTGAATTATATAATAAATGATTGATAAAAGAGAATGAACAATTTGTTGTACTTCGATCCCTGCTCATTTGTATTTGTTGTTCATTGAACCATTTACAAGGAGTTGCTATGCAGTTGCTATGCTGTTGCCATGCAACTACGTCTAAACGAGACAAATTAAATGTCTAAACCCCCGTCTTTGTTGAAATAATTTACGAATAATTAAGGATTATTATAGAATTACCAAGGATGGCGTTTTATCCGCCTTCATTTTCGCCTGCATAGTTCAAAGGCGTATTTGAGAGGTGTCGAAGGCGTATTTGCATTTAAATACGCCTAGCCAAGTCGTATTTTGGCATTTTAACCGATTAAAATGCAACAGGCGTATTTAATGCGCGCTATAAGGCGTTCTCCAGGCGTATTTTAGGCGTAAATAATGCTCGAATTAAATACGCCTGCATTATTTTCGCTCAAAATACGCCGTATAGCCATAGCCTTCCTCTCATAGGTGGCTGTTATATACAGGTTTCATTGTACTTGTAAAACAGTTGAAACTAATGAACAGTGACTTGATGACAGCAGAAAATTGAAGGACTAGAAATATCAACTTCATATTTGGTTCTGTGTTTGCTTTTCTAAAAGCACAAAAGGATATCTGTCACTTAGAGAAATTATGAATTTGTGTTTTAGTCTTCACTCTGACATCATGATTGAACTCTGTCTAACAAATATGTCTTCAAATAGGATGGAATAAATTATTATATGGGACCATTCCTAAACATTTGCACTCTATTAAACACACCAACAAAGCATTATATGTAGAATTAGAAACCATATGTGAATAACATTACAATATTACTAACCACTACTTGTTGTTCTTCCGCAAGCGTTACACCTGTGTCATCAAAATAAGACCAATTCCCATCATTCGGGTTCTTAGCATAAGCAGTATCTGTGGATAAACAAACAATTGATAACTTAAGTCCACGCGTAACTCAAGCAGGCAATATTTTTGTACTTTCAAGATACAAGATACATGCATTACAAATTGTGCTTACAATGTCCACCACCAAGACCACCATAATGATTCTACAGAAAGAAAAAAATGAGATTTAATCTAAAAGCAGCCTGATACGGCTTATATAATGAATTTTATGGAAACTAATTCAACCCAGGATGTTGCTAGCACCGCTCCCTGCAAATTTCACATTCCATTAAAAGAAAAGTTGCCAAGTAAGCTGTATGGATGTTGTATGTCTTCATTTGCTGCCACGGACTCTACAAGTTGAAGCATGGAACACTTTGAATGAAATCAAAGATAATATTTGAAGCATATTTTACACACTTTGTTTTCAAATTCACCTCGGCATATGCCAAGATCAATTTCCACAGTCAATTAAGCTGACAGCTGGGATGCAAGACCAACAGAATGTCTTCATATTAATGAGAAGGAAAGCGATGTGAAAGGTATTCCAGCGAATGATGTGATGCTAGCTAGCCTACATTGTCTCTAATTTGTTTCTCTCAAAGTCTTTTTGATTGAATATCGGGTTTAGATGCAAGTTTTCGCTTTTCAAACAGTCAGTACTATATGATGCAAGTTTTCTTGTAAAAAATAATAATGATCATAATAAAGTATAATTATAAACTAAACTAGTAATATTAAAATAATATGAATATCTATTATAATAATAAGCAAACCGTGTCGGTAACCAAATCACCATTGTTTCATTATTGGCACACTCCTTCTCCACAGCGCATTTTCCAAGCTTTTAATAAGCTTCTGGGGGATCTACAGGCCTTCAACTAAGGCAGTCTTCAAACGTCGTGCTTTTCATGTGCTGTACTAATTTTCTGGCGCGACCTGACAAAAGCGCGACGTATAAATCAGTAAAGCACGACGCAATTTGTATAGCACGGCAAAAGCTCGAAGCACGACGATGAACAAAACAACTTGGAGCGGCGTCAGCACAACAATTGCTTTATAAGGCGTGCTTTTTCGGATGCCGAGCTCTTATTCGTCTGTTTTCAGACGAATGTTCGGTCGAATTCATACGAATTCAGGGTAAAATAGTAGTTTTTATGATGTTTATTTATCATTTCATTCACTTCTCAATGAAATTGGTCAACATAAAGTCCAATTACGACAATTATAAACTGAATTATTAAGCTCAACTGTTTTGTATTCTGCTGTCTAATAAAATAGTGCTTTTTATTATTCTGTAGCTAGAAAACATTTGCAGGATGGCCTTCATTTCAGTTGCATGTTAACTGTGGTAAAAGAGTTTGATAAAACAAACATTTCTTTATGAGATTTAATTGTTTTTCTAAATTAAAACATTTACTTTCGAAGAAAATGAAATTAATAAACATTAGATCTCTTAAACCGAAACCCTATATCTTGAGCAGGGTAATGAAATGGAAATCCTGTGAAAATAAACTGCATTGCCTTAGTTTATTCCATCATGCCTTGCAACATCACGAGTTTAGATGAGAGTATGTTTTATTTTCATGGCTGCCAATACTTTGTAAAAGTATTTTATTTTTTGCAAAAGTATTCCACTATGCCTAGAAGGAGAAGAGGTACTGTCAGATCCAACAATAGGCTCACAAACAGAAGACACAATTCTCGGTTCTGTTTTCTACAACTTTAATGTTTGAATGCTTCATGTAAAGTCTGTCCAAGTCACTGTTGCCGTGGTTTTTACCCTGTTGACGGATTACGCGAAACTGGCCTGGTGGCAATCGTTACTTTTGGATCCCAAGCCTGTAAGCACTCTGGTCCAGAGTTTAGCTATCACTTTTGTGTTGGAGTGTGTAAAAAGGTAATTTAGTGATGATGCCATAGATTATGAGTTTAAAACAATACATACAGATACAGCATGAAGGTCGTAAACTGCTCTTGGGTGGTCCTGGTTGCTTACGAACTGAGATAAATCAAGATTTCTAAAAGAAATAGAAAATGATGAACTGACATTGTGTGCCGCCACTTCTAGGATGGATGGATGAACGTGATGATGAACAGAAATTGTTTTTACATACCTCAAAGGAAAGGAAACCAAAGTGTCAATTTTGTCTCTTAAAAACCTGGAAAAAAAATGATAATTGTTCTCTGTGAGTGACGATTTTCAAATGTGTGAACTGGGGGGCCCGTTTTGCTGTCTTTGTTGTAATACTCTGTTCTGCTTCTCATTATCACATTTTATTCAGAAATACTTGATAAGTTTACATGTGAGTTATAAATATGATGTGAGGTATGCTGGCTGATTTAACTCAAACAATGAAAAATATATAATAATAATAATAATAATAATAATAATAATAATAATAATAATAATAATAATAATAATAATAATAATAATAATAATAATAATAATAATAATAATAATAATAATAATAATAATAATAATAATAATAATAATAATAATAATAATAATAATAATAATAATAATAATAATAATAATAATAATAATAATAATAATAATAATAATAATAATAATAATAATAATAATTTATGTTTATCTAATAGCAGATAATATAGGGCTCTATGTCTTCATTTGACAGAGCGGTAAATAATAATAATATATGGCGAAAGAGTCAAAGAATACACATTCTTTACTGTTACTCAAGTTTCACGCTTTTCACAGCGATCTTCAGACAGATTTTTTACTCAATTGAGTAAAAAATCTGTCTGAAGATCGCTGTGAAAAGCGTGAAACTTGAGTAACAGTAAAGAATGTGTATTCTTTGACTCTTTCGCCATATATTATTATTATTAATAATAATAATAATAATAATAATAATAATAATAATAATAATAATAATAACAATAACAATAACAATAACAATGACAATAACAATAGCAATAACAATAACAATAACAATAATAATAACAATAACAATAACAATGACAATAACAATAACAATAACAATAACAATAACAATAACAATAACAATAACAATAACAATAACAATAACAATAACAATAACAATAGCAATAGCAATAACAATAACAATAATAATAACAATAACAATAACAATAACAATAACAATAACAATAACAATAATAATAACGATAACGATAACGATAACGATAACAATAACAATAATAATAATAATAATAATAATAATAATAATAATAATAATAATAATAATAATAATAATAATAATAATAATAATAATATAAATAGACGAGTCAAAGACTACACATTTTGTTACTGAAACTTAAGTTTCACGCTTTATTGCGATCATCAGACAGTTAAAACTAGATAATAAAAAACATACATGGTACCTCTGATATAAACTTATATAAATCGCAGCTATTGTTAAATGGAATAAAGCCTATTGTATCGCAATGTGCGTGTTTTCTTTTTGATCGCTTCCTATGCGGCATTTAATTGTTACAGGTTATGTTTTAGTCGATTTATAATTAGTGAAATAAAATTTATTTTCGTGTTTACATTTTGAAATTAACTCAGATCTTTTATTAAGTAACGCCTTTTTGGAACAAATGATATGATATTTTTCTGCCAGGCATAGCTGGCATCTGGCATCTTACCGAGATGATAGTTTGGCAGGAATGCGAAAGAAATCCAGCCCACAGACTGAGAGATTCAGGAAAAAAATAACAAATATTTTCAAAGAGATGGGACTAAAATTACGTCAAAAACCAACCTTAAATCAGTAAAAATAAGTAATGTAGACGGTGTCGCCCTACCGAAGGCACCCGTCCCACTCCTCTAATTCTAGATGAATGGCTTTTTTCGCTGAGAGCAATGATTTTAAACGCCCTTTGTTGATCTCAGCCGCGACACTGCAGATCAATTTCAACAGATTTCACGGCAGATAAGTCTTGATTGTCAATGCGCAACGATGCGCCGCAGCTACTCACAATGCAATTCTCTCTGGACCATTCCATCCGCCATCCCCAAAGACTCTCAGATTTATCATCTAATAACACTATTTATGAAAACAGCAGAAATACTTACGAAGACACCTTAACAGCGAGTGGCCACAACACTACTAATTTAAAATACAAGCCAAGGCCAGCAACATCAAGCCGTAGAAGTGGGAAAATGAGGATAAATGTCACATGTAGGCCTAATCCATTAAATAAACAATTGATTACCTTGTGTATGAAAAGCGTTTCAAATGAATAACAACAATCTTGGGTAGCGTCCATAAATCAAACTTTTTGGTCGCTTGTTGGTGCTGTTTGCATGTCGGGCAATACCTGATAGTAAATCAATTAACAGAATTAACAGAATTCGAAATTGTTTTAATTATGATGATCATATTTATTTGCCTTTTCTCACCAGGGATCCTCCTCTCCCAACTTTTCTTTTGTTAAAAACAAATTCAAGCAATCAGATAGGTCCGTTGTACTTTTACTAGTCTTTTGTTCTTTCATACTCTCATGTTGACGAATAGCCTAACAAATAGCAAATGTACAATCAATTATGGTAGATTTGTATAACCATGCTGTCTACTGATTATAGATAGATTCAATCCATTAATTAAGATTATAGATTAAGATTAAACTGATTAAGATTAAACTGATTACCTCAGCTGCATCATTGTTATAATATGTCAGTTTGGTTTTTGGGTCCCAGTCTGCAGACAGGTACATCTGGCCTACAAAACAACAACAAATAGATAACATGCGATGTTCTATTAACATATACACGTCACACAATGATGATGTTGGAAGACACTCGAGAAGTGTAATGAATAAACTCGCCTTATTCCGAGTGCAAGAATTTTGCGATGAAGCATGGCAAAACCCGTGCATGAATGCTTTTCTAAAACGAAAATCATACCTCTTTAATCTTTCTAGTCTCCAAAGTTAAGAATTTTATTTCTATCAACAAAACTGTCAACGCCACTCACGAGAAAATCGAACACCGCTTGACCCAATTAGAATCGTGGTTTTGATCATGTGATGTGGTTGGACTAGACGCCTCGTGTGATCAATGCAGAAAATTCTGCCATTATTTTTCAGACTGTTGGCGATGAAAGATTAGAGAAAATACACTACATGAATGATAACATTATATTTTAATTTAACTTTACTTGAACAATGTAACATTTGAACCATTTTATAATATTAAAGAGATATAAATTATCTAACTGTTATAATTGATGGTAATGGACGCGATCGAGCAATTGTTGAATGCTTGTTGAACTGGATGATGATTATAACCCGAAGACTTAGATGGCCCTGCAACTGATGCTGATGGCAAGGACAAACCAAAATTGCATCCAGCTTGATTGACAGGAACAGCCTCAGAATTTCCCAGTGCATTTGATATCACATCACTACATTGCCTTAGTTGATTTTCTGATGGCCGCGCATTATAATTTATTTATTTAATTAATTAATTGTATTTTGTTGACTTTGCTGTTGAACTTAGCAGGAGTTCGTCAATCTTCTTGTCCGTTTTCTTAGAGAACCTGCAACCATTGCTACTATTATCGACATTATCATTATTATTTATTAAGTAAATTATATCCGAAATTAAAATTCCGTCTTGCAATTTTAATTGTTTTGATTTTGTTTGGGGGTAATCAGAATTCTCTGGGTCAGAAACCCGAGAAACCCTGGTTCAACTTTCCCGCGTGCCTTCATCTATTTTTTGTGCACGCTCAATCGACAAATCAAATTGCTAGGAATCATTCGACGACTCTAGAACAGAGGATGCCGCGTGCCTTCATTGACTTTTACCTGCACGCTCAACGACCAATCAAATCGCAAGGAATCATTCCATCGTTTTAGAATGTGTTTTCACATGTCTCGCAGTACCTCAAGCGTTAAATGAACAGAATCCCAAGCAGCTACTAAATTTTCTTGAAATATTTGAATTGTTACTTTTTAAAACAATAGCAATTATCTGTCATTATCTGAGAAATAGAATTCATATTTGAATGATTTTGTTGCTACAAATGATTGAATGTTTCATAAAGAAGGTTGAAAGGTCTACAAATAAAATTGGATACACCGATGACATATTTTCATAATAATTAGTTCCATATGTTTTAGTAATATAGGTTATAGTAATATAGGTATGGATTAGTAATATATTAATGATGCATTGTGTATGGGCTTGTTATTATTTCTAATTGTACATTCTTGGTAACCTGTTGCTTTGTGTCAGAATATATATTAGTCAGATCAGTGGCAAGATGATTTTCAATAAATTTAAAGCAATTAGACAACTCGCTGACTCACAGTACTATTTGGCAGACCTTGTTGATCATTTACAGTATAGAGGCAACTTGGTCTTTCGTTGTCGAACTTTTGAATAATTATACGAAGTGTATATTATACCATAAGGCTAATTTAGATGATATCTTTTATATTACGATTATTATTATTAACATTTTATACCATTTCACCAACAAACCAAATAAATAATTTTGTTTCCTAAGAAGAAGATGCGAGTATCAAAAGTCAAAATTGTTGATGTTTATAATTTGCAACAAACTATTTTGATAGTCGGTGACCACTGTAGTTGCAAAAGAGCAGCAAACAAATTCATAAGTTTTGTTTTATCGATGTAGCGAGAATATTAATATTAATATTACTACTTGAGCACAAAAAAAACAATGCATTGATGCACAATGGTATTATATTCAATAGTTGTTAACTTTGCACTGTTTTGGCAGAGGGTTGAAATTAGTAATCGTCACTAAAGTAATTGATTACTGTAATCAATTACTTATTTGATTGCCAAGCAATTACTGATTACTTTCTTGGCACAGGAACAATAGCCTAGCTTTCACTGTTTTGAATGCTTACAACTCTGATATAACAAATATCACTTTAAAAATGACACCTATTTCACACACTGTGCTATCATAACTAATCACACATAATCTTAACGTATGCTTTCCTCACAAAATAATTGATGTTTTCAAACACGCATATTCTCTAGTTAATATCCCATTGCCTTAATTATGTCATATATGCATTTATAGATAATTGTCTCACCTCTTGCAGAAAAAAAAGATTATTGTTATTTCTTAATTAAAAATATTTGTATGTGTTATTTAGAAGTGAAACTACTCTTACTCTCTCTGCCTTAAATAAAAGTAATCAGTAATTAGTAATCATAATTACTTTTTGAAACAACTAATTTTCCACTGGTAATTGCTTACTTTCTTGGAAAGGTAAGTGCAACACTAATTGATTATTTTTTGAGAGATGTAATTGTAATTGTAATTAAATACTATTTCAGCAGTAAATTTACAGCTCTGTGTTTTGGTTAACACTTCAAAATTAGTTTTGCCGTGCCAAAATAATGAGTATCGACTCAAGTTTATGCTTAATAAAATGTCTTTGTTGTTTGTTAGCTCTCATTTCATGTTGTTTGCGCGTGTTGCCACTTCAGAATCAGAGATTTGGGTAAAAATGGTTATTGCAGTTAGTTATTAATAGTTTTATCGCCGGCGCTCTAAACTAGCTTGAGAAGTATCATAACAGCTAATGTAAGCCTCTCTTTAAATTAATGTACTCTGATTCACTGAAATATAAACAAGACATACTCTGTTGTTTTACGAGTTTACATTTTACAGAGTCTGCAAGCAGGCTGCACCCCTTCTTAGATATAAAGATAAAATAAATCTAATTTAAATAATGTATTGTATTACAAAAACAATGAAATTGTACAAATGGACATAAATACAAACAATGACTAATAACTATAACTATAATTACGGAAATACAATATGAGAATAACCTGGACTTCACATAGTCAGTTTGCACATTAAATGTGGAGTGTAACTCTCTGATGGCAAGTATCTTATGTCTGAAACAATTGAATTTTGAGTCACACTTCCTGACAACAGTAAAAATACGTCTTTCATTTACAACGCTACAACCATGACTTCTTAAGTGTGCGCCAACAGCACATTATGTGCCCACACGTAATGTGCAAACTAACTCTGTGAAGTCCACGTTATTCTCATAATGTATTTCCGTAATTATGGTAGTCATTGTTCGCTATTGTTCTGTAATACAATACATTATGTAAATTAAAACTTGTAAATTAAAAACACACAGTACTTGGCGCAACGGGATGCTGTCATGTTGACCACTCAGGTCTGCAATATATTAAACAACGACCAGATGAAACACAGAGAATGGAAGAACAATACCAAGAAACATTTTGCTGCTGATAAACTGTTTTTGATTGCGATTGTTACTTCGTTATGTTACATATAAATATTCATGTAACTTTCTAACTCTCTCTTTTTACATCGCCTGAAGATAACTTTAGGTTAAATCAAAACTGTTGAGCCAATT
This sequence comes from Haliclystus octoradiatus, assembly GCA_916610825.1. NCBI lineage: Eukaryota > Metazoa > Cnidaria > Staurozoa > Stauromedusae > Haliclystidae > Haliclystus > Haliclystus octoradiatus. Next base: position 51,638 of record OU744448.1, read on the forward strand.
ATTGTGTGTTTTTTTATCGCATATACTATCATAAAATTTATGTTTACATTTACATTTTACAAATTTTATTTTTATATTCGAGAGGGGGTACAGCCTGCTTCCAGACTCTCTGTAAAATGTAAACCCAGTAAAACAGTAGAGTGTGATAACAGTAAGAGAACAAAAGTTTGTTTTGCTGGTTCAGACTATATCCGAGGCTATGGCTAAATAGCGTAATTTGAGTGAAAATAATGCAGGCAAATCTAATGCATAATTTACGCTTTGAAATACACCTTAGAGATGTTTGAAAACTTGAAGCGCGCTAAACAGGCGGAAATAAATCAAATTTTCTGATTAGTGCGTTTAGCACGAAAAGTCTATTATTCTCCACGGCATGAGATATTTGATTACATCATAAGGCCATATGATATTGTTTCAAAACTTATAGACAAATTTGTGGAAAGAAATCGTTTGCCTTTTCTGTGATTGTTACAAGCCATGTTCAAGCAACACAAATTTAATGTCTAAACCCCTGTCTTTGTTGAAATAATTTATGAATAATTAAGGATTATGATAGGAGATTATCAAGGATGGCGTTGTATCCGCCTTCAGTTTCGCCTGTATAGTTCAAAGGCGTATTTGAGTGGTGTCGAAGGCGTATTTGCATTTAACTACCTAGGGGTATTTTGGTATTTTAACCGGTTAAAATGCAACAAGCGTATTTAATGCATGTTATAAGGAGTTTTCCAGGCGTATTTTAGGCTTAAATAATGCTTGAATTAAACAGGCCTGCATTCTTTTTGCTCAAAATAAACCGTTAATCCATAGCCTTACACAAATTTACAATTTCTCTTTTTAGCTTGAAAATGAATTAATTCAAAACGCTGCAATAATCCTCCTAGTATCAATTACTTCGGAATGCTTTACATAGAAACTTCTTATAAAAATGCATGTAATGTCATTATGAATTGTATGTAAGCGTGATTAATTACTTGTAAGCTCTAGTGGCTGATCTTCATCTTCAAATTCCTTCAAGACAGAATTACCCAAACTGTTGACAGATTTGACGACAAATAAAACAGGTAATTCGCATTCACCATTACTCAAATCATGACTATCAGTCTGCAATAGAAACAACGCAATAGTGAATTATTAGCTTTTCTGTTGCCATGCCTTCACCTTGATCTTGTTATCAATAGTTGCTGCTGATTCACAATTTGTTTTTTTGGAGATGGAAGAATCAAACATCAACCAATCTAATCTGTCTTTACAATTAAATTAAAAATAAATCAATGAAATGTGTAAATATAAAACAGATTTTTAACCGACTCAAGTATCCAGTTTCCACTTTTCATTTTATTTATGGTTGGCAAATCTATAAATAGAGGACTAACCTCTTCCATTGCTTCTGACTTGTCATCACCATCGCTCAGATCTTTTACAAAATTGAATAATTAATAATAACAAAATGCAGTTTTGATGTAATTCAATTGATTCAATTCCTACCAATGTCTTCATTGTTGATGTTTTCTACTTGATGATTCTTAATCTCAACAAATCGTCTACAATCGGATACAAGTGGATTAAAATACAATCAAATCAATCCACGCAAACAAGATGCCTACTCATTCTGTTATATTTTACTCGCCTCATTCTTTTCAAAATAAGTTCATAGAGATCTTTATATGTGACGTTCTGACGGGGGACTGGTACCAACATAGGGATCCCGAACAAAGATGTAGGACGGCTGTATGACGAGTGAATAATACCATCTTCCCTTACTCTGTAAATGTAAAGTTAACTTGTGTATATCAACAATGAAATGATTCAGTTTAAAATAAGCATATGTTTGTGCTTACTTGAGTTCTCTATGATAAACAGGAAGAAGCAAAAGCTCAGAATCTTCATACGTATCCATGGCAATAGGGATTTCATAACTACAAACAAACGTCAAAATAACACGCTTCATCAGTTTGATGCATACAATTAGTGTCATAATCTACATTATAAAACTTTGAATATTGTTCTAGAAACTTGATTTGCTAATGGCCATGTTCACTAATTAAACCCAAACACGGAAAATTTAAATTTAAAACATTTTTCCAAATGAAAATAAATAATCTAAACAAAATCATTAGACAAACAAATATGAAATAAATGCATTGCAAATGTCTACAATTGAACATTCCGTTAAAACCGTAGTTGATGTAACCTAACGTAGTTGATGTTCTTATATTACGGCATCAGTGCCATTAATCTGTGCCATTAATCAGTATCAACTTTAACTGGATAAACAAATCATTTGGATCTGCTCTACCCTGTGTTGTTATCAGCAAAGTCAGACATGTTTACACTTTTAGGACAGACCTTTTTGCTTCGAATGAATAATATTTATTAGGAAATACATTAGGAAGCACCAAATGAAAGTAACTTGTGCAACTGCGGTAACCAATCAGAATAATGTTGTCATGGTGATGGATAGAGCACTCACATGTACGTTACATCCCTGTCTTCAATGTAACTGAGACTTCTGTGTTTGTTGAAGATCTTATGGAACCGATGGCTGAAAACATCTGCCACAATCATCTGAAAGGAAAGTTTAATGGCTATTAGATCACGTCATTTAGCCAAACAATGGATTACTTAAGTAATTTAGGTTACCTTATCAGAAGGCAAGCCAGTTAAAGTTGATACTGACTGGAGTAGATTTGCAACTGTGCCATTCTTTGAGCATTTCACCATGATCTAATGAGTGTTAACAGATATTAAATGATCTCAATTCAATTGTGGACTGGTAACAGTTGAAGTGGAATATCTCTTACCTGTGTTGGTGGTTTCGTTGCGTCTAAAGGCACAAATGTTACTCGTAACCGTCTCTCACTTTTACATGGTAATGGAAGAGTCAAGTAGCAGAATGGATCAAACTTAATGGAGACCTATCATCATAGGAATAGGTTAATTATAGATTAATATTTGATAATAATAATATATTTCATTTAATAACTTAATAATTTAAATGATAATTACAAAAAGAATAGATAAAATCAGATAATAATGCACTCCAACTGGTGTGTTAGAGACGTTACAAAGGATTCAAAACCAATACCATATTTGATAATCTACAATGAATGCCTTTATAAGAGACAGGGTTTATTTTAATTTATTTGCCTGTATTAAAGCATTATAATTAGAAATTATAAATGGTGTCATTTTATACCCCATTAATCTATTTTACATTACAATGTTTGTAAAAAAGATACATACGCATATGATATGTTAACAAAAAACTTTGATAAGATGCTTAGTATTATTACATACAATCAAGGTCTTAGGTCAACAAAGACAGAGTTTTGAGGATGTTATTGATATTGGTAAAAGGAGATATTAATTGAATTATTCAATGTCTGAAGATTGAGTTAATTACAGTTTAGTTGCATGATTTAAGTAAAGGTTAGATAATATTATCACATTTTAAACCCTTAGCACCTAATGCACTATCTTAGTTCTTACTATATTATCTTGACAGAATCAATTATCCCCTTCTATTAAAATACAGTCAAATCATGTTTTACCTTCCACAAACCTCAACTTATTAGATAAACGTTTGAGTAGTTGTAAACATGTGCGGCCTTGGTGTAGTGGCTAGGGTGTTGGACCACGGCCCGCAGGGTCTCGGGTTCAATCCCTGTCCGAAGCACTATAGGTTGGCGTCAGGAAGGGCATCCGGCTATTAAGCGCACACAAGCTTCAAAAATACTAACAAATTAACCAACCACCCCGGTGAAAAAAAGCTGTAAGCTTACCCGGTTCGTGGAAAAATGATAAATAAATAAAAAAAATAATAAAAAAAAAAAAAAAAAAAATAGTTTAATACTGACATAAAAACGTAAATCAAAATGTTATCTTTCATATTTTATTATTTATTTCAGCTTTATATTCAGCATTTGCGAACTTTCCTTCTAAATTTTGCTAGCTTTCCGAAAACGTTTCCAAGGTCTCCAAGTTTCCAGACTTTGTTGGGCCTTGAATACAGTATTAATACACCAAAGAAAAACTTAGAAACTGTTAGAAGCATTCGAGCTCTACAAACTATACTGTGTGTGTGTATGCAAATGATCATAAGATATCTGTTAGCAGTAAAACAGTTTGGAACAAATGCAGCCACAGACCTTCAAACTGCAAATTGATAATTATTATCAAAAAGTGTTACAATTCCAAATTCTTCATTTTTTAAAACGCTAAGATATTCAAGTAGCGGTAGTCCAGCATAATAATTGTAAGCCTGATATTGATATCTTGGATTGTAATTTGATTATAGTATAAGCTAACTTTTTAGAGGACCCTGAATGAGGCAATATCATATTCACCAACCTTACTACATTCAGGGCATACAACAGTCGATTTGAACAGACCATGAAACAGATCCACAATGATTGAATCGTTACGCAACATGTGATTCTTCCATGCTTCACTGGCAACGTCTTGATCTGGCCGGCCATTGGCATCTGGTATCTCTATGTAAGGTTTTTTCTTCACTCTGTTCAGATCTTCATGGAGGCCATCCAAAAGAAATGCCAGCAATTCATGGCTATCCTGTTGCTGATAACCAGACATTTGCGGAGCAAAGCGTCCGACTTGCACCTAGAGTTCCGTGACAAGATATTACAAAGATAGAATAGCACAGCTGTACCATATTACCAGCTGCTTCACATGATATAACAGGCACCGAGATCTGATAAATTATCACCGTCACATGAAACCATGTTTCTATTATTGATCCATGTACCTTGATTAATCCTATTAATTATTCAAGAAAAGCTGTGCATCAAGAAATATTATACATCCTAGTAAGAGAACAAGTTAGTTCATAATTTAGAGACTTTAATGTTACCGACTTGACTATTTGATGAAGAATTATTTGTATTCCGTTCCCCCCCCCCAAAATAAAAACCCTCTTTGTTATTTTTTCATCTATTTTCAATTTAATAGCTCTGATTTTGATAATGTAGGAATGAAAAAGTTTGAGAAAATTTGTAATTAATAATAATATATTTTCTTGAATTAATGGCCACCTGCCTATCGAGACAAACAGCTGAGGCAATGCATAGCGATGGTGCACCATGATAGTATACAGTATTCTCACCTTGAAGTCCCTTGGTATAACGTAGCTGTTTACACCAGACCACATCTGTTTGAGTAGGTCTGCATATGCTTTGGCTATTTTTCCCCCTGTGCCCATTGGGTTCGAATGGTTCAATTCTGACTTATAATTATCAGCTGAGAAATGAAACAAGTTGAAAGCGATTAGGCCTACACTTGAATCTTTCAGAGAATGTTCTAGATAAACTCATGAGCATGACAAACGAACCTAGAAAGTATTTCGTCAGGGGCAGTGTGTTGCTGAGGCATTGCAATGAGGAATTCATGAAACAGGTGTTGCCAAGGTTACCTAAGCCACATAATCCAGATTTCTCCGAAGACATAGAATGTTTGCGTTTATCATTTGAGAAGAAACTATACGAGCCATACGATCTTAACAAGGACAACAAATCTGTTAAAGTGATTTACTACATCAAACAGACGCATAAAAACATGTGACATAAGAAGCAAACCTTTCTTGTGATGATTTTGTTGGTGGTTCAGAGACAGAGGGGAACGCCTGAAAAAAGGGTTCAATTATAGCCATCAGTGATAAGCACCCAACACACCAAGGACAATAAAATAAAACATATACAGTAGTATATTAATGTATAATAATAATAGAGTCAAGAAAGACACACCGTTTTTACTGTTACTTAAAGTTTCACGTTATTCAACGATCATCAGACAGAATACAATGTATTCAACAATGTATTCTGTCTGATGATCGTTGAATGACGTGAAACGTTGAGTAACAGTAAAAATGGTGTGTCTTTCTTGACTCTATTATTATTATTAATATTTACCGCTCTGCTCTTTACAAGCATTGAGCATTATTCACCTGCCAATATTTTAAAATTTAAATGTTCATTTAAATTTAATACATATTATATTAATAATGTATATATATATAAACAGTATATATTAGATATTATCTAATAGCAAAAAATAGTGCTCGATATCATTTGATAGAGCTAAATATAATAAAGGAGTCAAAGACTACACATTCATAATTGTTACTAATAGTTTCATGGTTACGCAATCATCAGACAAATAAACGTTTATTTGTCTGATGATTGCGTAAGCATGAAACTATTAGTAACAATTATGAATGTGTAGTCTTTGACTCCTTTTATTATACAGTATATATATATGATATTCACATAAAAATGGGAAACATATAGCAGCAGATCAAACCTTAGACCCATGCACACTTACTAGGCTTGATCCAGAGAGGGATCTAAAAAAGTAATAAATAATAAAAAGCATTAGATATTCATTGTATACGGTCATATGGTGTTGGTAACCTCTACCATCTGGATGATAAAAAAACATATTGTTGATCACCTTGTTCTAGTTTGTCTTGGCCAACATCCATCTTCTCCTTTCTGCTCCAACAACAGAGCCTGACAGAAACAGATTGATGGACATTCAATTCTCTGCCTAGACAAATATTTACCCGTCTGTCCTTGGGGATTTCTATTGGTACAAATCTGCAATGTCTGCAATGAAACATACCTGACCAGTGTAAAGGCCTGAGCATTCTACAGTTGCACTTGAAACATTCTTTAGCATTTCATACGTGTTATTCATATAACGACTCCAAAGTCTTGTTTCTTCATTTGCAGGAATGTTAAATATGTTTTTGGTATCAATCATAATTTGATCTAGTATGGTTGCTTTGCTGTATTTTCTTACAACGACATTGTCTTGGTCAGTGTTCAGACAGAGACTCAAAGACGTCAAGTAAACCTCCACTTTAATATCCTTAGTGTATAAGCCATGTTCCACTGACTGGCGACTGATAGGCTGCTGTCCATCAATAATACCGTACCAATCAAGCAGACATTCCCATCCATGGGAGGGGATGAGAAAATAATCTACTTCGTAGTATAGTTCTGCCTTCAGGTCAACATTACCATCTAAATAAGAATAATGACCTATCATCAGTTGTCAGTTACAAATTAATTAGATCTTATGATATCATAAACACAAACGCACCTTCTCCCTCTATGAGGAGAGAAGAGTTGTCAATTGGACCAGGGTGCTGTGAATCGCCTCCTTTTAGTTCGGAGTATTTCGTGTCAAATCCAACATATTTTTTCCACTGTTTAAGCCACATGAAGCAAACCAAATACCTATTGTAAAGAAACATAATTAAATTTAGACATTGTAGCCTACAGTAGTTGATAATGTGCCAAATTGATAAAGAGAAATAAGTATGTATGAAGTCATTCAGTTCTTTTTCAGCATCAAATTGGATCATACTGCAGTTAATTGTTGCCGATTTTAGATCACGTTCATAACCTAGTTAATTATATTTTTCTCAATCATTATTTTTATTTCATTGCCAGACCTTTCAACTTGAGATTTGAAAAAATAGTGAGATTTTTGAAATTCCGTACTTTGGGGATAAAATATAGGGGGCCGCTGGCCCAACTATAGGGGGTTTGAGGGCATGCATTTCATCAAGGATTAACAGACCTTCCAAGTCTCACGGCTTTGCCGTGAGTTTCACGCTTTTACACTGATTCTCACCGTCTCACGGTTTCTCTCATTTTCTCACGACAAAATCCAATCTTAAGAAAATGTTCCTACTTTCTGTGTATAAACTCGTTGATAATCTAATTAATGTTCAACATCTTAATTTATACTCTGTTGGATTCTTCTAGAACTTTGTTGTTTCTGAACTGCTTCTATGTTTCAAGTGTCAACATTATTCAAAATGATGTCGTAAATTTTCGTTTCAAGCCATTCTGAATCCAGACCTTCCAACTTGAGATTTGAAAAAATAGTGAGATTTTTGAAATTTCATCCTTTGGGGATAAAATATAGGGGGACGCCCGAAGAGATGGCCCAATTATAGGAGGTTTGAGGGCATGCATTTCATCAAGGATTCAGAATGGCTTAAGAAATGAAAATTTACGACATCCTTTTGAATAATGTTGACACTTGAAAACATAAAAGCAGTTCAGAAACAACAACTAGAATAATCCAACAGAGTATAAATTAAGATGTTGAACATTAATTAGATTATCAAAGAGTTTATACACAGAAAGTAGGAACATTTTCTCAAGATTGGATTTTGCCGTGAGAAAGTGAGAGAATCCGTGAGACCGTGAGAATCAGTGTAAAAGCGTGAGACTCACGGCAAAGCCGTGAGACTTGGAAGGCCTGTCATTGCTGCAAATTGTGAAGCGCTTGGAGTATCCATGTCCTAGACTAGAAAACAACAGATGCTTGGTCAAAATAATCACAATCAGACGTAGCAAAATTTTCTATTCACTGCATCTAAATTTATCGCTCACAACGATATATTTCCAAGCGGCATACTGATTTACATAAATGTAGAATACAATAGATCTCGTTTTAAATTGTTCTGAAAATTTCTTTCCGTTTTCCAGACTTTGTAAGTGTTAATATTTGATAGGTTGTTTTGTGGATGTAGATTGTTTACGTGAGATGCGATAAATTATGTGAAGGTTATTGTTATTATGTGAATGTTGGAGGATGTGGCACTGTTTTTATATTGTATTGTAAATTAGTGTCAATGACATAAAGGAATTGTATGTAGTTTAAATGTAAGAGTTATATGTTGTTGAGTGAGTCGCTTGAAGTCTGCCATACGAAGCGCACAAATAAAGTCATACAGCTTTGTTTTCTGTCTCTCTCACATCGACTCAAAGTCTTACACCAGTAAATCACACCGTGTCCTTCTTCTGCATGGCCATTAAATTATCAAGTCAAGTTAGTCATTTTCATTGGTCATTTTTGTCAAATGCATGTTCATTCGTTATCAAATCGTATTAGACAACGGCAATAGACAACGTCATCCGTGTTGTCCAAATAGACAATCCAATCATGTGTTATGTTGGAGCATCAATTAATCTGTAAATTTAGTGACCGTGACTGTAGGTAGGCCTATACAGCTAGGGGATATAAACCTGTGTCAAAACGGGTTTATAATTTGTGATAAATTATAGGCTAACGATAAAACAATCGTTGGTCCAACTTAAAAGAGACGTCATTCAACGTCAGTCTGAGAGTATGGCAATGCCATCCCCGAGATGTCAATGAGATTCTAATTATTTACGGTCAAAAATCAACAAAATTCAAATGCCTGAGACTGCATATTTTCTCTGAAAAACTATAAAATACCGGCTTGGCGATTCAATATTTGCAAAAAGACCAGGTCAACGAAAGGAGAGGCCAAGAGGTCCGTTATAATCATGATGGCATACCTAGCTAGGTAGTTAAGAAAATAGAGGTCTTCACAGGGTGGCCCAATAGTCAGTCAGAGAGATGATGTTGCTTACCAGGTTTCACCTTTTGACATGTAACTAGACAATTCTTTCGAAATAATAGTAGCTTGTTCGTCCAAGTCTGGGGTTGACTTCTTTCCTTCCATAGTTTCAGAGAAATTGATTTCTGGATGCTTGTTTTGAATTTTCGAATAACTCCCTCAAAGACTTTAGTGAATTGTCCTGACGGCCATCAAAATTCCTGAGAATGAAAAATTGTTCAGTACGACCGCCATTTTGTTATGAAACTAGAGCTTGATCTTCTGTGGTCACGTGACAAATCCAATCTGATTATATGGAACGCGATTGGTGGTATCAACTTGGATTTAACCATGATTTTAACCTGATTACTGCTAACGGTACTCAGTTTGGTTTATTCTGATCATAGGACGACGATCTCAATTGAGCCCAGTTAAGTGAATCAAGATAAGAAGAGATAGACAAGTAGAATCTTCCTTCCGATGTCATGAAAACCTGCTATTTGATGACCATATTGATTGCATAATTAAGAAAATCAATAGAGGGTTGGGTGTCCTCAAATTCATAAGACGCTTCATTCCACAAGAATCAGCTCAATTAATTTATAACTCTATAGTTTTGCCACACTGTGATTACTACGCTGTCGCATGGGGAATTGCAAAGTCCAACATCTTGACCGCCTCCAGAGATTACAAAACAGAGGATGAGGGCAGTACTCCGTTGTAATTATCGCACTCGAATCTCTGGTATGCAAAGCCGGCTTGATGTAGATGTCATTATGGTAATGGGATCGAGTGCTAGTGGTATTTGGACGTTTGAAAAAATTGGAGAGCAGAGGAGGAGCGAGGTTAAATTTAATTTTATGGGTGATCATTAGTTGGTGCGATGTTATTCTGTCTCTGATTGAGAGCCAACCAAGTCGACTACTCATCTCAGAGACAGGAGTGCGACCGGGGAGTGCGATAGTCACAACGAAGAACTGCTCTCATCCCTCTGTTTTGTAATCTCTGGAGGCGATCAAGATGTTGCTGTTTGCAATTCCCCCATACGACAGCACAGTAATCAAAATGAGGCAAAACAATTGAATTATAAACTAAAGAGGCTGTGTGTTTGGGTATATAGCGTCGAATGTATTTCAATACACCGATGCCTCTGTTTATCTTGTTAGTCATGGCATTGATATGGTCATCAAATGATAGGCACTGATTAATTTTTACACCTAGATATTTTAGAAGGGTTAAATTATCAAGATACTCATTATTTACAGCTATATTAAAGTTTTGTGAGCTCTGCTTTTTTAGATTTGGTTTAGAACCTATGGCCATACAGTTAGTTTTAGATACATTTAAACTCAATTTATTTGAACATAGGCAAGTATATATATTATTTAAATCATTTGTTAGATATCACTTAGAGGCAATTAGATACATCACACCCATAATGACATATACATCAAGTCAAGCCATCGCCACTCATTTCAATTTGCTGATGCTCACAAGTGGAATGATCTACAATCTTAACTGTTAAGTTCGTATTTAATTAACCTTGTAGCTGTATATATTTATCTATGAGTATTGTTGTAATCAATTATTTTATGTTTATTCTCTTATTACGTAAATAAAAAAAGTTCCTGTGAAAAAAAAAGTTATTGTAAAACACTAAATCTTATCAGGTTTCTGAATAAATGATGATGATGATGATTATGCATACATAGATCAAACATGCCGGTGCTCATTAGTGGAACGAACTTCCCTCCGAGATGAAGGTTGTTGACTTATTCTAGCTAATCATTATTTTTATTTTTTAATGTAGCTAATTTGCTTTCCATGTGCATAGTTTTAACTTGTTGTTCTTTTACCTAATTCCTATATTTTGTATCAGTCCTGTGAAAAAAAGCTTGTAGCTTATCAGGTTTTCTGAATAAATGATGATGATGATGATGATGATGTCATAGAGCTTCTCTCCCTATGCGGGAACTGGAAAAGCCTTCTATGAGGTAGATGCTAGATGCATATACTTGTGGCCTTGCGGGGGGTACGCTGCTAAATTCTTGTCTTTCAATCATTTAAGCAATCCGGAACGATGTGTATGTGTGGCCAGTTGAAATAATTCACTAGACGACTGCATACTGTCGGTAGCTTCTATTTTCCCCGGGGGGGGGGCGGGGGCGTAACTTCCATATTCTTGGTATACGGGGACGTTCAAATATTAAAGGGTACCTATTTCAAAATCCAGAAAAATTTTTAGGGGTATGCTCAGTCATAAAATTTGTTTGTATGTATGTATGTATTTTATTTTGTCAACAATGGTGACAGGCAAGGGATTCGACACTGGTGAAACCGTTTCCAACAGTGGGCGTTTTGAGGTATTCTTTTGACGCGTTTGCAATTTTTTCATTTTGCAAAATAAATCTTGCCTATGAATTTTTATTTTTCCTTTGTTTCGATTGAATCTGCCATCCATAAAAATATATTTGGGGTATCTTTTTCATTATGTGGAAAAAAAGTTACCCCGGGCTATTTTCACTGCTAGTTGAACAGCCATCTAAGAAAAGAAGAGCTGATGGAGAAATTAAAAGAACGAAAAATACCAACACGCCGCATGTTAAAGTTTCATGTAAAAATTATAGATATTTATTTTTATTGTTAAACTTGGTTATTTTGTACTGCTATGCATTAGTCACATTTGTATGTTGATTTTAGTATTTGCTAGACACCATACATATTTGGCAAGTGGCAAACAGGCCGTAGTAAGATGCGAAAAGTAGTAGATGTGGGTTGTTACTGCGGATCAATTAGACAATTTATACCGTCATTACAAATTTGAATTTTCACATATCTATTTTGTATAAATGTATTCAGATACAGTATCTCATTTCAATATAATTATAATCGCTTCGCACATCTTCTGCGTGGACATAATAATAATATAAATAGTCGCTCGCTGTACTTGGTACAGAAGCGAAATGAAAATCTGATTATGTTTATAGCTATTCGTTATAGGTATGTATCATATCAATTTGTTACAATCATGTTAAAGCTATGTGTTGTAGCTATATGCTATCTTCCTCCATAGCTGTAGCCATTTTGAGTTGAATTGACAACACGGTGCTGGGGTGAGCTGCCACTGAGTAGACCGATCTTCTGTTTGTGTTTACGTTGTTCCATCATCTGACAGACAAAACAAAACCAATCATCGAAATCCTATTTAAAATGACACCCACAATTTTCAACAACGAAATATAGACCTACCTGGTCTTTAAGGTCTCCTAACTGCTTAGACAGTACACGGACTATTGTATTAGTACTCTCCAATTGAGCCTGTAACAATCGAATCTCATTCTGTTCACCTTCTGTATCCTCGACCGTTAATGACATGCAACGTAGCCTTGGAAACCAATCAATATCCCGGCTCTAAACGCAACAAAGATAAACGAATGAACACGTGACGTCATTTTACATGCCATTGAGAGTAGGGAGAACCTGTAGCGTGCATGTATCTCTATATTATTAGGCTTTGTAAACGTATTTCATTATGTAAACCACTCTCTTTGTATTTAACCGTCACCACTAAAGGATGATCCTGTTGTAGAGGCTCTGTAATTATTGTTATACACGTTATTATATCAAAACAATCCTCTCACAAACATTATCTCAAATATATATATTTTGCAAATCAATGTTACAAACATACCTTGATCATGCTGTAAACGTAACTTTCTGGCCCTGTGAATTCCGTTGGGTCTTTTACTTGCAACAGAACAATGAAGTATAAGTAGAACCACATGTTGTGCTCTGAATTGACATGTTCTTCAAATGTCACTGATTTATTATCAAAAGACGAACGGTCCAAACCTAATTTTCAATAATCACATTCCTGTTATGACATTAACGTTCCAATAATTAACCTGCGCCCTAAGTAGTTTAGATAGAATTTCCAAAGAACAAACTATAACCTATAACCTATAACCTATAAACTGTAACCCTGACCCTAACACTATTCCAACTGAATATAGACAATCTCAACAACTACCCGTACGACATTTGGGTAAGTGTCAGGGCCGCTCAATCTGTGATCAAAACGAACAGACCATCGTAAATAATGCTGACGGTAATGCTGGTAATTGGTAATGATTGAAAGATAACAAAACGTAACTGACAAGAAGGAATATTCGCTGCATATTGTAAGAACGTTTACGTTTACTATTAAATGAGGTGAGAGTTTGAGAAAGAGTATACTGTTGAAAGGAATAGTTGTGAACTGTAAGAACTACGATACTCACCGCAAATGAAGCAAGTATTCTTGAGTATTTCCTCTTTGGTTTGCTTTTCACTTCTCAGATCAGCAAATGTATCGATAATTACACCAAATATCAAATTGAGAACAATGATAATAACAATGAAGAAGAATAACAGATCGTAAATGAGCCTCGCCACGTACAACGGATCCTTTGAAGATGGTTTTCTCAAGACATCCCCAATGCCACCACCACTACGTAGACCTTTATTAAGAGTCGTTGCTATACACATCACTAGGTTGTCACATGATCTCTCTCTTTCAATTTCCATGACAACAACACCTTCCTCATCCCCTTGGGTTCCAAATACTCCAGAATGAGGCTCAGGCGATGGACAAGACTCGTTTGCAGGGCAATGCATCTTGGGTGGTTGGCCTAAAACAAGGATCAACTCAAACTTGCTAAGATAGTTGGGATCAAAGGTGTTTGGTTGGTTAAAAAAGATTCAAATAATGACACCAGTAATACACTGCTATTTATCTTCAATGTCCCTTTCCGTGGACGGGAGGGCAGAACCAAAGCAAATCATTCCAAAGCCAAAACGTTAAGTGTTGCAAATAGTACTTCGAATTACCAAATGCCGCTCGAAGATAGAATAATCAAATATACATTGGGTTGTGTGCATTGGAACCAGTGGCTATGCCGTAAGTTGGTAACCGGAACACTGAAAAGAAACACCAACTGCCCGCTGGAAACTAGTATCGAGCACATGATTGGAGCCTGCAGTCCCTTAATTGCTTAATTAATAAGGATGATAGTCCAGCTGGACGTAAATATTCAATTATCTTTTAATGATTGTCTAAAATTATCACCTGAAAGGGAGTATACAAATGATGGACATACCTAAAATTGATGATGGCATTCTAACAGGTTCGGTTTCCACAACGAAGTCATTTCTGAAGAACACATAGCCAACAATTGAGAATAAGTATACAAGGACTAGTGCCAAAAGAGCAGTGAGAACGATTGATCGCCCGTTACGAGTCACACTTTTTACAATGTTGAGGAGAGTCTCTTCACGGAATAGAACCTCCAGCATCTGTTCAAGTAAAAATCAAATATTGAGCAATTGAAGGCATCAGAAAATTAGAAGCCTTTTTGAAAATTCCTGATCAAATTGGGAATTCGTTTGAATTGTAAGATCGATTGTGTTTTCGAACCAAGAGTTTTGCTATGATGATTTGGAGTCAAACTCTAAACCAATCAGATTGATCGAATCATTTTTGTTATAGCCATAAGAAAGCATAAAGGGCGAGATATCAATATTAATAATATTTTTACCAGTAAACTGTAGAAGAACTCATGAGCAAAGAATCCAAGGACACAAACAACAAAGAAACAGGAATGCATGACGAGTGTCTTATCTGAGAGGGTCTTGCGCTCGATGCCATTGATAAAGAGGCCACGGTTGCCAATGAAACTAACAAGAAACATGCCTTTGTTTATGACCTGCATTTAGACACAACAATCAACCAATCAAAACAATCAAAACTAAACAAACTGGACAACAAGAAAGATGTTCACGTACATTGCATAGTCCTATGATGACAAGCGTCGGTTTCATTCCAACAGAAAACACCAAACGCAACAATAGTGCAACTACCAGACTGCGCATACTCGACAGCCTCGGTACACTTAATGCAAATACAAACGAAACAAGAACAGCACACCAAAGAGAGATTGACAAACGTGTGTCCAAATCTAAAACAATTAAAGATTGACTTTAATGAAGATTATTATCTGATATATAGATCTAGCATCAGTAAATTGGGATACAAATAACGATGCTTACGAAATGGCTCGATGGGGAAAGGATAGAAAAACGCCACCAGCAAGTTGATGATCACCGCAAGATGAAACGCAATTCTGTCCCAAACCAACATGTTTCTACTACACCAGAACAGAGCAAAATGATCTGAAAAACATCAATTAAATAAAATCAGAACAAAATACACAGCATAACACGTTACCAGTAGCTACCATGCAGTAATATAACAAAGAAGGGAGGCTGACCTCGCAGGCTCTTCTGCCATTGCATTTCACGAAATAACTCATCGGATTTTTCGAAGAAATCAGCCACCTGAATAACAACCGTGAAAGATTTATTAATAATAACAATAATAATAATAATAATAATAATAATAATAATAATAATAATAATAATAATAATAATAATAATAATAATAATAATAATAATAATAATAATAATAATAATAATAATAATAATAATAATAATAATAATAATAATAATAATAATAATAATAATAATAATAATAATAATAATAATAATAATAATAATAATAATAATAATAATAATAATAATAATAATAATAATAATAATAATAATAATAATAATAATAATAATAATAATAATAATAATAATAATAATAATAATAATAATAATAATAATAATAATAATAATAATAATAATAATAATAATAATAATAATAATAATAATAATAATAATAATAATAATAATAATAATAATAATAATAATAATAATAATAATAATAATAATAATAATAATAATAATAATAATAATAATAATAATAATAATAATAATAATAATCTTAATAATAATAATAATAATAATTGAACAGCATGAATACCTGGAGGATATAGTATGTTGTAATTCAATATATTATAAATTAGGTTAAAATTAGCCAAGGTATAAACGCCTACGAAGAAGGGTATGGCTTAACGCACTGGTATGTGGGGCCTCAACAGATTATCACATCCAGAAAATATAATCAGTTCAACCCTGCTAGTTATCGATATCGCTACTGCTATCATTACTGCTAGATTTATTAATCTTAAACATGCCGTGCAGTATGCTAATCTATCAGCAGAATGATATTGATTCATTCATTCAAAATTACTTGATATTTTTACAATTCAGTTTCATTACATCTCATGTCATTGCATTCAAATGCATAGCAACGGTCCACTCAGTAACCCAATTATATGCTAATACTCCCTAGTGCACTTATTGCGTTGGGTCAATACAACTGCTACAACAGCTATTCACCTTGGAAAATTACATTCCAAGGCTTCAATGTTTTATCCAATTTTAATCATAAGAAGTAGATCCATTAATTACCTTGCTGTTCTGATCATCTCGTTCTGCAGTGTAATAAATCTGGTACTTACTCTCTTCAGTTAAGTATTTACATATCGAAGGAACAGGAAAGACGATCTGCTCAAGGGAACGATCACTCCTCACAACCTACAAAGACAATAATAATAATAATAATAATATAATAATAATAATAATAATAATAATAATAATAATAATAATAATAATAATAATAATAATAATAATAATAATAATAATAATAATAATAATAATAATAATAATAATAATAATAATAATAATAATAATAATAATAATAATAATAATAATAATAATAATAATAATAATAATAATAATAATAATAATAATAATAATAATAATAATAATAATAATAATAATAATAATAATAATAATAATAATAATAATAATAATAATAATAATAATAATAATAATAATAATAATAATAATAATAATAATAATAATAATAATAACAATAATAATAATAATAATAATAATAATAATAATAATAATAATAGTAATAGTAATAATAATAATAATAATAATAATAATAGTAATAATAATAATAATAATAATAATAATAATAATAATAATAATAATAATAATAATAATAATAATAATAATAATAATAGTAATAGTAATAATAATAATAATAATAATAATAATAATAATAATAATAATAATAATACATTGATAACAAAAGCAATGTACTGTATATGCAATAATGGATGATACCTCTATCTGTGCTGTGTTCCTTTTGTAATGGGAGAGAGCATCATCGATGGGTATATCGATTGCAGCAATAGATGTGGAACGATCTTCAACTTTGAGAAGGGCAGACAACTCTCGGTTGTGTTTGGCAAGCTGAAAACAAAGGGAAGCGTCATCCCTTTGATCGAGAAACAAAGAACATTGCAGCCTATCATAAATAGAAGGGCGGTAAGTATACCTGATATGCCAGGATGTAGATATTATGGCCGACGTCTCTAGGGGACACACTACTATCGTCATTATCATCAATCTCTTCCTGGTGATACGCTTGTTCACAAACTTCAACCTTTGAGAAACAGTAAACAAATTCTGCTTAAGTCATTATACTGAGGCTTAAAGCAGCAGGCATATCTCACAGTCTGTTGATCCTATAATATTAATGGTGGCTGTCACATGTGACTATATTCTCACCAGTTGCTTTGAGCTCATGTTATACAAAATCTTTTCTGCATTTTCACTGTCATGTCGGCTTTCCATGATGGCAAGGAGCAGCTTTGATGCATTATTCTAAATAGAAATTCACTGATATTACCATCGATTGATAGATAAATTTCTACCGATGTAATGACTATTGAATTTGACTGCCTGTAATTTGAAATGGATAAAACATTATTTGAAAATTAAATGGCTCTTAATTGGCTTTTACATTTGGCTGACCGGAATGATTCCCAATGATGTTTTCAGTATGAAGCAGTAGAAGCTGCAACATTATGCAAACAGATATTGTGCCAGGTAAAGTAGACGTAAAAGTAATTAGAGATGGCAAACCTTTAACTCCAATACTAAATCCATCCTGTGCTTGCTTAACGGATTAATGTCATTCAAAACCAAGGCAATGATTATATCTAAGCCATTTGATTCATGCCCAACAATAGCATTCTGCAATAAGAATGATAATAATGATATGATACAGTTAGATTATTCTAGTAACAAAGAAAATAATGCTCAATGCCAGCATTTGACTAAAGAGGTCATGCACAGGTTGCCATGCTCCATTGCGATTTACCTGAATGAGTGTCTCCTAACATCCTGAGTTAAACAGGAAATTAACTCAAACAAACATTTAAAATAATAATGATGTTTGCCTTACCTGGTTATCATGGCAAGGCCCCTGGCAATATTCAGTCAATGTACAAAGGCATTGATTGATTAGCGCTACATTATGCTCGTTGATGAATAAACCAAGTAGACCAAGGCCGCCTGTCGTACTGCCGCAAATACAGTCTAAGAATGAGAGTGTTTCCAGAACAAGATTGTGACTGCCTTTTTTCTCTTGCTTCCGTAAGAAGTTCTGAATCACACAAAAGCAACATATAGAACAGTTTAGACCTCTCATGGGAGCACACAACCTATGCGTAGATTGAATCTCACCTGTAAGTAGGCATTATGATTCTCACAAAGCAACTGTAGGAATCTAAGTATAGGCTGCATGCAGGCAATCTCTGGTGAAATTAATTTGCCCTGCACAGCAGCTGCAGCTGATGTCTGTTTGAGAATAGAATCGCTGAATGTAGATGTCCTATACGGAGATGGTGTATCTACGTCACGACCTTTGCGTACGGCTTGGTAAGCTTTATTTGTTTGATGCGCTGCATCGGATAGTTGATCTTTAATGTCGTCATTTAGAGTCACTAGCATTCCTATATATAAATTTAAAGCATGAAAGTATACCATATTGTATTTGCAAAGTGTGATTCATTAATTCGTTACCATAGTTACCTAGTAGATGTGAGTCTCTGGCATCTCTTCTTAGCATGCTAACAGTGTCTCTTCTTGCCATTAAATCTTTTGATGATCCATCTCCATTGCCACTTCGCTCATCCTCACGCTTTCTCAAAGGGCATTCAGTGTTCACAGTCAAATTCGCTTTAATTTCTTCTTGTGCTTCGCTCATTTGATCAAATAAATAACGGAAGAATGACTCACATTTCCCACTTGTTAACCGACGATAGAATGATTTCTGTACAACGTCATTTCCACCTTCTAGCAAAGCAATGGCTAATTGAACGCTCTCAAGGAAGACGCTGATGCCAGGCTCAGCAATAACAAGATCTATAACAAGATCAGTTGCACCGTTTGTATCCAATCGATTTTGCATTTCAATCAATGTCATACCGGAACGTCTCAATGTCACAACAGACGTTCTTTGGTCAACAACAATAACAGCTGCAACACTTTTGCTGCCATCTTGATGCTTGGCCGCTGGCTCGTGATTATCAAAGTAGCTATTCAACAGGTCATGGCGCAATCGGTGTCCCTATGAGACAAGAATGTTAGGAAGACAGGAGAAGATTCTCTTACTCATTAAAATTATACAAATTGATTGCTATACTAACTTTTTCTCCAAAATCAACTTCAACCTGAAGCATTTGTTGCAGTACGCGTAAAACTTTGATGCAAAGAGGCTCATTGTCTCTCATCAACATCAAGGTGTGTTCAATCAACCTAAACAAACAAATGAGATTATCATGAAATAAATGTAATGAATGGCATCAGTATATGGCATTGACGGTGATACTATGGATTGTTTTCTTACTTTGAAACAAGACCACCATCGGATGATTTAGAGGTTGTCTGCTCAGCAATTGGTTGAGAGAAAAGGAGATATGGTTTGTACAAGATGTCAACAAGTACAGACGATTCAGCCTCAACTAATGGCCTGAGTTGATCTTCAAGCAAGGCAACAATATCCTGTAATAAAATAGCATCAAATTCAAAACATTACAGTAGTAAGAATAAGACGCATGTAGGACTGATTGAGTGACATACCTGAAGGCCTTCAATGATATTTCTGTAATCCTTTGACATCGACACTGCCAACACTGAATCTCGTCTTTGCCTTTGATTTAACCAATGACGTGTGTGTTTGAGCACCAACTTGGAGCGCATAATAATGGATTGTATCTCTGAATCTAAATCGTCTGGCACACCAATTGAACGACTTTTAGCTAAAATAAAACATTTACTACTCTAATACATTCTTTCTCACGTTGACAGTTTTCAATGAGATTACATCAGCAAATACATGAGCAACTATTATTCAGCTGGGCTAATACGCACCAATTGATGCTAAATTCTTAATACAGCTTTCGATGTTAAACTTTTGCTTTCCACTGAGCCAAGAACAATGCGTCAGGCGATACAGAGATGAAAGGACACGTACAAATATTGGCTGCCTTGTCTACAATAAACCACAACTTAACAATTGCTACCAGTATTAAAATCAAACAAATGCCATTATCATAATAAGTTTAGGGGGTGTACCTTAATCGTTGTGCTTGTTTCAGAAAAGGAAGAACTAAAGAAGACTGTCAACACACTTGGTATGGCATCAGTGACATAATTTTCGAGTGCCTCATCAGCATATTTACGGTCATGTGTATTACTAGATACCTGGAAAGAGAGAACAAAAATATAGTTCTAACAATCAAACTTTAGGCAACTCTACCAAATAAAAATTTTGAGTCGTTAAATGATTAACTTCAGTAACCTTGGCAATGTCAATGATGAAATCTTCAAAGAGAGTCCATATGTGTCCACTGTTGTAGATCTCTTTCATTTCAACTTCAGTGTCGACGTAGCAATGATTTAAAAAGTTAATGTATGCAGCCTTGACCTCTGGTGTGCAGTCTTGATGAGTGACAATTCTGACGATGTCATCTAGTGGCAGCAAACTGTGGCATTTGATCTCCGTGTAGACATTCTTTCCTTCTGTGCAGCAAGCCAACAACTGAACAAGATGGATATGGTAGAGTAAGGGGCTACCTTCGTCAGTTCTGTCAACTTCAGATTGCATCATAGAAAGGAGATTGGCAAAAGAGGCATGGTCGTTATAGAACACAAGAACTTCTTCATTCATGCTTGCCAACTGATCAAAATCAAACAAATCCAGTAAACAAGCAAACAAGCAAACACAGATTCATTGACAATTATATGATTTTACCTCTGACATGATCATATCCTGTGTCTTGCGCACCAACTGACCCTCTGCCTTCAACAGCGTCTGCAGTAGTCTCAAATAGTGTACGTGACGGCCATAGGATTGAATGCTATGTACAATTTGTTGAATAATTCGGTCTGTTACTTCATTACATAGCATGGCGTTATCCATGAATACGTAACGCATTGTTTCAGCCTCAAGTAGCTAACAAAAAAGACAATAACTAACATATATTCTATCTTGGTATTGCAGTAGCTTAGTGAAGGGTTATAAACAATGAAACTCACCCCAATGCCAGCAGACACAAACCGGTCCAGCACTTTGTGCATGAGAGATTGGTTTTGTGGGTTGCAATAGCAAAAGTTCTGAAGGAATTTGTGAGCTGATTCCATGATTTCCCGCATGCGTACATCAGACTGTCAAAGGATCAAATGGATTAATACAGATATATAGAGAAGAGTAAATGATAGCATTCAGCTCGATTCTGACCTTCTCGTGAGGAATTTGCAACAATTCAAGTACGACAGATTGGGAACCCATGTTGCGTAAAAGGCGTTGCTCATGCTTGCGATTCCTTTGACCATTGTCAGTGAGACAAAGCCTTGAAAACCTTTGTAGGATCTAAAAAAGAATCATCATCAATAGAATGATCACAATTTGAATAAAACGTCAACTTAATTTATAATTTTGGATTACTTACCTCATGAACCGTCTTGTAATTTTTACTGGAGACAACCTCTAACAGAACAGTGTCTGTTTCCAGGTCAACTGATCCACTCGAGTTGCGACCACCCAATTGCTAAAGTAAACAACATAACACTGTGATATAAATTAAAAGTGAACAACATAACACTGTGATATAAATTAAAAGTAAACAACATAACACTGTGATATAAATTAAAAGTAAAAAACATAACACTGTGATATAAATTAAAAGTAAACAACATAACAATGTGATATAAATTAAAAGTAAACAACATAACACTGTGATATAAATTAAAAGTAAACAACATAACACTGTGATATAAATTAAAAGTAAACAACATAACACTGTGATATAAATTAAAAGTAAACAACATAACATTGTGATATAAATTAAAAGTAAACAACATAACACTGTGATATAAATTAAAAGTAAACAACATAACACTGTGATATAAATTAAAAGTAAACAACATAACACTGTGATATAAATTAAAAGTAAACAACATAACACTGTGATATAAATTAAAAGTAAACAACATAACACTGTGATATAAATTAAAATTAAACAACATAACACTGTGATATAAATTAAAAGTAAACAACATAACACTGTGATATAAATTAAAAGTAAACAACATAACACTGTCATATAAATTAAAGTGCACATGACACCAAAAAATTTTATTCCGGAATCAAGTAGCCCATGCAAAATAAATAGGAATGGCGGCAATAATTTTTCGATTTGGACTCTTATAAGTGGAGATATTTAATTTTGAAAGTATCATATTTCAGAAATTGTGCTCCTTCGAAAGTCGGAACTCATGCCGGAATGACAAGAAAGCCCACTACGGAAAAATAACCAAGTCTAGACTTCAAAAAATCGTAACTTTTTTCTCGCGAAAAAGAAATTGTCCACTTTCCAGAACAGATATGCCCATATCTTCGGGACACCTTGTTGGCCATATATGACTGAAATTGAACGTAAAATGTAGAGTTTATAAAGGTTTTATTAGACTTCGATAAAGTTTTTCTGTCAAAAAGGTGTTAAAACACTGGATTAACGCATGTTATGCATCAAGGTGTTGACTACTAAAACAGCGGCAAAATGCTTTGTATTCACTTCGCCGCGGATGATGATCTAAACGTCTATAAAATTAAAAAAAAATTCATTGCGCTATTTTGGTCGATCTCCCGCAGCTTAACGTCAGTGCTTCACTGATTTGTTAGCTTCAATCTCAATGATTGGCTATTAAAAACCATTGCATGACCCCCTGTTTGCCTTGCAGCAGACGCGTTTCTTCAACAAAAACACAATTACAGAAAGATGAAATCGACACACGCAATGTGTTTAATATCATACCTTAATCTAGTTTTATATTCGACGGCAGGCGCGGATCCAGGGGGGGCAAACGGTGCTTGAGCACCAGTCAGATTTTCAAAGCTGTGATTTTGCCGCAATGACGTAATTTGATATTGCCATAGAAACGGAAGGATTTAAGTTATTTTTGCGTTTGCCATATTTTGCTGCTGATAGCAGTCCCGAACTCTCTCAGTGAACGATTTCATTGGGTCAATGATTCAAAGCAATCTACCAATCAGCAACAAGGGCTGAGCACCCCTGGAAATCTAAAAGCCAATCGTATGTCGTCTTTGAGCACCAGTCAGAACAATCAACATTCCATTCTCGCTTTCGCCCAATCGTTTCAACCAATCATATTCTCTAAATTAGGAATCTCAGGAATTTGAGCACCAGTGAGCACCAGTGAGCACCTCCACTGCTTTTTTTAGTGCTAGAATTAGAATGACGTCAAGTAATCAAGTACAATACAAAGTCCGACTGTGTTGTTCTCAACTTTGTGTTAACTTATCAAGTCTAATCAAGTCAAGTCGTTATGCCTTCCACTTTTGCAAGCATGGCGTCTAGGAAAGCTTAACATTATCTTGCTGCGCTATTACAGAATCTGCTCTATATTGACAATTTAACATGTAATTTAAAGAAGAAAGTTCCAGTCGACAAAAGCTAGCTGATTCAAGACTTATTATCAACCTTTCAATGTAAAAAATCAGCACAAGGAAACAAGAAGTTTGAGAAATGTAAATAAAATTTGCAGAATTGCAAGAAGAACTAATTTTCCTATCAAAAATTGGAAGCGCTATTGCATACATTATCACGAAAGGTTAGTAGATAAGTTAGTAGTCTTTATTTTGGCTTTAAATTCACTGGTTTCAATCTTTTATTGTAGCCGAGTACCGTATGTTTGAGATCTGTATTTACATATTTTGGTTGTGGATCCTCTTTTCGTTTCCAACAAAGGTCTTTAAGGCCTGATAAATAGGCCTACTTCTACAGGCCTAATAAATTATTGTATCATTATGTCCATTTAGTTTCAGCACGCATATTCAGATGATCTTACGATAACACATTGACATAATTCCAGCCTGAATGAATAATGATTGGCTGCAAACCCTTCCATTTGCGCCGCTGTCGCCTGTTGGTAGACCCAGCTCAGGGTAGGCTTGCTGTCTTGCTGATGTCTAGTGACAGGGAAAATACATCTGTTTTCCATTCCTTTTTTGTAGAACGTCTATTGATGTTGACGGATTGCCCCTATAATTCATTTGTGTACATGCATTCAAAACCTTTTACAACTGGATGTAATAATTACAATTTTAAACATCAGAAGATTTATATAACTTTTTGTTTTACAATTACAACTACTGATTATGATGTCTAAATAGTTTATTTGAATTTAAGTAGTTGTTAATTATTTCGCAATTAAAACGTTTTATTCATAATGTATACTGTATAGCCTGTCTGAGTGCATGCATATCTAATTAAGCACAAGGTGAATAAAATACATTTTTAATTTTTTCTGTGTTTTTTGTTGTGTTTATTTATTTGATGGTGTAATATTTGATCATCTAAGCTTTATAATTACGTTGAAATATTGCTGATGGAGTTACGAAAGTGGTGTCACAGCCCTTCAATAGCTTTTGAATACCAAAATTTTTCCGGGGGGGCATGCCCCCGGGCCCCCCTAGATGTCCCCCCTTTATTGTCCCCTTTCAGCACCAGTCAGATTTTCAGCTGGATCTGCCCCTGTTCGACGGACAACGGTTGTTGTCGACTTCTTCACTAAGTTATCCTGTCTAAGAATTATATTTAATCAATGAATTTAATATGCTGGAGATGTTTTTGTCTGATATATAAAATACAATATTATATCACAAAAGACGTAATATATTGATGACACAGAGAGATGTCTCATATTCGGGGAAAGATGGATATAATAATTCACTGAAAATAAAACATTTTGTACAGTTTAGACACACATATGGACAGTTTTACATTAATTTTGGCTTTCAAATCAACTTCATTGTTCAACTAATTTACATTTTATGTTGACGAAGACTAGATGTTATTCGTGAAATTATACAGTACAGTAACAAATCATATGATATTGCATTGTTTTTCGTTTCGAGCACTTCAGTGAGTGAATCATCGCTACAGATACACATGGCGAGTAGAACCGCCTTCAATGTCTGTATTATAATTACCTCGACCCTGAAATAATTCGAGTGTGCCCAGTGCATATCAGCATGCGAGTGTTGTTCAAGCAGAATCAAATCATGACGATCATCACGAATAACATTTAGCCTTCGTCAACATAAAATGTAAATTACTTGAACAATGAAGTTGAATTTGAAAGTCAAAATTAATGTAAAACTGTCCATATGTGTGTCCAAACCGTACAAAATGTTTTGGTTTCAGTGAATTATTATTTCCATCATTACCCAAATGTAAGACACCTCTGTGTCGTCAATTGATATATTAAAGTCTTTTGTGATATAATATTGTATTTTATATATCAGATAAAAACATCTCCAGCATATTAAATTCATTGATTAAATATAATTCTTAGACAGGATAGCTTTGTGAAGAAGTCGACAACAACCGTTGTCCGTCGAATATAAAACTAGATTAAGTCGATTTCATCTTTCAGTAATTGTGTTTTTGTTGAAGAAACGCGTCTGCTGCAAGTAAACAACATAACACTGTGATATAAATTAAAAGTAAACAACATAACACTGTGATATAAATTAAAAGTAAACAACATAACATTGTGATATAAATTAAAAGTAAACAACATAACACTGTGATATAAATTAAAAGTAAACAACATAACACTGTGATATAAATTAAAAGTAAACAACATAACACTGTGATATAAATTAAAATTAAACAACATAACACTGTGATATAAATTAAAAGTAAACAACATAACACTGTGATATAAATTAAAAGTAAACAACATAACACTGTGATATAAATTAAAAGTAAACAACATAACACTGTGATATAAATTAAAAGTAAACAACATAACACTGTGATATAAATTAAAAGTAAACAACATAACACTGTGATATAAATTAAAAGTAAACAACATAACACTGTGATATAAATTAAAAGTAAACAACAGCCTGAATGGCCTCACGTACCTGTTTCATATCATTGCTTCTTGTAGCATAAGGTGCTTCATCCTTAAATAGAAATTCATTCAAACATCAAGACAAGCAGAGATTATACCAAAGTCAATGTGAGATTTCATTATCTGATTACCTGAGCAGAGCTTGAATCGGAATGCCTCATCTCCTGTCCTCCGCCATGATCTTGACTTTCAGATAAATCTTTCATTTGAATTTTGCTTTTTCTCTTTTTCATATTAGCATTAGGTAGTGTTGATAAATTATTCGATGATTTTCCCTTATAAACCCAAAGTTCAGATTTTTCTACCAGCAGACGAAGTTCATCAAGGTCTTCTTTGATTTGTTTGTAATTCTCAACATCTTCACTTGAAACGAGCAATTGAACCTACATAAAACAAACTCTCAGCTAATCACTAGAGTTCAACTCTCAGCTAATGAACAAATTTGAATAATTGGTTAAAAAAAATTAGCACAATGCCTCAAATACCTGTTTAAATGCTTGAAGCACTTCCTGACGCTGGCTGAAATGACGAAAAAGCAACTGTAGAGCTCCTGACACCAGAGGAGGGTAGTCTTGCATACAGAGCTGTAACAGAACACGTAGGAAACGTTTTCCACCACAGCCGTCTAAGTCAAGGTTGGTTGATCCATCGCTACGGTTAATCAATTGAAAAGAAAAATCCCATTTATTCAATTAATAATAATCAGACTGGTTTGTGTTTGTGTTAAATGATACGTACGCTTTGACAAACATGGAACTCTCAAACATCCTCTCTGCTTGTTGACTGATATTGTCAAGATCAACACCTGGGCACAAACAAAAGAAAAAACTAGTTAGTAAGAACATACTATCTCTATATTATTAGTAGTGTCTGTTTGTAAGTTAATTATTTATGGTCTGTTTTATTTCACAGTAGAGCATTCCATCATATACAGATTCGCAGTTTCATAGTAAAAAAAACAAAACATTACCTCCACTGTCTCCATCAGCAGCCTCACTTCCATTCTCCGCAAAATCTTTTTTAAAAATTGATAAGAGGCTCGACATTCGATAATCCAGGCGGACATTTGTAATATAATCTAATATCTCAAGTATTTTTAATTTTGTATTGAGAACATTGATATCTTCTGCTGCAGGACCAGAAATCGAAGACGAAGGAGGCGGCGTATCGCTATTCACAGACACAGGATCTACACCGACAACAACAACAATTTCAGATAATCTATTGAATGGTAAATATGACATAATGACATATTGACACACTATTTCCTTACCACTTGCGATAACAGCACGTCGCCTTCTCGATAACGCTGATCCCAGTGCCACTTTAGATACAACTGAGCCAACCGTTTGAATTGATTTGAAAATTTCACTAGATCGAATTATCCCTGGTTGAAAGTCAAAGTGGTTTAGTCAAAATAATTATTACACATTAGGTTGGTAACTATTTACAATTTCAAGAAACAGAACAATTTGACAAGTAAAATAATGAATTCAAAGCAGGCAAAATACAAAAGATGGTGCAATTGAAATAGACTGTTATCTGATCTGTACCAGTTACTATCTAACATAAATGACGTTTCTATTGAAAACACAGCAATAATGAGATATTAATAATATTCATAATTATAAATAGCTACCTTTTGGGGAATGCCGACATTCATCACCATCGAGAATCACCAAAAGCATTTGCGTCAGACGAAGCAGATCACAAAAGCCATAGAAACCGAATTTAATCAGATAACGAGCAATTTGAACAACCTAAACCCATAAATTGTGATAGTAAAAATTACAGAAAGGGCATAAAATACGTAATAATACGGTAGCCATCTATTCTGTATGTAATACCTCAAATGTTAAAATGTTCTGGTCGGTCCTTGCAAAGCTATTACTGCTTTCTGTTGCAATGTTATCCAAGTACTCCTCAACAAATCGCATTGTTGTTCTAAACTTGATAGTACAATCCCGCTCACCACTATGATCTTCACGTAAATGACGATCGTACCTAGAGATGGAATACATTGTCATTTGGAGTCAAAAATAGATAAATAGAAGGATCACAGTTAATCACAATCATCATAATGACTTACTCTTCAATGGTATTTTCTGACGGTATCTTTGACCAAAGACGAGCATACCGCAATGCCGAGACAGGCTCCTGCGGGTCTCTATCAATATGCATGTGTAAGAGCAAACGACAGAAGGCAGCACGCAATGAACATGGTAAATGCTCATCTGATATACAGCTAAAATAAAAATATCAAACGGAGGATAGAGATTTAATATATATATATATATCATTTAAGCTACATATTGGATGAAAGAGATGCTTACCGTAGAATTAAATCGATATCTAATTGTTTACTGATGGCATGGATGGCTAGATACTGTCGATCCAGACACATCTGAGCAAACAAATGGAGCTGATACCTATACAAATAAAGACAAATCAATAGGAGGCTGGCATTCACTTGATCATTTATAGTGGTGCTGTGGATTTTACCTGTAATAATTCAGTAGATTGATGTCATCTTTGTTGCCAGACTGAACTCCCCTGGCTAGGGCGCGCTGTGATTTCATTTCAGAACCCTCTTCCCAGAACAGGTACACTTCTTCATTATAAATCCTGAAACATCATACAGGATAGAGGTAATAAAATGCACTCTTTATCAAGCAATAACATATCAAATCAGTGTCTTTTTACCTGGTCTCAATGAGCAAATCAGAATTCTTGGGGTGTAGAACAGCTTTACAGATTAGCTCTTGCATTGCAGGAATGGCAGTATCATTAGAAACACAGAGGTCAGATAGATAGTCCAAAAACCTAAACATCAATATGTATCATTCCAATGAGACTTAATTAATAATTCAATGAGAAAATAGAGAGATCAATCATAACTCATACATAATCATACCTGCAGTCCTTTTTACGGCGTACAAGAGTAACAAAGGTATCAATTTCAGCTGCAGTGATGTGCTTTTCTAGCAGCTTTCTGTTATTGTGTACAAGATCTGTTATTGTTTCCTCTGCAAGTAGGTCATAGCCAATTTGAGATTGCATAAAACCAAATTGCTTTGCCACATATTCCTAAATCGTAAAACTGAAAGATTTATTTATGCTCTACAAAGTAAAACAGAGATAATACAAACTTCAGCATGATGCAAATGGATTTTCTAGGGATGCAGTTCCCCTTAAAATCTTTACTGTAACTGCTATGACATACCTGGTTTTTTCTGTACTCGTGGCATGAATTTCTCAAAAGACGATAACAAAGTTTTAGAATGTAGCGCAGGGGGGCATTTCTCTGATCAGAAATTTCTTCAATTTTCAGCATAGCCTGTTGACCAGAGCCATTGTCTTTGAACGGTGATGCGAGCAGCTGGAATATCTACAACAGGCATATATAAGTATATCCAACGATATTTATTCAAGTACTTGGGTCAGTTTAAGTGATGGCGCACATGTTCAATTGTTACCTGTTTCAGTATGTATTGTTCTCTGACTAGTTTTTGTCTTTCTCTGTCAGGGTTCTTACATTTGATGGTGAAAACATCTTGTTTTGCCGTAGCAGGATCGACATTCAACACAAACAAATTCAAATCAGTCAGCAACTGTGCAAGAGCCCTATAGAATGAAAAACATATTCTTATTATTACATATTCTTATTATTATATTATTAATTTTGTATCTATGTCAGTGCTGGTGTATAAACAAAGACAAAAACAAACAAACAAAACACATCGTCTAAAAGTGACAATCCTACCTTCTTGATCCTTGGCAAAGAAGGCCATTCTCAATCTTAGAGCAAAAACTACCAAGGGTTGTACTGGCATCATTAACAAAATCAAGGTCTCGAACTTCACCAGCCGCAACTTGAATAATAGCAAATGCTTCTCGGTCCTCTTTCAAAACAGCTGTGCCGACCTAATTAGACATCTGACATTAAGTAAATGACAATGAACAAAATAAACATTCAAAACACATGCAAATACTCACCTTATGCATGACTGGTTTCTCTTCCTTCGAATCGATTGGAATAGAAGTTGAATGTACCCAAGTATTCGTACAGAGATGTCTCAATCTCACATATGAAGAGCTGAAGGTAGAACAGCAACAACAGATTAACACATTTGATTAGTTCTAACGTCAGACTAACGTTTGGTGGTTGTTGTTTACCGTGGCACCAAATCATCTGATCTTTGGAGCACGGTTGGATCTGCTTCAAAAATAGAAGCAAGATCATTTCCATTCTCAACAGAAATCAGCTGGTAGACTGGGCTTGAGCCTCTTTGTTTGTTTCTTGTGACATCTCTGGTAGCATCAGAATCAAGCTGTGAATAAATTAAAATAATTAATCAGAACATTTAATATAACAGTCATAAAGAAATAGGATTATGCTAGCAGAGGGGTGAAATTAAGATCATTACCTCTGCAGCCAGATAGCGACCGGTGGCTAAATGCTTAAAGCGAAACAAACTGTTCCATCTTGCAGCGCCACTTAGACACGGATCTTGCTGCACTACCTGAAAGAAAGTATTAAATTTTCTATAACTCTTTCTTTCTAGACAATACACAACGACAGCATGAAAGTTTCTTGTTTGCATTGTTAATGCATCATAGTCTATATCATGTTGGTACCACAATAGTTGAACCAATAATGCAACTTACCTCAACTTCCCACAATGCTTTTGAGCTTGTCGCTGATGTTGCAGACGCCCTTGCAGTTGTTCTTAAAAACACATATGACTTTTTTACATAATCATCCATGGTTAGGAATTTCTCTTGTTCTGCGTGGAATAGTCTCACAACGTCACCCTGCCACATAAGAAACAAAACAGGAACTATAGAATGGATGACAATACAAGGTTGCTTCTTAAACTTTTCTTTTAAAGACTTTGGTGAAAATGATTCATGCGTATCTCTTTTCTCTTACCCCCTTCAGAACTTCTTCCATGTTCTCTCTGTAATCCATGAATAAGCAGAGTTTCCAGCAAGTGTTGCAGTTAATTGAGTTGACCTTCAGATACAATAATATAATTTAGAAATCCAACATCATATTTATTGATATCAGCTATATGTTATCAAACGTATCTCTATGTATTGAACCAGTTATGAATCACAAGATAGAATATTTCTAAAAAGGTATAATGTAAGTAAGTGTATCACCTCCTTTGACCCAGGCTTGTCCACTAATTCGTGTTTTGACGCATGCAGAGGTTGTCCTGCATTAACAGGATTCAATATGACCTTGTCGCCAACGACAACCTACATGTTAAATAATGCAGCAACATAAACAAATATATAAACAAGTTCTCAATGATAGTAACCTTGACGATAACGCTTACGTACGTTGTCACCAGGGGATCGCAATTTGTAAAAAGGAACAATGTAGAACCATGATCCCTAGCAGTAGAAAACAAAAGTGAAATTGAAATGCTGCAAAACTGCATTTGTGGGTGGCTGGCAATATCAAAAAGGGAATGAATAGGATTACTTCGTTGCCTTCTGCGTCCAGCGATACTCGCATTGCGTTCTTCTCTACCAATGCTGGCAGTCGCTTGTTGACCGTCATAAATTTGTTGCTTTTTAAATGAAGTAGCTGAAGAAAAGACAAACAGATGAACAATTAATTGATAATAATAATAACAATAATAATAATAATAATAATAATAATAATAATAATAATAATAATAATAATAATAATAATAATAATAATAATAATAATAATAATAATAATAATAATAATAATAATAATAATAATAATAATAATAATAATAATAATAATAATAATAATAATAATAATAATAATGATAATAATAATAATAATAATAATAATATATGGCGAAAGAGTCAAAGAATACACATTCTTTACTGTTACTCAAGTTTCACGCTTTTCACAGCGATCTTCAGACAGATTTTTTACTCAATGAAAAATATACATGATATCTACGTTCTATGGTCAACTCTCCGTAATGCTGCTTTCTATTGTTTAATTAATACAATGCTATTGTTATTGCTATTGTTAATACAAGTGGTGGAAAAATGTGATGGTTTCCTTTATTCTCAGTAAATGATTATTTATTATGTTTTTGATTTATTAAAATTGGACAGGTAATATTTATTTTCGTGACGACATTTAGATATTAATTCAGTTTTTTTGTTTATTATTGGTTCTTCTGCGCATATAATATGATATTTTTCTAAGAGGCATAAATGGCATTTTTTCGAGATGTTGTTGTATGCTTTTGCATTAGCGATGGCTGACCATTCGATTTTGTATGTGATGTTTTTGTCTTTTAAATCCCAAACGTGTTTGGATAGTTGTGTGCTAGTGTTGTATTTTCTGTGTTTAAGTGTTGCCTTGTGTTGCGTGTAGCGTTGTTTGAACGTGCCTTCCGTCAACCCAATGTAGCTCTGTCCTTCTTGGTCAAATGGAGTAGTGACGTTTGCTTTATAGATAATACTTTTCATTTGGCATTTGTTGTTGAAAGGGCATAAGTTTTTGTATCTACAGTTGCATTGGTTGGTGTTAGTTGTGGTGTTTGTTGTCGAATTGATTATTTTATTGTTATGGCTCTTTAGGATTGAATTCATGTTATTTGTGCAACTATAGCTGACTTTGATTGTGTTGAGATTGAAAATCTTGTTTAATTTGTTCGATTTTGGGAAGTGTTTTTTTATTAAGTTAAGGAACGTACGACCGATGTTAGTTTTCACGCTCTTGTTGTAGGGTGGATTGAACCATATGGCTTTTCTTGATCGGCATTTTCTATTGTTGTTTAATGGTGTTTCTCGTGGATTGTATTTTAGGTTCGTATCGTGTCCGCTTTTTCTCAAAGCGTCAGCGTATGGTTCTTTACTGTTCTCGAATATTGTGGAGTTAGTGGATAAATCAGATAGTCTTTGATTAATAGCTGTTGGTATTTGTTTTAGTATATTTGGCGGGTGGTTGGAGTTGATGTTAATGTATAATGGTTGGTCGTTAGGCTTTCGATATGGCTGGTATGTGTCAGTGTTCAAGTTAAATGTTAGGTCTAAGAAGTCAATTACCTTTAAGTTTGATTTTGTCGTTATATTTAGTCCAATGTCTTTGAATTGTTTGATTATTTTCTTTCGGAGTCTTTCTGCCTGTGTGCCTGATTTATTCTTCAGGATTGCGATACCGTCGTCTCTGTAGAGCCCTACGTTCCCGTTCCCGAAAATGCTGCTTATTTTTTGTAAGATGAATAATCCGACCAGTTCACACACCTCAGCGCCGTCATAGCTGCCCATAGTGACATCAAATAGGCTGTTGCTGTTCTTTTTCACCCATACTGAGTCGTTATTAAATAGTACTGATTTCCTGGAGTGCATTATGATTTTTTCGTCTATTTCGGAAATTTGTGTGAGGTTTCTCGCGAAATTTATAGATTCTTTGAGGAGTTTTTCGGATATAGAAGGGTAAAAATTTTATATATCGAAAACTAGAAAAGATAATTTGTGTTTGTCTTTTAAATTTTCAAACCATTTGATTACGGAGAAAGAATTTTTCCATTGGTTGGCATTTGATTTTGATTTGATGTCGATTACAATTTTTTCGATTATTTTTTTGCTTACAATTCCGACCTCACTTTTTGCAGGGTTAATTAGTCGGCAGGTAGGGTTATGTTGAAAGTTGTCCTTATGGTCTTTGATGGTGATAAAAGCCTTTTGCTGGGCGATTCTCTCCGTTCGCTTGTCAATCCTTAGTTCTTTCGTAATCTCTTTTGCCTCTCTGTTGATCTTGTTCACTGTAGCTTCATTAGTTTTCTTGTAAGTGGATGTGATATTATTGTGTAGTAATTTATCATGTTGGCTTTTGTCAAGTTTGTAATAATTTCTTGTTTTGTCAGCAGGGACGAACGCTTTCGAAGATGTTTTGATTGCGTTGATATCTTGTCTAAGTTGGCGTTGGAATTTGTCATTTATTGGCCTGAATTGGATATTTGTTGTCAATTTCATTAGATCGGATTCGAAACTTTCCAATTCTGGGATCTGCGGCGGACAATTTCTAGTCTTAAATCCATAGTGGTCATCTTTTAAATTTTCTAAGTTTTCTTTGTCGCTCTCCTGGAAGAAAAACGCTTTCCAGCGCATTCTTTTAATTACACTTTCAATTTTATCGATTAGCTGCATTACGTATGTTTTCCTAGGCGGTATTGGTATATTTTTCATAGAGTAAGTGAATGTGAATGTGAATGTGAAAGATCAACAGAGAGGCAAAAGAGATTACGAAAGAACTAAGGATTGACAAGCGAACGGAGAGAATCGCCCAGCAAAAGGCTTTTATCACCATCAAAGACCATAAGGACAACTTTCAACATAACCCTACCTGCCGACTAATTAACCCTGCAAAAAGTGAGGTCGGAATTGTAAGCAAAAAAATAATCGAAAAAATTGTAATCGACATCAAATCAAAATCAAATGCCAACCAATGGAAAAATTCTTTCTCCGTAATCAAATGGTTTGAAAATTTAAAAGACAAACACAAATTATCTTTTCTAGTTTTCGATATAGAAAATTTTTACCCTTCTATATCCGAAAAACTCCTCAAAGAATCTATAAATTTCGCGAGAAACCTCACACAAATTTCCGAAATAGACGAAAAAATCATAATGCACTCCAGGAAATCAGTACTATTTAATAACGACTCAGTATGGGTGAAAAAGAACAGCAACAGCCTATTTGATGTCACTATGGGCAGCTATGACGGCGCTGAGGTGTGTGAACTGGTCGGATTATTCATCTTACAAAAAATAAGCAGCATTTTCGGGAACGGGAACGTAGGGCTCTACAGAGACGACGGTATCGCAATCCTGAAGAATAAATCAGGCACACAGGCAGAAAGACTCCGAAAGAAAATAATCAAACAATTCAAAGACATTGGACTAAATATAACGACAAAATCAAACTTAAAGGTAATTGACTTCTTAGACCTAACATTTAACTTGAACACTGACACATACCAGCCATATCGAAAGCCTAACGACCAACCATTATGCATTAACATCAACTCCAACCACCCGCCAAATATACTAAAACAAATACCAACAGCTATTAATCAAAGACTATCTGATTTATCCACTAACTCCACAATATTCGAGAACAGTAAAGAACCATACGCTGACGCTTTGAGAAAAAGCGGACACGATACGAACCTAAAATACAATCCACGAGAAACACCATTAAACAACAATAGAAAATGCCGATCAAGAAAAGCCATATGGTTCAATCCACCCTACAACAAGAGCGTGAAAACTAACATCGGTCGTACGTTCCTTAACTTAATAAAAAAACACTTCCCAAAATCGAACAAATTAAACAAGATTTTCAATCTCAACACAATCAAAGTCAGCTATAGTTGCACAAATAACATGAATTCAATCCTAAAGAGCCATAACAATAAAATAATCAATTCGACAACAAACACCACAACTAACACCAACCAATGCAACTGTAGATACAAAAACTTATGCCCTTTCAACAACAAATGCCAAATGAAAAGTATTATCTATAAAGCAAACGTCACTACTCCATTTGACCAAGAAGGACAGAGCTACATTGGGTTGACGGAAGGCACGTTCAAACAACGCTACACGCAACACAAGGCAACACTTAAACACAGAAAATACAACACTAGCACACAACTATCCAAACACGTTTGGGATTTAAAAGACAAAAACATCACATACAAAATCGAATGGTCAGCCATCGCTAATGCAAAAGCATACAACAACATCTTGAAAAAATGCCATTTATGCCTCTTAGAAAAATACCATATTATATGCGCAGAAGAACCAATAATAAACAAAAAAACTGAATTAATATCTAAATGTCGTCACGAAAATAAATATTACCTGTCCAATTTTAATAAATCAAAAACATAATAAATAATCATTTACTGAGAATAAAGGAAACCATCACATTTTTCCACCACTTGTATTAACAATAGCAATAACAATAGCATTGTATTAATTAAACAATAGAAAGCAGCATTACGGAGAGTTGACCATAGAACGTAGATATCATGTATATTTTTCATTGAGTAAAAAATCTGTCTGAAGATCGCTGTGAAAAGCGTGAAACTTGAGTAACAGTAAAGAATGTGTATTCTTTGACTCTTTCGCCATATATTATTATTATTTACCGCTCTGTCAAATGAAGACATAGAGCCCTATATTATCTGCTATTAGATAAACATAAATTTTATTAATAATAATAATAATAATAATAATAATAATAATAATAATAATAATAATAATAATAATAATAATAATAATAATAATAATAATAATAATAATAATAATAATAATAATAATAATAATAATAATAATAATAATAATAATAATAAAATTCATTAAGTTTAGTTAATTAATTAATTTTATAATTGATTATTAAGCAATTAATAAACTCATGAATGATGATAATGAAAGATAGAATCACCTGAATGATGCCTCCGTATTGAACGCAAGAGCCAACACTTTTGATGCCGTCTTGATCATTCTGTTTCTTCTCCAACTCTGCAGCATGCTAATGAAACAAAATAGCAAAATGTGATAGCATGGACTGATTTAATGCGATAGATTATTGTAAGTTCTGTAGAAACAATTAAAAATGATTACGTATTCAGTTATTTTGATCGTCAAATTGAACAGGTACTTTAGAACGTGTATGTGCTGTTTTAGTGTGTAGATTATTTCAATGAATTGAATGTTACAATTTGAATTTTTTCCTGCATACATATATTGTAAATTCATGATAATACATTGGCCATGCCTTGTGATGATTATAGACTTAAATATTGTTTACATAAAATGTGGGCATAATTAAAATCGACAATTGCATTGCATTTGGAGCAAGTATGGCCCTCAGTGGGCAAAGTAATTCAATAATGGTAAACAGATAGTTTATAATGATTCATTAAGAAATGCGGTCTTATTGTGAATTGCAATGCAGTGCACAGTGGGCTTCTTAATATACCAACTTATAGACACAATCTTAAGCAAGTCAATTGTTTTATTGGAGTGTTGAAATGCCATAGATGAGTTGTCTGCCTTGCTTCATATTAGTGCAAATTTTCATTCCCTCCTTCTCTCAATTGTCGAAGTGTTACTTGGGCAAAGGTTGGTGTATCAAGGTTAAATGAATGGTAGGTATAATCATTATTTAATTTAGATATGTACAGTAGTGCTTGGTTGCAGTAGGCAATAAATATAGAAGCAGTAAACATAGAAAGAGTAAATATACCAATAGATTAGATTATACCAATAGAAAGCAGTAGATTTGGAAGCATTAACTAAAGAAGCAATATACATAAACCCAACCCACCAAGCACCTATGCCAAGCTTATCAATTTGGTGTGTTAAATTGAAATATTGCAATACCTCTGTGTATATTTTCTAAGCGAGTAATTACAAAGAACAATAAAGTTAACTTAGCTGGTGCTCAACATATAAAGCAGATGATATTTATACTATCATTATTATTTATGCTATTATTTACGTGCAACTTCTTCAGAAGCACAGTATCACTTGTACTTGAAATGGTCGGCTTTGCTGCTTTCCAAAACTGATTCTGAGCAGAATATCGGTTCATTGGACATACTTTAAACAGGCAATCTACCAAAGGAAAGAATTAATAAGATCAATATGATTAAAAACGCAAAGTTGGAGGAATGAACCCGTCTAGCCAACAAACATACCCTACCGAAGGTAATTAATACTAATATTAATATTTGCTGTGATGTTTATAAAATTTATTTCGATACTATTTTTGATCCATTTTGTTGCATACTGCAAGAGGCATTTTTTATAAGATTCAGTTAATATCATATTGCTTGAGGCTGACATTATATTTTGATCCTGAAGTTGGAAATTTCCATCCTTTTAATTTTAATCTTTTGAAAATGTCATATAGTAATGACAAAATGTCAAAAGATTACATCTTTTTACTGCTTGTCTTCCTATCAAATTAGTAAAAGTCTTCTATTTAATATCTTCAAACAAAAAGTCACTAGCAACAGTTAATTATTACTATTTGGAACAACGTTTCTGTCAGCGTTTCTAACTGCATTCTATCATTTGGCACAGTAGTATTCTGTCGTATTCTTATAAATCATGTTTTTATCAACACAAATTTATGTATTATAGCCATTGCAAAAGTATTCAAAGTCACACTTTTGAGCTTTCTAATAATTTTAAGCGATTCGCAAAATCTTTTTGAATCAATTTTACAAGAGAGTCTTTTAACTTTACATTTAGTGCCCAAGAAATCAAATCAAGCAACAAAGTATGCAATGAAGAATTTTAACAATAGGTAATTACATGCATGCACAATTTTAATCTATAGCAATTCTTGTCGTCATTAAACCCAATATATAATCAGCTAACTTTGCAACAAACGTGTATACATTTATAGTTAATCAATAGACTTTACCTAGCTGAATTTGCTATTTTGTGGAGTTCTATTTCTGTAGTCAATAATATTGACTATTGTCCAACTATTTTGTTTTTAAAATTGAATCTGAAGCATTTGTACTTAAAATTAATTATTAAAGAAGCGAATAAATTGTTGAAAGTAATTTTCTTGTACAGTGAAACATCACAACGTTAATATCACAACGGTGGAGCAAGCAAGAATCGTGATATCAAGTGGATTGACAACAGGGAGCACAAACAGGTCATGAAACAATAGAGAACAAAAGAAACCCCGTTAATATCACAACGGTGGAGCAAGCAAGAATCGTGATATCAAGTGGATTGACAACAGGGAGCACAAACAGTTCATGAAACAATAGAGAACAAAAGAAACCCCGTTAATATCACAACGGTGGAGCAAGCAAGAATCGTGATATCAAGTGGATTGACAACAGGGAGCACAAACAGTTCATGAAACAATAGAGAACAAAAGAAACCCCGTTAATATCACAACGGTGGAGCAAGCAAGAATCGTGATATTAAGTGGATTGACAACAGGGAGCACAAACAGGTCATGAAACAATAGAGAACAAAAGAAACCCCGTTAATATCACAACGGTGGAGCAAGCAAGAATCGTGATATCAAGTGGATTGACAACAGGGAGCACAAACAGTTCATGAAACAATAGAGAACAAAAGAAACCCCGTTAATATCACAACGGTGGAGCAAGCAAGAATCGTGATATCAAGTGGATTGACAACAGGGAGCACAAACAGTTCATGAAACAATAGAGAACAAAAGAAACCCCGTTAATATCACAACGGTGGAGCAAGCAAGAATCGTGATATTAAGTGGATTGACAACAGGGAGCACAAACAGGTCATGAAACAATAGAGAACAAAAGAAACCCCGTTAATATCACAACGGTGGAGCAAGCAAGAATCGTGATATTAAGTGGATTGACAACAGGGAGCACAAACAGTTCATGAAACAATAGAGAACAAAAGAAACCCCGTTAATATCACAACGGTGGAGCAAGCAAGAATCGTGATATTAAGTGGATTGACAACAGGGAGCACAAACAGGTCATGAAACAATAGAGAACAAAAGAAACCCCGTTAATATCACAACGGTGGAGCAAGCAAGAATCGTGATATCAAGTGGATTGACAACAGGGAGCACAAACAGTTCATGAAACAATAGAGAACAAAAGAAACCCCGTTAATATCACAACGGTGGAGCAAGCAAGAATCGTGATATCAAGTGGATTGACAACAGGGAGCACAAACAGTTCATGAAACAATAGAGAACAAAAGAAACCCCGTTAATATCACAACGGTGGAGCAAGCAAGAATCGTGATATTAAGTGGATTGACAACAGGGAGCACAAACAGGTCATGAAACAATAGAGAACAAAAGAAACCCCGTTAATATCACAACGGTGGAGCAAGCAAGAATCGTGATATTAAGTGGATTGACAACAGGGAGCACAAACAGTTCATGAAACAATAGAGAACAAAAGAAACCCCGTTAATATCACAACGGTGGAGCAAGCAAGAATCGTGATATCAAGTGGATTGACAACAGGGAGCACAAACAGTTCATGAAACAATAGAGAACAAAAGAAACCCCGTTAATATCACAACGGTGGAGCAAGCAAGAATCGTGATATCAAGTGGATTGACAACAGGGAGCACAAACAGTTCATGAAACAATAGAGAACAAAAGAAACCCCGTTAATATCACAACGGTGGAGCAAGCAAGAATCGTGATATCAAGTGGATTGACAACAGGGAGCACAAACAGTTCATGAAACAATAGAGAACAAAAGAAACCCCGTTAATATCACAACGGTGGAGCAAGCAAGAATCGTGATATTAAGTGGATTGACAACAGGGAGCACAAACAGTTCATGAAACAATAGAGAACAAAAGAAACCCCGTTAATATCACAACGGTGGAGCAAGCAAGAATCGTGATATCAAGTGGATTGACAACAGGGAGCACAAACAGTTCATGAAACAATAGAGAACAAAAGAAACCCCGTTAATATCACAACGGTGGAGCAAGCAAGAATCGTGATATTAAGTGGATTGACAACAGGGAGCACAAACAGTTCATGAAACAATAGAGAACAAAAGAAACCCCGTTAATATCACAACGGTGGAGCAAGCAAGAATCGTGATATCAAGTGGATTGACAACAGGGAGCACAAACAGTTCATGAAACAATAGAGAACAAAAGAAACCCCGTTAATATCACAACGGTGGAGCAAGCAAGAATCGTGATATTAAGTGGATTGACAACAGGGAGCACAAACAGTTCATGAAACAATAGAGAACAAAAGAAACCCCGTTAATATCACAACGGTGGAGCAAGCAAGAATCGTGATATTAAGTGGATTGACAACAGGGAGCACAAACAGTTCATGAAACAATAGAGAACAAAAGAAACCCCGTTAATATCACAACGGTGGAGCAAGCAAGAATCGTGATATTAAGTGGATTGACAACAGGGAGCAC
Source organism: Haliclystus octoradiatus (assembly GCA_916610825.1). Lineage (NCBI taxonomy): Eukaryota > Metazoa > Cnidaria > Staurozoa > Stauromedusae > Haliclystidae > Haliclystus > Haliclystus octoradiatus. Next base: position 93,286 of record OU744448.1, read on the forward strand.
AAACAGTTCATGAAACAATAGAGAACAAAAGAAACCCCGTTAATATCACAACGGTGGAGCAAGCAAGAATCGTGATATCAAGTGGATTGACAACAGGGAGCACAAACAGTTCATGAAACAATAGAGAACAAAAGAAACCCCGTTAATATCACAACGGTGGAGCAAGCAAGAATCGTGATATCAAGTGGATTGACAACAGGGAGCACAAACAGGTCATGAAACAATAGAGAACAAAAGAAACAATAGAAATGTCGAACGCAGAAATAATAACCCAACGTTCTGAACAATAACTACTGTACAGAATAAATTTAAACTAATATTGCGTGTGATCAAATTCAAAGAAATCAAATTCAAAGAAATTGTGACGCAAAGCGAGTTTTCAATCAAAGTTGCAAAAGAGCAGCAAATACAAAAGTTTCAGTTTTATCAATAAAGCGAAATATCAGAGAACCTATGATATTATCGATTCGATAAAATTTGACTTGCTTAAGTCTCACTTCTATGGTATGCCGATCTTGATGGATTGGGAAGTGCACAACGGCTCTCTAAGGACATAAGTCCCGCTTTCCAATCATGAAGATGAGGCAGCAAAAAGAAAGCGAGACTTAAGCCAGTCAACTATAGCTGTTGGATTTGCGCAGTTTTCTTGAACACTTTGGGAATAGTTTTGATGTGCCAGAAGTATCAACTAAAGTTAATGCTCAGTACTAATAATAATTACAAACCCCTGTATTTGATTGGTGGCGTTTCCAAATCTCCTGCATCTGGTTCAATGACAACACGATCATCAACAAGCCTAAAAAAGTAGCAGACACATGAAAAATAAATGTACAGTAGGCTACATGTATGTCACATCCTAAAAGTCGCAAAAACATTGCATCAACTAATGTTCACTCATAAATTTAAATTAAAACTAGCTCCTCCTTTGCTTTTCAACTTTTTCCAACTGCCGTATTCCATCAGAACAAGATCTCACGCCCACAATGACATTTACATCAAGTCGAGCCATCGCCATTCATTTCAAGATGCTGGTGCGTGAAAGTGGAACGATCTACCGTCTGCAATGAAGGAAGTCCAAAGCAGGCCTACTTTCATATGTCTCCTTGAGAAGCACTTACGTTCTTGAGATATTCTATACTTACCAATCATTCTGTTAATGAACCCTTTATTACTTCATGTCTGTTTTCCTGTTAACTTAGCTATGTATGCAACATGTATCAGTCCTTTGAAAAAAAGTTATGCATAACTTGAAGGTTTCTGAATAAATGATGATGTTTCTTTGTTTCATTTATTGTCAATGTATCCAAAATAAATACATGATGTCTGACAGGTTTGTAAGATGTAGTATTATTTATACATTTTCAATTAAATCATTTACATGACTACAGACTAGACAATATCATCAATTTGACTTTCAGAAAATCCCTTTTTTAATGACTTTGAGATAAATATCCCAAGTCTTCTTGTGATTTGGGATGATGCTTTGGTAAACAAAAACTTTAACTGATCTGTCTGAAGTTTTTATATCCTTCTTCAGCCACTTTGAAGAGTTGATCGCGTAGATCGGCATTATCAATGCATTGAAACAGAAGATGCGCTTCATCGTCAATATAGTTTTCAAATTTGTATGTTCATTCTGGGTATGGAATGTCAAAGTATCTACCAGTCTGAACCCCGAGTTTATGTGCACTAGTTCGTAGTTTAGTTATATTGCACGCCTAGCGGATGCATTTGGTATTAGTAGGTAACTTTGAAATTCAAAATGTTCATAAATATTTACATGAAAATTTAATTGATTGGATCTGTTTAGGCTGTTAGTGCTTAAGTTTTTAAATTTTTCAGAATATTTATCAACTAATTCTTCTTCAAGTGTATTGATTAATTTTTTCTTACTTCATTTACTAGCAGTATCTTTGGATAGTAATAATAAAAGGTCTATAGACCAATCAATATTATGATATTCAGTTTTAACACTCGTGGCCAGCTATATGTAGCGTGCTCAAGGGTTCGTTATCTAGCAAATCTATAAATTGCCATCAATAAGTCTCACAATTAAAGAACAAGAAATTATGTACCAATAAATAATTTTGCCCCTTAAATCTGTAAATGATGTATCTCATATATTATCTGACATTAATCAGTTTTTTGATATTTGTGTTTCTTACTCACCAATGGTGTAGACGTAACATAGCGTATATGAATATAGATTTACCATTTCAATCATAGGTCATCATATATTAATCATTACTCTTTGCACACATATTGAGTGACATTAATCCCTCAAGCAAGCAAGCTAATACGCATATAGCTCTACAACACGCATTGCGTGTAACTGGTATTCTAGTAAATATAATCTCAGCAAAGGTGGGGTAGCCCTTTATTCATAAAAGTTAAAGACACATTTATTTTCTGTGGAATTGTTAGTTGAAATGGATCAATTATAAGGAATTACTTGATATTAATTGAAAAAGGTAAATGTAGCGTTTAATTATAACAACAATCAGAACTTCCACAAAAACATTAACTTTACAACTTTTCCTCATTAACAATTTTCTTACAACAGAGGGGACATACCCCAGACTGAAAAGTTTGTTGTGCGCGCCTGAGATCTCAGGCGCGCAGCAGACTTTCCTACGTAGGATTGCAACTAAACTTGATTGAATCTCAGGCGCGCAAATTGCAATATGTTCAATGACATACCCCCGTATGCCCCTAATACATGTAGGTAGGAACCAGGAACGACCCTGAAGATAGTTCGCCATGGGTCTCCCAACTAAACAAGCATTAATTGCTTACCTGATTGTATGAAAAACATTTTTAATATTTTGCACCTGTACTTATACAGTAACGAGTTCCTCATATAATCAAATAAATACATTCATTCATAAGGCTGATGAATTTTGAATTCACACCCTACGCTTTACAAACAATCAAAGCCACAACTTAGACAGCCCATAGAATTACATAGACTATTTTCAAAAGTTTTAATTCCAGTGATCAGATGTTCCAAGTATTGAGAAATGTTGCCACATTGAATAGTTAATTTCAAACAATAAAACAGTGAGTTTTAAATGGTCTCTTTTTAAAGGCCCATTGGACTTTTAATTGCTACATTATTTTTCATTCGTGTACCTACTGCCCTCAGCAAGCACCTGCAGATAAATCATAAGTTGAACTACCAACCAACCAGCAAAGACTGCGATAGGCCTACCGTTTGCCTACAAAATTATTCATTAGTGCGTCACCCACCATTCTGACAGGCTACCTAGGCATACTTTGTATTGCTTACCCGAGTGTGCTAATGAATCCGTTGACAGAACTCCCTTCGGCATAAAGCGATACAACATCTCCAACGTGTAGAAATTGAGATGTCGAATTCATTATGAGTTCATGAAGTTACAAATAATAATAATTCTTTCACTGCAGATCTATATGTTAGACAAATGCGATGAGCAAGCCACCACCATATATTTAGGTCGTGGAATCAACATTTAGATTTCAGTAAGGCAGGGGACAGTGAAATGATAAAACCACAGTATGTATTAATGGAAAAGGCAATACGCAGTTGTGTACATTAATATTGTTTATGTTTCAAACAAGCGATGTAAAAATGTTTGAGTCCAATATGGTCGGATGAAGACACATCCTGTTTCATGGATAAAATGATGTGTGTTGCTTTGGTCAACACAAGGCGGGATATAAAGAGACCCGTATGAGGTAAGGTAAACAGCATGATTAAATTTAAAAATTGTTATGCAGTCAAGAAGGTTAAGAGTGAGTAGAATAAATTAAATGATTATTGCACGAGCTTTTAAGCATTTTCGTACTGTCAGAAAAATGTAATTTAATGTGAATAATGTCTACTGAAATATTAATTTAACAAATAAGATGTGACCCCCGCGTGGCGTAACGATCTACAGTGTCAAGTAAACAGTCATGCCCGTTAATCGGTGGTTAACTTCCTTTTTAAAGAAAAAATCTATTGAATTGCTCTAAATAATTCATTGCTTGAGATATTATTATCACGATTTCTACACCTGCTAATATTTACGTGATCACTAGGACCACTCAAGATTATTGCGAGATAACTGAAAGACCACGAATGCTTTTTTGATGGTAGGCTAATAATCAATTATGGTGACATCATCATATACATTATGCAATAATAAATTATACTTACAGGAGCAAATTATATTTTTTATATACAACACGAAATCTATATTAAATTATTACTATATTAAACTAATGTTTCGTCAGCGATATTACCAACCCAATGTAATTGATTATCCGTAGCAGGATCTAAGGTATGTGGCTGTTCAACATCTGCATTGCAGTTAGTCCTTTGTAGTGACATCGAACGGCTATTTATTATCCCTGTCCTCAGGAGTGACATAGACCCATTATGGCTCCCTGTCGAATTGTGATGGTGTACTCCAAACGTATTGTGATAAATGCCGCTGTTACCAAACTCCCCCATAACAAACTGTGTCCCATTTGAATTACGTTGATTTCTTCCTTCAAGTAGAAGCTCTTCGCTTGTGGCACTCATACCTTGCCTTGAACGTGGTATTAATTTATTATCGTATTGGTTTGATGGGAATCTCTTTTCTTCATCCCCATTAGCTAATGATGGAATTGAGCTGTGAGCAATGTTGGAGTAATGTACATGTTCGAGTGAGCCTTAAAGGAAGAAAAATGCCAACATTTAAAGATCATATAATTTTATTTTCTAAGGATAATCTCAAGTTTGTGTGTCTTACATGCATCAACAGGACCAAGACTGTCAACGTCTTGACCATCATCTATAAATTAAGGAAAGAAAAATTAATTGAAAATGAAATTGAAAGTTAAATGATGCACAAACAGACAGACAACAAACAGACAGACATACAAACAAACAGACAGACAGACAACAAACAAACAGACAGACAAACAAACATACATACAACAAACAAACAGACAGACAACAAACAAACAGACAGACAAACAAACAGACAGAAAAAATAAAAGTAAAGTAATGTGGACGGTGTCGCCCTACCGAAGGCACCCGTACCACTCCTCTATTTCTAGAGGAGTGGCTCTTTTCGCTAAGAGCAATGATGTTAAACGCTCCTTAGATCTCAGCCGCGACACTGCAGATCAATTTCAACAGATTTCATGGCAGATAGGCCTTGATTGTCAATGCGCAACGATGCGCCGCAGCTACTCACAATGCAATTCCTTCTGAACCATTCCATCCGCCATCCTTAGATGGTACTCATTTGATGTTACAGATAAAGTCAAGGATGAGTTGACCTCAGGGGGATTTGAACCACAGTCGATCAGATATGACACGTTCTGAAGTTCGGTTGCTCTAACAACTGAGCTAATCACCCCCTTACAGACAGACAGACAACAAACAAACAGACAAACAAACAGACAAACAACAAATAAACCACTTACCATACCACTGCATGGAAGAGAGTGATCCATTCTCACTTGATTCTGTTGCCGAGAGAACATTAGAATGTGTTCTATGATTATGGTCATCGCTGTCTGATGAGGGATGCCTCTGGTTTTCATTGCTAGCTGACGGCTTCTTCTGTTTCATCAACTTCAACTAAACATATGACAACATTACATATCCAAATATTATACAATGGACAACAAAGAACCAAATGTAGCTTGATATATAATGACATATTTTAATTGATATTATCAAAATGGCCATAAATGAATTATTTAATTAATTAATTGACAGAATTGTAACAAGTCAAACAATAAGCATTTGATATCGTCACTTTAAAATGCATCACGATTCATTCAATCATCTGATATTGGCAGTTGAACTTATTATAAATTCTCATCTTCAAACGCCAATAAATTATTTTCAATCTATCAAAGATGACAGCACTAAAGGACGGTTACCTTGGTGAGAGCGTGTTGATATGCAATCTTGCGTTCTCGTCTAATTGTTTTATGGGCAGACGGGTCCACAGCCAAACGCTGAAAAAATTAAATCAATCAACATTAAAAGAACAAAACTCAAAAATAATAAAAGCATTTTAAAACAGAGCAATAAATTTGAAAATGTTAAACATGAAATGTATCACCTTCTGTGATTTTTAACTTAATTTTAAACTTGCTTCTGATGTGCGACAGCTCCTCTTATAATAAATATATTGCCTAGTAAGTATATAATTATTGTTTTAAGAAAATACTTAAAGGTCAAAAAATTCAGCTGGACCGTGTTTTAAAAACTTCTGAACATTTCTTAAAACTAGACTTTGAGTTGCATGCAAATGCATGCTTATATTGAGTTGTGAATCATCTGACTTAACTGTTTCAAATAAATGCATGAAGAAATCTATGTAGAAAAGATGATCGATGCCGAAATTTAATTGAGAAAATATTCTATTTTATTTTTTGCTGTTCAAAGAAGCAAAATATTGAGAAGTGAATAGTGGAACGCACAGGATTTGTTTACAAAATTAGGTACTACTTAAAATTAAGTGGAAGTTAAGTAGCCATACAACCCCCTCCAAAAAAAAATCAAAGAAACATTTCTTAATTCTGTTTCCTCTGACAACACTGGCACATCCCAAAAAAATTTCATTGATTATTCTTTATTCATAACGTGGTTATTCAAAATTCTATTCAAGCATGATTCAAGTGACTTCTGAAAAAGTATAGAATGGAAAACTATTTATCATTTCTTTACATCTTAATTTTTTAATTACAGTCATGTACTTTCGTACATAGTTTAATTTATTTATTGTCACTGATGAAGTGGAAATTGGTAGTGCAATTGTTTCTATATTTGATTTATATTTCATCGCAGTACTGTACAATTTAACACTGGCTGCAATAATCAGGAAATATTTTTATGTTATATCTTCGTAATTTGATTTCCATAACGCGGATTTGTTTACAAATTTCATAACCTTCTATTCCAAGTCATTTTCCAATAATAATTTATGATCAATCATTATATAATTTCCAACTAAAGATAAGATGATAACACATCTTTTTTTCACTTTCATATAAATATACGTTTGTTTACGTTTGAATTTCATTCTGAGAATTACTACAATGAAAATAATACACAAATTATCTGTCACGTCGCAACAAAGGATTGTACTGTTTTGTATTTGAGAGACAATAAAAATTAATTCAAGTGCGAAACTGTTCAATTATCGCTTCAGTCTGAGAAAGCATTGTTGTTGAAAATGGAAACAGTTTTCATTGGTTTTTATCAACTTCGATGCATTTATTTAAGAAATGAAGCCGGCCATGTACGCCTCTGGTTAATAACGAATCCATTGATATGTGTTTCAAGTCAATTGCATCAAAAATGGCATTGTGAATCCCCGCCTTACATAAAATGGAAATAGCGAAAATTTAAAAGTAGATGGACTTTAATTTGTCAGACAGGAAGTGAATTGTAGTATATCATATGCATATCATATTTCATACAGCTTTTGATTGGTCGGTGTTTTATGTGTGAGAAACTGATATGCTTCACTGATTGGTTACTTTGAAACAAATAGAATATATACTGTAATAGCAAATATTGATACCTGAGCAGCCTTGCAGATTTGTTTTTGAATTTCATAATCCTGTTGCCAAGAGTCTGTTGGATTAGCCTACGATGAAATGAAAAGATCAGAACTGTCTGTGATGACCAATCATTTAATCAAACTGTTTCCTGATTGATAATATTCACACGCACTGGATTATGTTCATCACCAGTTAGCACCAAATCAGGAAACTCAAAAGATGTGCCAATTTTACGACGATACGGTTCAACAATGCATGAAGGGGCTGGCGGAGTTTCCTTTGGTAGCCTACCAGTGATTTTCTAAAACAACAAATACAAATAAATAACCTTTCCCGTTGTCAATCTCATGATGCCATATGAAAGACAGAAAGTCAATGTCATCTTACAGCTTCTTCCACGCATAAATGACGCAGGTAATCCATTTTTTCTTGCAGCAATTGTTCGAGATTCTCTTTCCTAATAACCAAAGCAAAATGTGCGTCTTTTTCAGGGGAAGCCTGTGACGATGACGCTCTTCCACTGTCACCTGCAAATCAATCAAATCACAAATAGGTCATTAATCAATCAATCAATTAAATCACAAAAAAGTCCAATGATCTTTAATTATGAGGGCAATGATGGATGACAGTTTTCTACCTACCTCCGTCCATTGAAAATGTCTGTGCGTCACTGTAACAACTGCCACTGATATCAGACATAAATGACAATGCCAAAGAACTATCAGATCTTGACAACTCTTTTGCAATTTCATGTAATGATCGTTGCCTTGTTGTCTTCTGCAATCCATGAACATGAACATTAATAATAATAATGATAATAATGGATTTATATAGGCATAGTGCCATTTCTTAGAATAATCCAATGGCGCTTTACAATATAGTGATGATATGAACATTAATAATAATAATGATAATATATTAATATTGTATTATATTATTGTGGTGACTGAGTGAAAGATAACTTTTTTCTTTCTATGACTCAGTCACCATCCTTATGTGTTACAGCTCAGTCACCATCCTTATGAATTGCAGCTCAGCCACCATCCTTATGTATTACAGCTCAGTCACCATCCTTATGTATTACAGCTCTGCCAATGTCTAATTTGTATTGAATACTATCATGTCGGACAATAGATAAATCTATCTTTATTATTAATAATTTATTATATTATTTTAAAAACAATAATAATAATATTTACATCGATGAGCAACAAACTCTTGTAATGACCTTGACAATGTCGTGATAATTTATTTATTGCACTTACCTGAGCTGCTCTGCGTTCAACGTAAAACTGATGCTGAGAGACAGCCATTATCCATGTTTCACGGCAAATTGATGAATTAGGAAGTGTCCAAGTCATGATGTCAATAGGCTGACCAATGTTACGACGCAAAGATAACGTTCTATAATAAAATATATACAGTAGATGATAATGGGTTAAATTGATTATTAAAAATAAAATGAAATCTGCAGTGAATGCGATCTCACCTGTTAATGCTGTGGAACGACTGTGATCTATACATAAACACTCAAAATTAACATTCAAAAACAGTAGAAGTGTCTATTCTACAAAGCATTAAAACATATTTGGAGGCGATTGAAAAGAGAATGAGACCTACTTGCTGACATTTCTCACTTCAATAGAGAATTTCTTTTCGCGATAATAGAGATTCTCCATTTGGTTCCATAAAAATAGCTAGAAAAACATAAAATGTAAATGAACAAAATATTATACTGTATTTGATAGAAGAGATTCAATTAAAGATGCAGCATGTGAAAAGGATCTCGTCATTGACTTCTTAAATTATAAGATCAATAATTCCACTGGTTATCAGTCCTTTGAAAAAAAGTTTGTATAATTTAAAGGTTCTGAATAAATGATGATGATGATGATGATCAATGTGACTGGTGCTTTGGGGTGATGGCAGGCGCGGATCCAGAGGGGTGCAAGTATGGCAAATGACACCCCTAAATTTTTCAGTAAAAAAGATGACGTCACTATAAATAGTTACGTCATCGATATTTTGTTTATAATAAATTTTTATCTACATTTTTATCAAAATCATCATTCCTTTTTATTTTCTGTTCAATTATTTTTAACGATAAATTATCAATATTTAAATTTTGTATTAATGTTGTATTAAATTATTGTGATGGTCGTAATAATCGTAATGATTGTAATGATCGTAATCGTATTGAATTCAATGTTCAGTGTTAGGATTCCCTCAATAGTTGTATTAGATTACGTAATATACTGATGTAAGCCAGCGGTGCTGCGGTATGCTGCGGTAGTAGAAAAGATCCACACTAGCGTCACGACTACAGTTTTGCGGTCGTAGAAAATCTATTGTTTATCACTCTGTCTATTGTTTCTGCTTCTGATTTTTTGAACAATTGACATACTCGTTGCCAACGTGTTGCCAAGGAAAGAACAGGACTGCCATACTCATCCGGGAGCTATTTTGACCACCTACTCCCCTTCTTTTGTTCGTTCGAGTCACCGATTGGCGTATTGGCTGAAAAAATAACAATTGACACCCCCACGTGGTAGTTTTGACATACAAAATTTGAAGAAAAATTTGCCTGTATGTCAGGGTCGTAATTTCCAAAATAGGTTCGCAAGACTGTTCGCAGAAATTGCACGCCTTGATATCTGATTGGATAATTCAAATTAGCTTCACATGGCGCTTCTAGATACTTCTGTTCTGCAATTTCCAGCAACGGTCTTAGTCGCACGCTGCTTTCAACATGGAAGGAGCAGAACTAGTTGAGTTGGCTTTTCAAGCAATGCTTGATGAAAAAGACGATGAAACAAAACAATCTTATTATCAGCGTTTGTCTAAGAATATTGCAACCTATTCTTACCTATCGAACGATGAGTTATATGGCAGAATTGATAAATCAATGTTTGAAGATCTCAATTCACGAATATACCTCTCAAAAATTGCAGAGACTGAAGATAAACCAGATGGAAATTCGTAAGTAGACTCATTATTTCGTAACAAAAGTATCTTTCAATTCCAAGTTTCAATTTTTATTTGATATAAAAACAAAGACTTCACCAGTATTAATCTTTTGGTCTGAATAATCTGAACACTATTGTAATAATCTAATCTTTATTGTATTTGCCTATTGATATTCACAGGTCAACAGACGGAAAAACCCCTGCAAGTGAACGATCACAGAAGAGGGCAAAGTCAGGCCACTTAAAAGCTGACAGGTATTTTATCTCGCTTTGACGTTTGTTTGAACTTTGAAAGTGTCCACATTTATTGACATAATGATTGTAAGACAATTACTGAAGTTACAGTGGCGAAGTTGCTAGTCATCTATCTTGTTAAGCTGGTTAAAAATATATACTTCTGTTGTTATTTTTCTTATTAATTAATATATTACTCAGAAAAACTGTATGAAATATTTATATATCAATGAAGGCTGCAAAAGTTAGCCAAATATGTTTATGAACGAAATAATCATAGCCCCAAAGTATCTCGCATGCCCCATTAGTAGGTCATATTAATAGTAGTATTAATATGTCATATTAGTTATTTAAAGTTTGAAGTTTCTTTAGATACTTGGTAAATTAATAAAAATTGTGTCTTTCCTAGGTCACGGGCTGATGGAGATTGCTTGTTCAGCTCTGTTTCAATGGCTCTTGTAGGGGATAACAGAATGATAAGTACCCTTCGTGTATTAACTGGTCTTGAACTTTATTTAAATGCTAGCTTTTATAGTGACCACCCTTTATTTAGCAAGGCATACCAAGAGCATGGCAGTAAGATAACCAGCAGTGAAGCTAACATTTTACCATTGTGTGTTTCACATGCTGCGTTAGACTCTGGATTGAGAGGAGAGGATTTAGTTCAGAAGGAAGCTACTTTGATATGTGTTGAGAAAAGCTGGGCAAGCTTTCTTTGTATTTTAGCAGTGGCGTCAGTTATTAACAGGAATATTTTATCTTTCTACTCTGATTTTGGCGACTGTAGATTTCAGGCACTGTTCAATTGTATTATTCATCCCCGATTACCATGCAACATACAAGAGCCTATCAGAATATTATTTTGTTATGCTGGCATTGTTAACAGTGGAGTACATTGTGCTCCTAACCATTATGTTCCATTATTTCGTAGCCCACTTCTTGGGAAACGAAAGGCTACTACTCTAGGTACTGCTGGAGTCATTAAAACTAAGAGAACCACTGCCTCTGCTCAAACTAAGCTTCCTTTTATTACCCAGGCTAGCCAATCTGACTTAATTTCCTCAGTCATACCTACCAAACGGACTGTACAGACAACACTTACACTTACAGAGAAATCTAGTAAGCCATCATTTAATTCATCAAGTTGTACTCAAGTTATTGATATCACAAGTAATGTAAGCAGTCATGTAACAGTAAGTCATAATGATGTTCCATTAACCAGTCCGACTTTCGAAAAACCGTCTGGAGGTTTGAATGAGGCACCTAAGGTTGTAACGAGAGTAGAAGGTAGGCGTAAATATGATATAGCTAATTTTGTAGGAAAGGGTGCCAGTTTGAGTGAAGCTGAAATTGAGGATATAATAAAGAATGTGTATAAGCCTGACATTAACTATGCTTTCCCAAAGCGTAACAATAGGCATTTTAAATATTCCTATTTTAAGGGTAATCCTTGGCTGTGCTACTCTCCAAGTCTTGATGGAGCATTCTGCCTTTCGTGTGTACTATTTGGGCATAAGTTCCCTGAGAAATCTAAGGCTATGAAGAGGTTTTATACTGAACCCTTCATTAATTATAATGATGTTTGCGTAAGAATGAAAAAGCATGAAGGAGTAGCTAATGCAGGATCGAAAGCGTGCCTGCATAGTCACACAATTGATATCTTATTATCAATTTTAAATAAAACAGGTCGTATATTTGAGGGTGCAGTAGAAAAGTGTGAGTCAGAAAATATTATTAAGATAAGACCGCTGATAGATTGCGTTAAGTTTTGTGGACGTAATGGAATCTCTTTAAGAGGACATCGTGATGACTCTAAGTATCACCCTAAACCAGGAGAGTATGCGAGAGAACCAGTAAGGAATTTCATTGAGCTAGTGAATTTTAGGATAAGGGCAGGTGACACTGCTCTAAAGGCACACTTAGAAACGTGTGCAGGAAATGCGAGTTACTTATCTAAGACTTCTCAGAATCAGCTTATTCGTTTTTGCGGAGAGGTTATTTCTGAACAGATTGTTAATTCGGTTAGGCAAAACCGTTTTTATTCTATCATAGCAGATGAGTGTCTTGATTGCTCTAAGCAAGAACAACTGTCTTTAGTGTTAAGGTATGTGGATGACAAATGTATGGTGAGAGAAGAGTTTGTAGGTTTCTTCCATTGTAAATATGGTCTTACCGGAGCGAACATTGCCAGATCAATTAAGGAGGCTGTTGCAGACCTAGGTTTAGATTTGGACGACTGCCGCGGGCAGGGATATGACGGAGCAAGTACTATGGCTGGTTGTTTTAATGGTGTGTCTGCCAAAATATTAGAAGTAAATAGAAAGGCTTTATACGTTCACTGTCATAGTCATAGGTTAAACTTAGTGATTTGTCAAACATGCTCCATTCCACTTGTTAAGAATGTACTAGAGCAAATGACATGTATTTCAAATTTTTTTAATATATCAGAGAATAGGCAAAAAATGTTGGTTACCAACATTTTGAAACATGCGCGCAAGTCTCAACGTATGAGACTTAAGGCTGTATGTACAACTAGGTGGGTTGAGAGGATTGAAGCGTTAGATTTGTTTGAGGAGTTGTTTGTTCCAATTTTTTATACACTAGAGGAGATGAGTTTTAATGTAGATAATGTATGTAATGCAGTCACTTCATCCAAGGCCACATCATTTCTTGCCATTGTCTCATCATTTCAGTTCATAGTAGTTTTAGTAATGACCAGGACTATATTTGACAGAACTAAGGAAGCCACAAAACTGTTACAGTCAAAAACAAATGATGTCATGAACGTCATAGACATTATTCAGGCATTGAAGAATTACGTTAGGATAGCTAGAAACACTGTTGACAAATTACATGATAGATGGTTTAAGGAAGCAATCGCATTAGGAGAGCAAGTAAATATTCCGGTCGCAGTCAAGAGAACAGCTAACAGGCAAATAAATCCACCGTCAAATAATGCATGTGAGTACTATAAACTAACTGTCACTATACCCATATTTGATCATTTAAATACAGAATTAGCTAGAAAGTTCACAGATGACTGTACGAATGTATATTATGGATTGAGCATTATTCCTGCCCAAATGCACCTGATGTCTACGAATCCAACGAGTAAATTGACATGGCGTGAGTCTTTCTTGAGATTTGCAGCATTTTATGCTGAAGACCTACCTATGTTCAAGGCACTTGAAGGAGAAATGGATATGTGGGAGCAGTATTGGGGAAAGCAAAACAGTAGCTGCCTTCCAGACGGCCCACTAGCCACACTAGCAATGTTGAACTTTAACTGCTTTGACAATATCAAAGTTTCATTAAGAATATTAGCAACTGTACCATCAACATCGTGCGAGGCTGAGCGTACATTCTCAACCATGCGTAGACTGAAGACTTACACAAGAAGCACAATGACTGAGGATAGACTGACTGGTCTTGCCTTGATGCAAGTCCATCAGGAAATTGAACCGGATGTAGAGAAAGTGATAGTTAAGTTTTGTGCCGAGAAACGAAGATTGAAATTTTAATAGATATGAACATACGATTTATTGAGATGACTTTCTAATTTCAGAATTTCATGGAAAGGCAGAGTAATGTATCTTGACAACAAATGCTTAGCTTGCATAGTTGGTACCAAATTTTTTGGAAGACATGCTGAGAGCCTTCCCGTGGCGTCTTCTGTGAGTACCATGGAATAACATGGGAAACTAATTCTTGGCATTCAAACTTCAATTGGATATCCTTAAATAGATTTTGCAATTTTATGAATGTAAATGTAATTGGATTTTGATTTATCTGTGAATTTTTGATGTCTCATTTCTTCTTTGAAAATCTCTGACGCAAAGTTCATAAAATAAGGGCGTGGTCAAAATGGGCGTGGCAAATGACGTAATATATTTGATGACGTAATATTTTCGACCCCCATAAAATAATTCCTGGATCCGCGCCTGGGTGATGGTGCTCGACAAACACAAATCTGAACTTCGTAGCTCCCACAAATCAAGCACCAAATGCTAACAATCATCATCTAGATGAGTTTCACAATGAAGTGATGATGACGGACGTAACATATATTGTATTAACCAATCCCACATTGCAGAGTGCGAACATAAATGATGCGCAAGACGATGATGCAATAATCTTACTTTTCGAGGTGTCTGCTTATCAGCGTGATCATACTGACCAATTCCTCTGTAACTCAAACCAAGATGGCATGGAATGCATGATTTGTCCTGGAATAAAGACAAAACCATTATTTCATAGTTGTCATTTAAATATCTCAGGGGGTGATGTACCTAACATCCAGCTTCTCCCCTACAAAACATTCATCATTTATTTACAGGCATCTCGTAGCACTTAGTAGTATAGACAGTCACAGTACGTAGGAATGTACTTAGGAATGTACCGTCCCTCTTTCGCCTAACATATTTGCTAACATAAAGAACGTCATAAATCATGAATCGAAACATTATGCTTTATTTACGGGCAAATAATTCAATCCAATTGGTTTGTACTTGGAAGCCATTTCATATCTCAAATTTGCGTTTGTTGTGTTTTACCAGAACTCTTATAACATACTGTGTGAATAATGAGTAGCCTGGTATTACCTTGGCTTCGTAGTAGTGGATGCCATACATTGGTAAATGTTCCACAACATTCATGTAACTGTAAATACAAATAAAACATTTCACAACTGATAACATCCATCAGCAGCCCAATGAATGCCATTTATGATTCTTACTTGACAATTGCATCGCCGCGTTGAGTACCAAGCATCTCTTTGTAATTTCTTATTGCTTCATGTTCACTGAAAACAAATGGAATCCAGTTTTATCCAGTTCTATCCAGTTCTACAAACATGTTTCAATGCAACCACAATTATCACATAGGACTGAAACTAATACAAACTTACCACAACTCAAGTGAAGGATGCTCAGCTAGCGTTTTCACAGGGAAAACATCCAGTTTTTTTAAATCAGCGACAGCCAACGCCTCACTGCAAGAGACATAATAATCCATCATCTATATATTATTTCAATTATACAAAACTTTATCTTGATAGTGAGGATATTACAACACTGTGTGATTAACTCTTTGTCTATCTAATTATTATTAATTTATTGGCATTGATTAAACGTGGCGTAAGTGCTATATAAGAATGTCCTGCCAAATAAAGAGACACATATATATAGCCAGTGTTATAATATATACAAAGTAATGACCCACAGTAGATTGGGTCTTGGTTAACACTTTGGAGTGAACAGACATACAGAAGAGGCAGGCATCTGCAGTTAGAAAGTCAGGGCACATTCTGAAACCGTTGTTGTGAAGTTAATGTTATTTTGCATCAAAACGTATACCAGAACTAATTAATTACAACTGGGACTTACCTTACATAATCTCCATGTTTGGCCTGAAAAATTGAAAGGCATAATAATATATGCAATATAAGTTTTACCAGTTGATATTGTGATAATAGAAATAAAGAACATGCTATCAATTGTCCTATTGACTTTTGTTGTGGATACATTCAAAATCAACATTTAAATGCATTTCAGTCCACATCACGTTACAATAATTCCAAAGGGCTCAATAACAGAATGATTGGTAAGTATAAAATATCTTAAGGGCGTAAATACTTCCCAAGGATACAGGACGTTAAAAGTTGGCCTGTTTGATACTTCCTTCATTGCATAAGTGGAACGATCTACCGTCTGCAATGAAGAAAGTATCTAACATGCCAACGTTTAAACGTCTACTTGGGAAGCACTTACGTTCTTGAGATATTCTATACTTACCAATCATTCTGTTAATGAACCCTTTATTACTTCATGTCTGTTTCCCTGTTAACTTAGCTATGTATGCAACATGTATCAGTCCTTTGAAAAAACGTTATGCATAACTTAAAGGTTTCAGAATAAATTATGATGGTGATGATGATGAACGCTTTACAGCTCAAAAGTATAAAGCATAGATACTGAATACGAATAGTTAAAGAATACTTTTTTTTAACTTTTCAAAACATGTTTATATTGAAGATACACGCCTGTTCTAGTCTCTACCATGACGTCACTTCAAGGGAATTTACATGTGACGGCATGATCCTGACTTTGAGCTTTGTAGCGTCTAAATCAGAAATTATCTTATTTATATACAAGAAATAGAAAACGGTAATAAGCACCTGATACAATCATTCTGGGTGCTATGAGACATTCACATGGTTACATACTTATTTTCATGTCACATTACGCACCAAGCGTGTTTGCTTTTTATCAAATAAACTTGATAGCTCTGCTTCTGTTAACGTAGTAAATCTTTTTCTTGAAAAGTGAAAATTTGTAAAACAGAGTTTTTCTATCATGTTGGTCTTGAAACCTTGCAGATGCTATTGTCTCAACATATTGTCGCAACCTAATTGTCTCGAGCTCTGCCCTACTGTCTCGGATCAATACGTCACATTCGAAGACACAGTTCATGAACTTTAAACGGCCCCAATTTTCATGAACTCCTGAAATGTTTTTCGCAGGGGTGTATCTGACAAAGTACATTTAGCATACATACATAATGTTTTCTATTTGTTAAATGCAATAAACATCCAATAAATTGATCGATGTCAATAGTACTGTAATGATTATGTTTAAAAAGATTATGTTCATCTAAAGAATTTTTTAATGAAGAAATTTTAAAATTGAAATCTTTTTTTGTTAAACTTAACTATCCAAGTTCTCTTTTAAACTCTATTTTATTTAGCTTTGAATTTAATACTGTAAAAATTGCAAATGTTGAAACTAATCTTGATTCTGATGTATGTATAATATTACCTTTTAAAGACCAACGGTTAAGTAAGATAGTTAAGTTAGATTAACACCGTTTAAATAGGAAAGTAAGTGTTGATTTTAAACCTGTTTTTAAAAGTAAGAAGATTTTAGAAGATCTACGTCGTTGAGAAAGAAAACCTAAGCTCTTAACACAGCAATGATTATGTTGGATACCGCTAGAAGTGTGATCTGTGCGAAGCAGATTATGTTGATTTTACCTGCCGACACCTACATCAATCTGTACAAGAGCCTCTTCAGCGATTGGGAATCATGTATTACACCACCCTTGTGAGAGTACATCAAATATCACTTTAAAAAGCTTTAATGTATTACGGCACTGCAGAAACAGACATGATTGTCTTGTCTATGAAATGCTGTATATTCGTCGATTGCAGCCAACGTTGAATTGAGAAGAAGATTCCATAAGATCTATTTCATTTTAATTTTAGGTCCATATAAGTACATTTTTATTATTATTTTATTATTTTTAGCATGTTCTCTCTTAGGATCAAATTTGTTGAACTAAATTTTATTCTCTGCATCAATAGTACAGTGATGGACAGATTATTAATTATAAGATTATTAATCATCGGTACCTGGAGTACTGTAGCTGCCAATTTGAATACAAGCCCAGCGTCACAGTCAATCGCACCCTAAAAAAACAATAAATTAATAAATAAATAAAAATAAATAAATGAATGAATGAATGAATGAATAAATGAATGAATAAATAAACAAATAAATAAATAAATTCGTATCAGTAAGTTTCTACTTATTAATTGTGTAATAAAAGCAAGCGATAAAATAGACGTTGTTTGAGCTTTCGACATTGCTTATGTCATCTTCAGAAATTTATTTAAAAAGAAAAATTATTTAAAATACATGAGTTTAAAAGTGCTAAAGTTTTACAAAGTGCTAGAAACAGGATGCGTTAATAACAAAAGCTTATTTCACACAAAGGCAAGAACAATAGCTTTTCAATATGCTGCTGGGAAGAGCCGAGATTTCAGAAAAGAAAACGGTCTGCTGTTTACGCACATGTAAATCAACAACACGGAAAATCCGTTCAGAAAACAATTTTTATGTTTTGAAAAATGTAAAGACAATTTTGACTGCTTAATTCATGAAATGCTTGCAATCAGGTGAATCAAGCCAAACCTCAACACTCAGTCTGACTCAATCAAATCTCGGCTTTTTCCAGCAGCATATTGAAAAGCTATTGTTCTTGCCTTTGTGTAAATAAGCTATTGCTATTAACGCATCCTGTTTCTAGCACTTTGTAAAATTTTAACACTTTTAAACTCATGTATTTTAAATAATTTTTCTTTTTAAATAAATTTCTGAAGATGACATAAGCAATGTCGAAAGCTCAAACAACGTCTATTTTATCGCTTACTTTTATTACACAAATAAATAAATAAATAAATAAACAAATAAATTTATTATTTCTTTTCATGTTTTGCTATCGTTGATGAGGCACTGCACCTGAGATACCATTGTTTTTGCTTGCAAAAAGAAAAGCTCCACAGTCGTATTCTGTTTCAGTTGACAAATCTTTGGGATGTAAAATCTAAACAGAGATTATTTGATGATTAATAAATATGATACAGTTTAAAAAACTGCTACGTTGGGTTACATTGTTATTAATGACTGACTTTTCCTGAACCTTTCATATTTGATTCAGATTCAGTACACACAAAAAGGATTCATATGTTCACCTATTCTTAGCTGCTGGCATTTCATCTGTTAGTGCGTGAATGGGTTGTCACTCCTTTTGCAGGATCTACGAAGGGTGCCGAGTACTGCATAGGTACAGTGCTTCCATGTACGATTTAAATACCAGTAAAAAATAGATTTTATAAAGGATTAATTCGCATCTTCAGGTGGATATGATATTTGGTATATCCTTTGGCAAGGGGTTGTATTCAATTATTACTTAATATGCTCCCCCTAGCCTGCGTGCAAACAAAACCTATCTTAACGAAAGTGTAAAGTCTACACACTGCTCAGAAAAAACATTTTGCAGACACTAGACTTGTGTCGCCATGTAAAAACCTTTCCAGTATCAGTTGATTGATTAAACAGCATGGAACTCATTTTTATCAGAAGTATTTGTATATTCTACCAGTTTTCTACTACTTTTACCACCAAAGCAATGCCAAAATAAACAATCCAGATCACGTGAAAATACAGCACAATTTAGATTTAGTCATCAAGTTGGCCGATGCTGGATTACTGATAAAAACTTAGACACACTTTGATTGGGTCAAGGTTTTCTCCAGGGTAGTGCTGTGTCAGCAAAATGGCTTTTTCTGAGCAGTGAGCAGATTTTGCACTTTCATTAAGATAGGTTTCAGTCTGCAGGCAGGTTAGTTCCCCAAGTCTATGCCGTTTATAGTTTGTGTAATTGCAGAAGTTGGAATATTGGAATTTGACAACTTTCAATAATACTTAAAGCTGCAGCATACAGATTTATTCAGTCATTGTATGTAGCATGGGTTTCTGGAATTAGTTTTGAAATTTTCTTTGTTTATTCAATAAAACTCAATTCAAGTGATGTAATTATTTACCTGACTCCAAATGATATGCTGATGGTAGAGCCTTTGGGAAACACATGATCCAGCACACGCTTTTCTGCACGAAGCCATTTGAGAACACCACTACGTCAACAAACAAACAGAATAAAAGTTTGAAAATTGATAACAGCTGGAAAACATTATAGCTTGAGTAACCTGAAATCTATGTATCATGATGAGCAGGACAATGTTTAAATAAAACTGACAATTTAGAAACCCAATTAATTAGGCCTACAGAGTTTTACGATGGATTTTGTGATTGCACGATTCAATTGATATTTCTAAATTGGGGATGGTCATCATCATCATCATCATCATCATCATTTATTCAGAACTTGCATAAGCTAAAAGCTTTTTTTCACAAGACTGATTTATAAACATATAGATATACATATAATAATAATACAATTTTACAACAATATACTTTACAGGATAGACATTTGAAGAAAGATTTGATTAACTTAATTATGTTATTCCGTGTAAGTGCTTCCCAAGGAGACGTTTGAAAGTTGGGCTGTTTGATACTTCCTTCATTGTAGACGGTAGATCGTTCCACTTATGAGCACCAGCATGTTGAAATGAGTGGCAATGGCTTGACCTGATGTAAATGTCATTGTGGTAGTAGGATCTTGTTCTGGTGGTATGTGGTCGTTGAAATAATGAAGAAAGCAAAGGAGGAGATTGGTTAAATTTAATTTTGTGTGTGAACATTAGTTGATTTGATGTTATTCGGTCTCTGACAGAAAGCCAGCTAAGCTGACTTTGCATATCAGAGACACGAGTTCGATAGTTACAACGGAGCACTGACCTCATTCCTCTGTTCTGCAATCTCTGGAGGCGATCAAGATGTTCAGTTTTACAATTCCCCCATACAATAGCGCAGTAGTCAAAATGTGGCAAAACAATGGTGTTATAAATAATTAATGCAGATTGTTGTGGGATGAAGCGTCTTACATATTTCAGTACCCCTAAACTTCTATTAATTTTTTTATTCAGAGCAGTAATATGATTATCGAATGTTAAATTAGTATCAATTAGTACTCCTAGATACTGCATTAAATTAACCCGGTCTATTTGCTGGTGATCTATTTTGATAGAAAATTCAGTTTCTTCTTGCTTTTTTAAATTTGGCTTTGAGCCAATTACCATGCATTTAGTTTTTAATATATTGAGGGTTAGTTTATTTGCACACAGCCAGGCATGAATTTGGTTTAAATCTAAGAGTAAAAGTTGTTCTATGTCATTTAATCTTTTGTGAGCTACGTACTAAAGAGTATCATCAGCATATAAGTTAATTTTACAATTATTTACAGACGCGCATATGTCATTGATATAAATAAGAAAAAGTAGAGGCCCAAGGATTGACCTTTGGGGAACTCCATATTTAATTACACCTAAGTTAGAATTTACATTATTTACATTTACTATTTGTTTTCTACCTATTAAATAAGAATTAAAAAAATTTAAACTATTTACATTACTACCATATAATTTCAATTTATCTAATAAAATAAGATGATCTACAGTGTCAATTGCTTTTTTTAGGTCTATACTTACCACACCTACAAGATTTTTATTTAGAACATTATCGAAGCAAAATTCCGAAAAATTTAAAATACTGCCATCGGTGGAATGATTTTTACGGAAGCCATATTGATAATTGGTTAATAAGTTATTGGTTGCTAAATAATAATCAAGTTGAATATGTACAAGTTTTTCCAGAATCTTTGATATTATAGGAAGTACTGATATAGGTCTGTAGTTTGTTCTCTCAGTTATGGAATCTCCTTTGTGCAAGGGGATGACTTTAGCTGTTTTCAATGCATCCGGGAAGACACCATCCCTGAGAGAATGGTTAAATATTTGTGTTAAGCCTGGTGCAATGCTGTGTGCTGTTAACTTTAGTAGACGAGTTTCAATATTATCTATCCCAATAGAGCGTTTGTTGGGAAGTCTATAAATTAGTTGTTCAGTTTCTGAAATTGTTATTGGTTGAAGATTAAATTGATTAGCTAGTATATTAATATTTGATATGGAATTGATATAATTTTTTGTTGAGGTGATTGGATTACAAGTTAAAGATTGAATGGAAGAGGCTAATTTATCTGCTATTTCTAAAAAATAATTATTAAATTGATTTGCTATTGTTAATTTATCGGTAATTAATTTGTCATCTATGCTAAGGGTATTAATATCTACATTTTTATTCTTATTCGGTAATATCTCTTTCAAAAATTTCCACATTTGTTTCGGATTATCTTTATTTTCAGTTATGTTTTTATGGTAGTATTTTTTTTACATTGTCTAAAATAATTTGTGAATTCGTTTCTAGTTTTTTTGAATAAATTAAAATAAGATGGATCTTTTGTCGTGATAAATATTTTGTGATAATTATCACGTTTGTTTTTTAGCATTTTAGCATGATCATCTAAATAAATTAACCTTTTCTTGGATTTAACTCTTACTTTTTTTAATGGAGCAAATTCATTGATGATAGTGTTGAAGACAGCCTGCCATGCATCATAAGCATTGTTAACATTAGTGAAATAATTTAAAAAATCCCAGTTCATTACTTGTAAGGCGAGGTTAAGTGCTTCTATGTTAACGTTTTTGTAGTTACGTGTTAATGTTAATTTGTGAGTATATACAGGTTTGCGTGTATTAGTTTTGTATATTATATAATTCATTTGATGATCAGCTAATATGTCCAAAGTGACGCCTGCTTCAAATTGATCATTTGTTAAATTTGAAATTGCTAGATCGATACAAGTTGATGATGAATTAGTAATACGTGTCGGACATTTAATGTGTTGATCAAAACTATTTTCATTTAGAATTGATGTTAATTTGCGTGTTAATGATGAATTTAAGTTGAGTGTGTTAATATTGAAATCGCCTAAAATTATGCTAGATTTATTATTATGATCTAAATAACCAATGAAATTTGAAGATTCGTCTAAATAATCTGTATGTGCTTGAGGATGCCTATAAATACATGTTATCAATAAAGTGTTACGTGTGTGTGGAATTGTGAGTTCAATTGTTGTGCTCATCAAATTAAAATTATTATATACTGCCGGGACTTTGAATAGATAACCTAATTTTACATAAATTAAAACCCCTTGTTTACCAACAAATTGACCACTGTTATCGTACCTGATGGGAGAATTGTCACCATGGGAGAATGGTTAACCCCCTTCAAGATAAGAACCCAAAATCAATCACAGATTTGAGTTTGACTATCCTCATTTTGGTATCAGACCTTTTTCTGTCGACACTGTGACAATTTTAAAACCAGACTTACGTTTCATTTTCATAGGAAAGTCCAAAGAATTCTTTTTCACGGAGATTAAAATGCGAGGAAACAATATCGAGCAGATCGCCAGCCATCAACTTTGGCTAAGGGATGAAAGAAATATTGAATGTCAGATTATCAATCAAAAGGGAAGGAGATAGGACAGGGTTTAAATTATATTTCTGGAAAGGATCTGAATAGGATTAGTAACAGCTTGGTTCTGGTTCATTCTAAACGAAATTTGCATGCAGCAAATAAACCAAATACGATATACACTATTCAAACATCTGAGGTTAGCCTACTGTTCAACATGGTTCTGTGGAACATTCGACATTTTCATTCACTGTGACATTTTCATAGACATCTTTTTGATGATTTCTCGTGTATCCATTTATAAAGCAGATAGTCTCCGACGCAGACAGAGTTTCTTTGTATAGCTCGTATCCATATATTAGTCACATCATTTGTCTATTTCACCATACCCACTACACGAGGATTAACAATTGGTTCTAATCAGTACAGGGCATGACCCATTTGGAATTCTGTGTAGAATTAACGAAAACCTTTTGAGATAAAATGATCCATCAAAATAATCAAGAAGCGTTTCATTCTTTGCAGCACCTTCAAAATGTGCACTTGAGCCAGTAGCAATAGGCTAGCAGACGATGTGAGATCAGAGACAGACTAGGTCCACGGTTTAAACATCGTGATAATAGGGTCATCATATAGGCCTAGGCCTACAATCCAAATGTGGTTGTTTTGTTTATACTATCATTATTTAGTTTAATCTTAATTGATATGATCATTTCAAATACTAGATTTAGGCAAAATCGATTTTTAGTTCTCGTGGTGTGGACTTTTGTATGAGTGTTGGTTGTATGATGGATTGAGTAATACACCGCCTACTTTGCTTGTGAGAATTGAAATATTAATAGTAAACAATTCAAAAATAAAACAAGAAAATACGAACTCACTTGCACCAATAGCTCGAGTGTTTGGCCATCTAATAGCTTGACGATACACTTTTTCCCACTGGACATATTAACTGCTTATGAAATCATCTTTTTAGATCGAAGAGAGTGGCTTTAAATTGTTAAATTACAACAATGAACGGCATTTCTTTTTAAGATTTGAGGCAGCCATTTTACTAAGGCGCACCGACGACCATTTTGAGATCGTTCGCCTGACCGACAAGATTTTAAAGAATTCATAATTTATGCAAACAGGAAGCAGTGTCTTGTTTAAACTGATAAAAAGGCGTAAAGAACTTTTCGGTTTGTTGATAATTTTAAATCATTAAAAAGTCTAAAAATGAATCAAGCCCCAATCCACAATGAAACTATGATAACTAAATGAATACCGTTCTTTCTGGCAGCTATACTGGCATCACAATATCATACAAAATAGTCCCTACAAGAAGTTATATTAAAAGAGAACGTTTCTTGGTTTTATTCGTCATTAAATCAACACAGTGATGGTCCAACAAACAGCATTTCCCTGAGGAATATCAACCATTCCCGAAGGTATTCCTTCAATAATTAAGTGTGTAGATTTCGGCATAAGTTATAGCCAATGGAGACAGAGTTTCCGGCTGCCCGCAGCTAGGCATCCTGCTATCGCATCCGGAAAAAGAAATGACAATTTAATTTATTTGTCTTCCAGTTTGATTCTATATGTTGATGTAGACGGATCATTAATTGACAATTTTACGTTGGATAATATTAATTATTTAAATATTTGTATTTGATTAGCGTAGGCACAATGTTTGATTTGCCTTCTATGGTTGTCATGATAACCACTACATTGTTTATTCTGGCGGTGACATTTTGGATTTTTAAACGTCAGAAGAAAACAGCATCAACCGCCGGGCGATCCGTTCTTGTAACTGGCTGTGATTCTGGTTTTGGTAATTCTACTGCGTGGCTGCTATCGAAGCAAGGATATTACGTGTTTGCCGGGTGCTTTCTTGATGAAGCCATCGATGATTTCAATAAAAATGGGGGACATTTCAACGGAGAAGCGCTCAAACTTGATGTTACGAACGATGGCGATATCACGTCGGCTGTCAAACTGGTATCACGCCGACTGACAGAACGAGCAGAAAAGGGTAGACAGAATAATTAGGATTCAATTATTCAATTAAAAGTGATTAAATATTTTACCAGGGTATATGAATTATTACCTGCCCTTTGACCTTCGTAAATATTAAAATATGACCCCAGCCCCGATCCTTATGATGATGATGATAACTCAGTCCAACCCATTTGGTTGATGAGCTTTGCCAAAGCACGAAAACGTATTTCCGTCCATGGTCTTATAACAGTGCTACCTGAACCATTATTATGCTACAGTTTACGCAATATGTTCCATAGATAGTGAAAACGGTTTGTAACGGAGTTGTCTTGATTACAGGTCTTTATTGTTTGGTGAATAACGCTGGTGTAATTGCAGTTGGACCAATTGAATGGCAGAGCCTCGCTACTATGCAACGTGTTATGGATGTCAACCTTTGGGGTACGGTGCGCATGTGCAAAGCATTTCTGCATCTCATTAAACCAACAAAGGGACGCATCGTCAATATGTCTAGTATGGCAGGTAATGCGCTAGCTGTCTTCTATTAAAAACTGTATTGAAATTGAAACTAATCAGTAAGTTTGTTTGTGTTTAACTAATTGGTAGGGAGAATGCAATTCACTCACGCCTCTTCGTATTCCATGTCAAAGTATGGCGTAGAAGCATTTTCAGATGGCCTGAGAGTGGAAATGAGGCGCTGGGGTGTCTCGGTTCATATCATAGAACCTGGGATGTTTAGAACGAACATTCTAAATAAGGAGGCGCTCAAAGCAATGTGGGATAATGTATGGGATGAACTGCCGTGTGCCCTAAAGGAGAGTTATGGCGAAGACTACTTCAGAAAAGGCAAGTGAGACTGCTTCGTTCAAAAGTGGATTTACATTAAATTGATTTGTTTTAATTAATTAATTGGATTACATTTCTTCTGTTCTAAGGAAGGGCTGACATGTCTGAACTTCTCGTCAATATTTTGGCTTCACCAGATATCAGTAAAGTAAGCGATGCGATTGCCAACACACTGGAGTCATCCAATCCAAGAAGTCGCTGTGTCATCGGATGGGACGCTCATTTGATTTGGCTCTGGGCCGCCAGGCTACCGACCTCTCTCAGTGATGGCTGGCTGAGGTTAATCGCAGAACTACCTACTCCGAAAGCCATGAAATAACAGAGCAGTCACGTGCATAATTATACGTATTGCTTAACTAACAAATTACGTCATCGTGTGTATATAAATTATGACAAGGCTCTATTACGATTGATTGTCAAATTGTAACTAATTCTAACTTCTAACTTTCTTCTATTGAATTATAAGGAAACGTTTAATTCTTTACTTCATGTAATAGTCAGCTGGCCACAACAGAACTCTATATATTTGCTATCAGCTGCGTTCTACTTTACTTAAAAGCAATGAATGATGAGACTAATCTCGATTACGCCGTGTGTGTTATTCGTCTTATAATATTTTATCGTCATAAATCCGCAGCCGATGGACGCGCTAAGCAGTTCTTTAGCTGATTGCAAAAAATAGTCAGAATAATCGACAGCGTAACTTCTGGCATATTGGCCGGTTGCAGGTCGCTTAATCGAATTTGTGAGTTAGTGCCTTCGTGAGCAATAGCAGGTATGAAAGCGATATAGAAATACAAAGCTCGAAATGGTTTGACGGAAAAAACTGCATCGCTATATATCCGCAAACAATGATGAGTTCGTATTTTCTAACCGCTTCAGCGGTTGGCTTCTGTTATCACATAGACCCGTCTTCAAGGACGATTGATTTGATAAGAACAGAATGATTTTCCTTCGTATAGCCACGCACCCGCTGCTTACCAACACACTCATGTCGTGTCTAGATCTCCAGATGAAAACTCATCAAATATTCATGACAAGACAACCACCGCCGTAGACCTTTCAGACTCACATATAGAAGCCGCTGTCATGCGGCCGGCATTAACGTATACAGTATGCCTTCCGATGTAGCTGTAACAAGGCAAAATACGGTTCTATTATGATTGTGTTGGTCGATCGAAGCAGACACAAGTTTTAATTAATCCAATGGTATTGTGTTCTAGACTGATAGCGTGAATATGCACTTTGTATCTCTTGCGCTCTGTCTCGTGATCATGGCTTCACCTTTAAATACGGCAGAAGATTCCATCACCCTACTGCCCCCTCAGCGAAATCAAGACATCACTGATGGCAAATTAAATTACGAAAGGCAAGTTTAATATTAAATCTTATTTCAAACTATTCTGTGTGCGTTTGCGTCCAGTCCGTTATCTCGCCATCTCAGTATCGATCATTGCTTCTTCGTAGATCGACTAAAATCGCCCAGTTCTTGTCTGAAGGGTTGAATGCAAGAAGCTATGCAGCAACAGGTTTCAGTTCGATAGAAAAGGTGTCACATCATCATAGATAGCCTGCTGGATCATGCGGGAATTACTAACAACATAGTCCCGCAGAAGAGCGCACGCAGGTTGAATAAGTGATTTAAATATCTGTATTACAGGTATTTGCGTCACTCTTTGAAAATGAAGAGTTAACAGCTGAAAAGATTGATGGCATTACAGTGGTTAAGCATTTTGCTGACGATTTGCAGAAAAAGCTTGACTCAAAGACTGCTGCCTTGAAAGTAATTGAGAGCCACCAAGCTTAAGATTAAGATTGAGATTGAGATTAAGAGGGTGTGTTTATATAGTGAAGGAGATTTATTAGTTTGCTGTGTAATTCTTTTCTTTCACAGAGCATTCAAAAGGAAGTGAAAGAGCTGTATGAAAACCACACCTTTGACCCCAATATAGAAAGCGTTAGTCTGCATCTGCTTTAAATCAGATTAATTCATTTAAACCTCCTTATACCTAAATGTCATGAATATAATTTGAATTGATGTTCTGTTTAGTTTTCATTCTTCAATAGTAAAGACCTAAAGCTAGCCAATTATCCAATCACGGAAAAACTGGTTAAATTTGCCCCTGAACAGATCGTGAATTTGACGATGTCATCAATGCAAATACCCACAAACGTCTACGATAAGAGTAAGAGCATCCCCTCTTGAAAGGCTGTGATCGACCGACCATGATAGTGTGGGTGACTCCACTTCATATATTATCACTTTAAGGTAAAGCTGTGCTGAATGCAGTCACGTGGATTCGCAAAATGGATGGACTATATCAAAGTAACTTTAAATCCCAGCCGAGTCTTCTTTGGCAGTACTTCTGCATTCCAATTGGCATATTTGATATTTACCCAGGTGAGGCCAATCGCTCTTACAATACATACAGATAGATATTATCAACGTAATTAATGCCACTGTACTTATATAACTAACATAGGTTACCCATGGCCAAACCCAAAAGAGGATCGCTTTGATTGCAGAAGAAGAAGTTGGTAGGATGACACCATCAGATATTTAATAGTTAAGATGATGGCCACATGTCTAATGGTTGATCATCTTCTATCCATAGGTATATCCAAGGAATGAGCTCTCAGAAGGACATGGTCATTTTGATTGACACGTAAGTTATACCGTCACGTGATTGCTATGGACGTGATTGAATGAATTCGATACCATGACGCGCATTCGTTTAAACCAAAGGAGTGGCAGTATGACTGGTAAGAACATTGCCATAGCAACAGTAGCTGTCCATCAACTCGTCGCTTCGTTACAAGAGAACGATTTCTTTAACATCGTTCTGGTAAGTAAGATTAACATCAGATAGATGTTTAAGTTTTTAAAAATGACTGCCGCTTTTTCATAATGTTAATTCGAATCGATGATTAATGATTTAGTATGCCACTCAGAGTCACATAATTTTCAGTGGCGATCTCGTCCAAGCAAGTCAAGCCAACAAGGAGGTTTAAAAATACTACAAAATATGTTTGATTCCATATAATACGAAAAATGTACTATAAAGCTAATGTTATAATTTCTAGAGAGCCTATCTTGAATTAGAGAGACTGCCCAAACCGAATGGTCCGGTGGATGTCGGTGCTGGTCTACAGACAGCCTTTGAATTACTCAAGGTACGGAATCCGCTGTTCCATAGCTAATGGTTCATGACTTCTGTTTATTAGATACGGTTGTTTTAATTAATAGAGGGCACGGAATAGTTCCTTCTCAACATCCGGGTGCCATCAGATTATCAGCATATTAACGGACGGGATTGAATCAAATGCGAGCATAAAAGAAACCTATGCAAAGTACCACGATGATGAAGGAACACAAGTAAAGTCAATTATACGCAAAACATCGATCTAATTATACCATTTATTGGTCAATCATACGAATGTAATTGCCTCGTAGGCTCGTATATTCAGCTATCAGCTTGGCCTTTATCGTTCTTTACCCAACACTTTGATGCAGTGGCTCTCGTGTAAAAGCAGAGGGAAGTATTACTCCATCGAAACAGCAGGCGACATTTGGGATAAAATATTGGTAACCTTGCAATGAACATAATTTACGTAAATGAGATATAATCAACATAAATTATGGCCTTCGTGTGATTATTCTCTTTCTTTTTCGTTGAAGGATTACGTCACAGTATTAGGTAAACCAATGGCGATGGCTGGAAAAAGCCTGGGGCCGTTTTACGTGCCTATTTATTTAGATTTCGGTGTATGTTACATGAGGCAGCCAACAATTATGTCATCTTCGACCCGAATTCAATGCTGGCAATGATTTCATTCTTTGATTCTCTAATAGGGAGCAGGAATGGTCACTTCTGTTGTAGCCCCAGTATTTTCAGATAAATGGGTTAGTCTATATATAGCTTACTGACGTCATGCTCACATCCTCTGCCTGATTCCCATTGACCGATACTTTCTATAACTAGGGACCAGAGGTGATTGCAGTCGTTGGGCAAGACATTTCAATCGCCGAGCTATACAGTACTACCCCACTACACGAAGTCGGTGTCCATGGTTACGGTTTCAGTATTAACAACAATGGATTCATTCTGTTGCACCCTGGGATCAAGGGTCAGGTTGGCATACGACATACGGTTATGAACATTAATGTTTGTCTCTAAATTTGATTGTGAGAAGGACCATAACTTGCTTTTCACGATAACTTGTTCTAGCTTGGTCGACTGACAGATCCACCGACCGTCCTTCTGCCACATTTGATTTACACTGATGAATGGAAATCAGTTAATTCTGTAAGAACGAAAGGGCGCTATAATAAAACATTGTTTTTCTATTTACAAACACCTATTTGATTGATTTATATTACTTTTACTAATTTAGTTGATGGTCAAAATGATAGACAGGCAAACTGGCCACGTCACATTCGAAACAGCCATTCTGGAACCGAGGTTCTTCGAAGTCAGTTCACGTAGTTACTTTATGCATGAGATAGAGACCCACGACATATTTTCTGTATAAAATGATAATTTACTTCTGATTTTCAGAGACGAATAATCACAACTAATGTGACGTACTACTTTACACCAGCAAACCAATCGGCATTCAGGTACAATCCATCAATCTTCGATCCCAGTTGATGTTTGTATGATGATAATTACTTCACTATTGTCTTTGTTCTCTCAGCTGCGGCATAGCTATCCCATCATTCAGTAGTTACAACTTTGTTTGGAGTCAGTCCGAGGATAAACTGCGCAAAGGTTTTTATAAATATCTGCCTCTTTGTTCATATGTATGTAATTAATTTGTCACTCGTAAAACATTTCTATTCATTAATTGTCGAGGTATTGCAATACTACAGAAGAATGACTCTTCCATTGTCTATCTTATGGCAAGATGGTAATAATATTTTTGATATTATAATAATTGTAATTCCACCTTCTCTCAGTAATTATTCAAATGCCTCATTCTGGTGTTTTTCATCAAGGGGATATTGCGATTTCAAAAACAAGTTCCCGAATGAAGACAGCCTCGAGTTGATTGATCAAAACTCACATATTCCTAATATTATTTCCGCTGTTTCAAATTTATCAGAGTTTCAAGCTAGCAACTGTAAGCAAAGTCAAACACATTCATAGAATTGGCGGTGTGATCTTTCAATATGTAATCACATAATATTTCAACCTATTGCAGGCAACAGTATGCTCATCAACAATTACATTCAT
This sequence comes from Haliclystus octoradiatus, assembly GCA_916610825.1. NCBI lineage: Eukaryota > Metazoa > Cnidaria > Staurozoa > Stauromedusae > Haliclystidae > Haliclystus > Haliclystus octoradiatus. The sequence goes on from OU744448.1 coordinate 124,864, forward strand.
GCAATCGAGGCCGTCGATTCAGTCCTTCGTGACCATTGGAATAAGACATTGAACGTTAGGTAAGCTGGAAGGAAGGAATGAGATGGTATCCATGCATGGTTGGCTACTCGATCAGAATTCCTTTTTACATTGAACAATTTATTTTTTGTTTCAACTTAGAAATGGTATTCTGACATCGTTCCTATCAACTCCATCGGGTGCCTCCGTTTACCTAGACCAAGAGTTAGTAATTACATAGATAATTTAGCAATATGTAAACCAACTATCCTAGTATCCTTTTCTCGTGCTAGTTAATAATTGCGGAAATTCTAATTTAGAAATGGAATGAAAATCGGTCGCGAAGCAACACAAGAAGCGTTCTATAAGAGAGCCGCCGAAGGCTACGAACAAGCTGACGGTCACTTCATCTATTACTATGACGAAAATCAAGCGAGTAACACCACCCAGGGTGAGCTGATTCATGTTATTTATTATGTAATATTAATGCGCTGTTGATCGTACGCACATGCATGCAATGATGTGACTAAATCAGTATTCTTGAATGTTGAATTAGTCATTGTGGCTGTTGCCGCAATCGTTGCGGACGAGAAAGAAAAAAGCATGCCCGCAGGTACGCCGTATCTTATTTACGTATTGTCTACAGTATATAATAGTTCCCCATTATGATTAGACGTGTCTAAAGTTAGTGATAACAATGTGGTTCTGTTTCCAGTTGTTGGCTACAAAATGAAGGCGTCTCGATTTCAATCCATTTTGAAAGACGCTATCGAGGCCATCGAACCAACAGAAAACGAAGAGGTAAAATGAATCATCTTAATTAACATATAACTACATAATAGATATGACGTAATCCAAACGTCTGTGATGTGATTTATCATCATTGAAATTACAGGCAAATGTTTACTACGTTATCGATGAATCTGGTTTTGTCATATCTAGCCATGCAGCCGACAAAGAGACGGTACATATACTGCTATCTATAACATGGCTTAATTAAGTGGCGATGTCAGTATTCGATGTAGATAATTACTCTTGCTTTGCTTTTAGAATGACAAATTTTTGGGTGTGGTCGATGGTCTTCTAGCACGTGATATGCTGGAGAGAGGCGTATTAACACGGTCAGTCAACTATTCTTTTATTCCAAGTATCGTTCACAACTTTCATTTGATTTATTACCCGTTGTTTGAGTTTCAGTTCAAAGTTCAGAGATCACCAGGCAGATTGCCCTCAGCAGACGCATCAAGGTTCATCAGGCACTACTTTAGAATCAATGGTAGTTATAACTATTATGTCGCCATCTAATTGATAATTCTTAGAGCTGCTTGTATGAGTTTTACCGTGTAACTTTTTTGCAGCTCAGAGTCGTGTTTGTTCACTTCCTCTCGACTATGCAAGACATTACCAGGATGTAAGTACACGATGCCTGCTGCTCTGTAACCATGCTGTAACGTAAGTAGCTGATATCATATAACATGGTTTGATTGAATCGCCAGGTTATTCTCCACTGCTGATTGGATCCTTGCAATCGAGGCTCTATTCTATGGTCTACCTACATCCTCTGCGTCAAGCCAACACATGACCACTAAGAATATCAGCTGCATTAAAGAGATGGCATTTTATCAACTGAACATTTCTCTGTTACCATTTCAAGGTACACCGTGTCTTTTCGTATACCCGACTTAACCATGTGCAATACAGCAGAGTTGTTACATTATATATATATATATATATATATATATATATATATATAATAATAGAGTCAAGAAAGACACACCATTTTTGCTGTTACTTGAAGTTTCACGTTGTTAAACGATCATCAGACAGAATACAATTAAAAACATACATACATAAAACCTAGTTAAACATATTTAATAGCAGTGCTTATTGTTATTTATTGTAATGGTTTCTATTGTTAATATTTAATCTATTGTTATTACATTTCCGTATGCTTGGTCACGTTTTGGATGTTTTGAAATTGGAAAGGTAAAATTTGTTTTCATGGCGGCATTTGGATATTAGTTCTGATCTTTTGTTGATTAAGGTTTCTTTTGAGCAAATTATATTATATTTTTCAGCCAGGCAGAGAAAACAACGCTTTGATTTATTACTGTATGCAGCAGCCTTGCATAAGATTGACCATTCAATCTGGTAGGACAGCTTGTTGTCTTTGGCTTGCCAAATGTATTTTGAAAGTTGGGTGTTTAATTCATAATTTCTGTTTCTGAAAGACAGCATATGCTTTGTGTAGCGATCCTTGAAGCTACCTTCAGTCAGTCCGATGTAATTTTTGACGCAGTCATCTTCAGTTGTCACCTTTGCTATGTAGACCACGCTTTCTGTTTGGCATTTATTTTGTAGTGGGCACGTTGGTTTTGATCTGCAGTTGCATTGTTTTGTGTTTTGTTTGTCGGCCTTTGGTTCACTTGTTACTTTTCTGTTATGGTTTTTTATTATTCTTTCCATATTGCTGGTACAGCTGTAGCTGACTTTAATATTATTTTGGTTAAAAATTTTTCGATACTGGTGTTCTTTTGGGAAGTGTTTATTTAGTAGTTTCAGAAAGATGCGGCCTATGTTTGTTTTGACGCTTTTATTAAACGGCGGGTTGAACCAAATTATATTTCGTTGCCTTTTTCTCCTGTTGTTATTTGTCATTTGGCGCTGATTGAAATGCAAGTGCGATTCATGGCCGCTTATTCTCAATGCTTCTTCGTATTGCTGTTTTGCGTTGTCGAATATTTCTGGGTTGCTTGATAGATCCGAAATCCGTTGGTTAATTCCCGTCGGCAGTTGTTTTATTATGTTTGGTGGGTGGTTGGACATAACATTTACGTAAGAAGGCTGTGAGTTCGGTTTTCTGTAGGGTTGGAAAGTGCCAGTATCTAAGTTAATAGTGATGTCAAGGAAGTCAACTACTTTCATGTTGGTTTTGATAGTGATGTTTAAGCCTTGCTCCTTAAAAATTTTTATTACTTTTTTCCTTAATCTTTCAGCCTGAGGTCCTGATTTGTTTTTGATTATTGCCAAGCCATCGTCTCTGTATAGGCCAACATTTTCAAGGCTGAATACCTGTTTCAATTTATCTAGAATGAATAAACCGACTAGGTCACACGTTTCCGCTCCATCGTAACTTCCCATTGTTACATCGAACAGACTGTTGTTGGTCTTTTTTGTCCATGCGGTACCATTGTTGAATAATATTGATTTTCGGGAGTGCATTATTATATTTTTATCGGATTCATTGATAGAAGTGAATTGTGTTGCAAAATTTAATGCCTTGTTCAATAGGTCTTCTGATATGGAAGGGTAAAAGTTCTCAATATCAAATACCATAAAAGTGTGTTTATTCTTGTGATTAATTTTTTTGAACCAATCAATTACGGAGTAGGAATTTTTCCATTGATTCACACCTGTTTTCTCTTTCACGCAATTTATTACTTTTTCCAATATTCTTTTACTTACTAATCCAATTTCGCTTTTTGCTGGGTTAATTAACCTGCACGTGGGGTTCTGTGTGAAGTTATCCTTGTGGTCTTTGATGGTGATAAAGGCCTGTTGTTCTGCGATCGATTCTGCTCGTTTGTCGATTTTAAGTTCTTTCGTAATCTCCTTGGCTTCGTTGTTGATTGTGTCGACCGTATTATTTGCGGCTTTTTTATATGTTGATGTGATATTATTTTTGAGCAATTTTTCGTGTTGTGTCTTGTCGATCTTATAGAAGTTTGTCGATTTATCGGCCGGAATATAAGCTTTTGAAGATGATCTTATGGCTCTTATGTCGCTATTTAATTGACGTTGAAATGGATCACTAATGTTTCTGAATTGTATTGTTTTTGTTATTTTCATTAGGTCTTCTTCAAACTTCTCCATCTGACTATTTTGTGGTGGGCAGTTCCTCGATTTGAACCCAAATTTATCGTCGATTACGCGTTGTGGATCATTCGATTGATTCTCCTCAAAGAAATACGCCTTCCATCGCATTCTCTTGATAACACTTTCAATTTTATCTATTAACTGCATTAAATAAGTTCTCCTAGGTGGTATGGGTATGTTCATTGAATACTTAAATGTAGTTCTTTCCATTTTATCTGCGCAAAGTTAAAGTGCTCGACTGGTAAGAGGAGCATAAATATTATTCAACAATGGTACCGCATGGACAAAAAAGACCAACAACAGTCTGTTCGATGTAACAATGGGAAGTTACGATGGAGCGGAAACGTGTGACCTAGTCGGTTTATTCATTCTAGATAAATTGAAACAGGTATTCAGCCTTGAAAATGTTGGCCTATACAGAGACGATGGCTTGGCAATAATCAAAAACAAATCAGGACCTCAGGCTGAAAGATTAAGGAAAAAAGTAATAAAAATTTTTAAGGAGCAAGGCTTAAACATCACTATCAAAACCAACATGAAAGTAGTTGACTTCCTTGACATCACTATTAACTTAGATACTGGCACTTTCCAACCCTACAGAAAACCGAACTCACAGCCTTCTTACGTAAATGTTATGTCCAACCACCCACCAAACATAATAAAACAACTGCCGACGGGAATTAACCAACGGATTTCGGATCTATCAAGCAACCCAGAAATATTCGACAACGCAAAACAGCAATACGAAGAAGCATTGAGAATAAGCGGCCATGAATCGCACTTGCATTTCAATCAGCGCCAAATGACAAATAACAACAGGAGAAAAAGGCAACGAAATATAATTTGGTTCAACCCGCCGTTTAATAAAAGCGTCAAAACAAACATAGGCCGCATCTTTCTGAAACTACTAAATAAACACTTCCCAAAAGAACACCAGTATCGAAAAATTTTTAACCAAAATAATATTAAAGTCAGCTACAGCTGTACCAGCAATATGGAAAGAATAATAAAAAACCATAACAGAAAAGTAACAAGTGAACCAAAGGCCGACAAACAAAACACAAAACAATGCAACTGCAGATCAAAACCAACGTGCCCACTACAAAATAAATGCCAAACAGAAAGCGTGGTCTACATAGCAAAGGTGACAACTGAAGATGACTGCGTCAAAAATTACATCGGACTGACTGAAGGTAGCTTCAAGGATCGCTACACAAAGCATATGCTGTCTTTCAGAAACAGAAATTATGAATTAAACACCCAACTTTCAAAATACATTTGGCAAGCCAAAGACAACAAGCTGTCCTACCAGATTGAATGGTCAATCTTATGCAAGGCTGCTGCATACAGTAATAAATCAAAGCGTTGTTTTCTCTGCCTGGCTGAAAAATATAATATAATTTGCTCAAAAGAAACCTTAATCAACAAAAGATCAGAACTAATATCCAAATGCCGCCATGAAAACAAATTTTACCTTTCCAATTTCAAAACATCCAAAACGTGACCAAGCATACGGAAATGTAATAACAATAGATTAAATATTAACAATAGAAACCATTACAATAAATAACAATAAGCACTGCTATTAAATATGTTTAACTAGGTTTTATGTATGTATGTTTTTAATTGTATTCTGTCTGATGATCGTTTAACAACGTGAAACTTCAAGTAACAGCAAAAATGGTGTGTCTTTCTTGACTCTATTATTATTTACCGCTCTGCTATTTACAAGCATTGAGCACTGTTCACCTGCCAATACTTTTAAATTTTTATTAAATTTGAAACATATTATATATATATATATATATATACTGATGATACTGTACTGATGAAGGCTAATGGCCAGAAACATGTACTTGTCTGCTGCTATGTATGTCTCAATTGCGCATGCGCAATTTTGAGCACTATCGACTCGGGATGTGTCTATACTATTTGCGATATGCATTGCCCACTACTTCGGTAGTTTGAGCACTCTGGTATGGCACAGATGTTTTTTTCATGTGATGAATTTTTTCACCACATTTATTACTCATCTTGACTTAGGTTATTATACTGAAGTCAGTTCCTTGTTCGCTCACTGAGCAGTACTGATGAAGGCTAATGGCCAGAAACATGTACTTGTCTGCTGCTATATATATATATTACTTTGTAGGTACACTACGAGAAGGGCCTTGTGAAAAGACATATGCCATTGATCATATCGAATTAACCAACCTCCAATTGCTAACGACGTCGATTGAAAGCGAGGCATGCAGTGACAGTCAATGGACATTATCACAAAAGCCAGTTAAAAATATCCTTTTCAATTATTTATTTGATAAAGCGGCTGGTCTGACACGTGTTTCGTCCCTGCCAAGGAACTCACTCATCAGAGACCCTTCTGATGTCGTAGCTCGTTAGGTATTGCGCCTGAAGTCCCGCTAACGAACTGTACAGATGGTTAGAGCCTCAGTGCATATCGCATGCGCACATTATTTATTTGTTAGTGATTTCATTCATATCGGCATGTGACAAACCTTGACAACACACCGTTCACTTCTAATTGACGAATCAAATCAACCCACCAATCACAGACGACCATTATCATCATGCGTTCGATTCCACCAGGTAAATAATTAACCGTTTTCTTGTTGGAATAGAAACATGATTCCGGACTGATCTATTGCGTTATGATTTATATTTAAGGACGAAGAGATTGCCGACTGTCCTGGCATTGGATCAAAACTCTTTTCCTCGCGTTGGACCATTACGACCGCTGTCATATTTATCACGACTGTCCTTTGCACGGGGTCGGAATAACGCACCAATAAATAGATTCACCATGCAGATAGATAATATGAATAGTTTAAGATAATTTAGTTTTGAACGCTTACATTTTATAAATATAGTGCTTTATCTAACGAATTAGAGGGGAAAAGAAACGAAGACCACAAATCAACACACACTGTCATAATTGATAGCAATCAAATATAAATATATTTGAAAATGAAAACATATTCAGTCCTTCCCTCGTCTAAACGCAAAACAGCATTACTGACCACATCACCGTCAGTGTGGCTGAGTGCACACATTGGGCAAACTCAGTGGTTATCAAGAGCTCAATGGCTCTGTCCCACTGTCACCCCCACAAAATCCCCCCAGTTGTCCCTACACGCCCTACATATATGGGAAATCAAAGAGAAATCAAATGATTACACTTTCAGGTTCCATTTTAACTACGTTTAAATATTCGTTTTGATTGGTTGTATTAACAATGTCAGTGATTGCGTTATCAATTACGATTTCTTGCTCGTTCTCTTCGGCAGCCTATCGAAAGTAGAAAACAAGTTTTAATTAATCCATGAGGCATCAAAATATGAGATAATCAATCCCGTGCTGCGTGTGCTTACCATGTCGTCTGCAGTGTCTCTGTAGCATTGTTCGTGATATGTCTGCAATTGAAAACAACCGTTCATTAACACACAGTGTTGCAGCATCTACTATATTCTATTTACCAATTGTATGGGATGTATCACTGCATTGTATCAATTGTACTCACTCTGCCGTCAGCGGCCCGGATCGCCTCCCTGTAACGCCACTCTTCCATTGGCTCGTCCCAGTATTGTTCAAATTGTTCCGTACAGACATCGCAAATCTAAGAGCATAAAGTGACACAAACGATGACAGAGTTGACACTAGAGTGACCGCTGACATCATCTGATTGCATCTTTTATAACTTACATCGTCATCCACAATATCAAGATCAACAGCACATGTTGTCTGACTACCATCACGGTCTGCATCTGCGGCACCTCCTTCGTTGCCAAACTGAAACAAAACGTTTGCAGCACTACCATCATCCCCTCCGTCGACAGTCAGCGCATCAGACATCAGCCAGTCCTACAACAACAACAACAACAGTTATTCATAATTTTGAATGTGTGGTGAATTCAATTTGATGGACGCCATACTTACACTAGCTGACAAAAACCATTGCCTAGAGGTTGCACGTCTGCTGTCTGTCTCACGGCGATTGATTTGGAAGTGCCAGTCAAGATGGTCGCTGTATTCGTCTTTCAACTCTTCAGCAAAACGAAGGCCACACGAAGAGCATTGAACTCCTTCACAAAGCTGGTTAATTATATTCGGGTAAGAGGAGCTAGAAAGAGACAATATTAGATTGCAATCTAAATCAGCTGGTGAACTAAATAGAAATAATTGTCTATTGATAATTGTAAGATCACTACCTCTTCAAACTGACAGTGGACCATTCTACATCAGGCAATTCATTCTGTGCTAACGTGTCAGCTGAGAGAGGAGGTAGTGCTTGTTCTTTCTGATGGCTGCTGTCATCCTCATTGGCTGACGTTGATGGCAGAGATATTATCCCAGAATGAAGCAGACGATTGAACAGATCAGCTACACCAACAAAGTCTCCAGTTGATGATGATGGCATGCCCTCACCTGCACTGGCCTTGTTGGTTACATGAGAGGTGAGATCCCTTGAATTGCTATCGGGTGGAGGTAGCCCAACGTTTTGATGGACAGAAGCATGTTGCTCACTTTCATTCCAATTAGCTGGTGCATTGGCATCTCTGACTGCAGGGGTGGCATCTTCTGGCCACCATCTGTTATTACCCTCTCTCTGAGGATTGTGTACCGATGGGTAAGCACCTTCATATTGTGTTTGATGGAGTGGTAAGCTGTGCTGCTGCTGCTCTGGTTTTTCATTCACCCAGTTGCCATTTTGTGCGTTGTGTCGCTGTCGTTCATCAAACCAAGAGGATCGACGTTGATGCTCATTGCCTAGTGATGGGTCCCTCCCTCTTGGATCACGCCATTGCCTTTCATCTTCTGTTGTATTCTTCTTCTGCTGAATGTCATATAACATTTGCAATTGATCGACAAGCTCACTATGTTCCCGCTTTGATAGCTGACCAGAAGATAAGCGGCGTTCAAGCTTCAATTAAGAAAAAAGGAATACCATGAATATTGAGGTTACCAATGTCAAATACTTGATCACACATAAAACACATACCACATTGGTCATACCTGCATCATTAGCTCTGTGTGCTGATCCATTCGCATTGACCGAGGCATCTCATTTTCACGTGGTATTATTTTACGCCTCTCCTGCGTGGATAATCGTCTGCCTTTGGATCGGTCATGCCTACCTACCTGGTCATCAGATTTAGGAAACGATCGATTTGTCATCTTGCCACGGCGGTTTGATTTGAAATTGCCATTGCCCCCGCCACGGGAAAATTTTGGACGGTCAGCCGAGGCCTCATTACCGTCCAGTCTTTGTCGCTTGGAGGCACGACGACCACGTGCATTTTCTCTGTTACGTGAAAAAGAGGGACCAGGGGCATTTCTATCACCACGTACCCGTTCCCAGTTGCTGTTATCGTTCTGATACGTTGCCTGTTGATCCCCTCTTTCAACGGATGGGTATCGGTTGTTGCTTGAGCTATCTAATGGTACCTATATAACAAAACAACAGAAAAGCTTATGTGATATAATAGACAGCACATAAAACGTTACAGACACAACCACTAACCTTGCTAGGTATTTGAACATGTTGTTGTGCATTGACTCTCAGCAATTCATCTTTTGCATTTCTTAGATTTTCAATCTCTTTCCGTTGGTCTTCTATTAGCCGGTCTCTTTTTTGCTGTTCGATTCTCAATTGGAATTCATGTTTTGAACGTTCCTCTTCTGCTTTCCTAGCAGCTTTCTTTTTCTCCTTCAATTGAACTCAAATTTATTAACTTTTTGAATTATTAACAAATAAGATTCCTATGAAATGAATACAGTGGTAACTGTTTATAGCCTCACCTTTCAGAACAGATTTCTATTTATTGCTCCCGGCATATTTTGATAGGTTTAATCTTAATAATTACTTCTCATACCGTCCCTTTCAGAACAGATTTCTATTTATTGCTCCCGGCATATTTTGATAGGTTTAATCTTAATAATTACCTCTCATACCGTCCCTTTCAGAACAGATTTCTATTTATTGCTCCCGGCATATTTTTGTAGGTTTAATCTTAATAATTACTTCTCATACCGTCCCTTTCAGAACAGATTTCTATTTATTGCTCCCGGCATATTTTGATAGGTTTAATCTTAATAATTACCTCTCATACCATCCCTTTCAGAACAGATTTCTATTTATTGCTCCCGGCATACTTTGGTAGGTTTAATCTTAATAATTACCTCTCATAACGTCCTTGTCAAAACAGATTTCTATTTATTGCTCCCGGCATATTTTGATAGCTTTAATCTTAATAATTACCTCTCATACCATCCCTTTCAGAACAGATTTCTATTTATTGCTCCCGGCATATTTTGGTAGGTTTAATCTTAATAATTACCTCTCATAACGTCCTTGTCAAAACAGATTTCTATTTATTGCTCCCGGCATATTTTGATAGGTTTAATCTTAATAATTACCTCTCATACCATCCCTTTCAGAACAGATTTCTATATATTGCTCCCGGCATATTTTGGTAGGTTTAATCTTAATAATTACCTCTCATAACGTCCCTTTCAAAACAGATTTCTATTTATTGCTCCCGGCATATTTTGATAGGTTTAATCTTAATAATTACCTCTCATACCATCCCTTTCAGAACAGATTTCTATTTATTGCTCCCGGCATATTTTGATAGGTTTAATCTTAATAATTACCTCTCATAACGTCCCTTTCAAAACAGATTTCTATATATTGCTCCCAGCATATTTTGGTAGGTTTAATCTTAATAATTACCTCTCATAACGTCCTTGTCAAAACAGATTTTTATTTATTGCTCCCGGCATATTTTGGTAGGTTTAATCTTAATAATTACCTCTCATACCATCCCTTTCAGAACAGATTTCTATATATTGCTCCCAGCATATTTTGGTAGGTTTAATCTTAATAATTACCTCTCATAACGTCCCTTTCAAAACAGATTTTTATTTATTGCTCCCGGCATATTTTGATAGGTTTAATCTTAATAATTACCTCTCATAACGTCCCTTTCAAAACAGATTTCTATTTATTGCTCCCGGCATATTTTGATAGGTTTAATCTTAATAATTACCTCTCATACCGTCCCTTTCAGAACAGATTTCTATTTATTGCTCCCGGCATATTTTGGTAGGTTTAATCTTAATAATTACCTCTCATAACGTCCCTTTCAAAACAGATTTTTATTTATTGCTCCCAGCATATTTTGGTAGGTTTAATCTTAATAATTACCTCTCATACCGTCCCTTTCAAAACAGATTTTTATTTATTGCTCCCGGCATATTTTGGTAGGTTTAATCTTAATAATTACCTCTCATAACGTCCCTTTAAAAACAGATTTTTATTTATTGCTCCCAGCATATTTTGGTAGGTTTAATCTTAATAATTACCTCTCATAACGTCCCTTTCAGAACAGATTTTTATTTATTGCTCCCAGCATATTTTGGTAGGTTTAATCTTAATAATTACCTCTCATAACGTCCCTTTCAAAACAGATTTTTATTTATTGCTCCCGGCATATTTTGATAGGTTTAATCTTAATAATTACCTCTCATAACGTCCTTGTCAAAACAGATTTCTATATATTGCTCCCGGCATATTTTGGTAGGTTTAATCTTAATAATTACCTCTCATAACGTCCCTTTCAAAACAGATTTTTATTTATTGCTCCCGGCATATTTTGGTAGGTTTAATCTTAATAATTACCTCTCATAACGTCCCTTTCAAAACAAATTTTTATTTATTGCTCCCAGCATATTTTGGTAGGTTTAATCTCAATAATTACCTCTCATAACGTCCCTTTCAAAACAGATTTTTATTTATTGCTCCCGGCATATTTTGGTAGGTTTAATCTTAATAATTACCTCTCATAACGTCCCTTTCAAAACAGATTTTTATTTATTGCTCCCGGCATATTTTGGTAGGTTTAATCTTAATAATTACCTCTCATAACGTCCCTTTCAAAACAGATTTTTATTTATTGCTCCCAGCATATTTTGGTAGGTTTAATCTTAATAATTACCTCTCATAACGTCCCTTTCAAAACAGATTTTTATTTATTGCTCCCGGCATATTTTGATAGGTTTAATCTTAATAATTACCTCTCATAACGTCCCTTTCAAAACAGATTTTTATTTATTGCTCCCAGCATATTTTGGTAGGTTTAATCTTAATAATTACCTCTCATAACGTCCCTTTCAAAAAAGATTTTTATTTATTGCTCCCGGCATATTTTGATAGGTTTAATCTTAATAATTACCTCTCATAACGTCCCTTTCAAAACAGATTTTTATTTATTGCTCCCGGCATATTTTGATAGGTTTAATCTTAATAATTACCTCTCATAACGTCCCTTTCAAAACAGATTTTTATTTATTGCTCCCAGCATATTTTGGTAGGTTTAATCTTAATAATTACCTCTCATAACGTCCCTTTCAAAACAGATTTTTATTTATTGCTCCCGGCATATTTTGATAGGTTTAATCTTAATAATTACCTCTCATAACGTCCCTTTCAAAACAGATTTTTATTTATTGCTCCCGGCATATTTTGATAGGTTTAATCTTAATAATTACCTCTCATAACGTCCCTTTCAAAACAGATTTTTATTTATTGCTCCCGGCATATTTTGATAGGTTTAATCTTAATAATTACCTCTCATACCGTCCCTTTCAAAACAGATTTTTATTTATTGCTCCCGGCATATTTTGATAGGTTTAATCTTAATAATTACCTCTCATAACGTCCCTTTCAAAACAGATTTTTATTTATTGCTCCCGGCATATTTTGATAGGTTTAATCTTAATAATTACCTCTCATAACGTCCCTTTCAAAACAGATTTTTATTTATTGCTCCCAGCATATTTTGGTAGGTTTAATCTTAATAATTACCTCTCATAACGTCCCTTTCAAAACAGATTTTTATTTATTGCTCCCGGCATATTTTGATAGGTTTAATCTTAATAATTACCTCTCATACCGTCCCTTTCAAAACAGATTTTTATTTATTGCTCCCAGCATATTTTGGTAGGTTTAATCTTAATAATTACCTCTCATACCGTCCCTTTCAGAACAGATTTCTATTTATTGCTCCCGGCATATTTTGATAGGTTTAATCTTAATAATTACCTCTCATACCGTCCCTTTCAAAACAGATTTTTATTTATTGCTCCCAGCATATTTTGGTAGGTTTAATCTTAATAATTACCTCTCATAACGTCCCTTTCAAAACAGATTTTTATTTATTGCTCCCGGCATATTTTGATAGGTTTAATCTTAATAATTACCTCTCATAACGTCCCTTTCAAAACAGATTTTTATTTATTGCTCCCAGCATATTTTGGTAGGTTTAATCTTAATAATTACCTCTCATAACGTCCCTTTCAAAACAGATTTTTATTTATTGCTCCCAGCATATTTTGGTAGGTTTAATCTTAATAATTACCTCTCATACCGTCCCTTTCAGAACAGATTTCTATTTATTGCTCCCGGCATATTTTGATAGGTTTAATCTTAATAATTACCTCTCATAACGTCCCTTTCAAAACAGATTTTTATTTATTGCTCCCAGCATATTTTGGTAGGTTTAATCTTAATAATTACCTCTCATACCGTCCCTTTCAAAACAGATTTTTATTTATTGCTCCCGGCATATTTTGATAGGTTTAATCTTAATAATTACCTCTCATAACGTCCCTTTCAAAACAGATTTTTATTTATTGCTCCCAGCATATTTTGGTAGGTTTAATCTTAATAATTACCTCTCATAACGTCCCTTTCAAAACAGATTTTTATTTATTGCTCCCAGCATATTTTGGTAGGTTTAATCTTAATAATTACCTCTCATACCGTCCCTTTCAAAACAGATTTTTATTTATTGCTCCCGGCATATTTTGATAGGTTTAATCTTAATAATTACCTCTCATAACGTCCCTTTCAAAACAGATTTCTATTTATTGCTCCCGGCATATTTTGGTAGGTTTAATCTTAATAATTACCTCTCATACCGTCCCTTTCAGAACAGATTTCTATTTATTGCTCCCGGCATATTTTGGTAGGTTTAATCTTAATAATTACCTCTCATACCGTCCCTTTCAAAACAGATTTTTATTTATTGCTCCCAGCATATTTTGGTAGGTTTAATCTTAATAATTACCTCTCATACCGTCCCTTTCAAAACAGATTTTTATTTATTGCTCCCGGCATATTTTGATAGGTTTAATCTTAATAATTACCTTTCATAACGTCCCTTTCAAAACAGATTTCTATTTATTGCTCCCGGCATATTTTGATAGGTTTAATCTTAATAATTACCTCTCATACCGTCCCTTTCAGAACAGATTTCTATTTATTGCTCCCGGCATATTTTGATAGGTTTAATCTTAATAATTACCTCTCATAACGTCCCTTTCAAAACAGATTTTTATTTATTGCTCCCGGCATATTTTGGTAGGTTTAATCTTAATAATTACCTCTCATACCGTCCTTGTCAAAACAGATTTTTATTTATTGCTCCCGGCATATTTTGGTAGGTTTAATCTTAATAATTACCTCTCATACCGTCCCTTTCAAAACAGATTTTTATTTATTGCTCCCGGCATATTTTGGTAGGTTTAATCTTAATAATTACCTCTCATACTGTCCTTGTCAAAACAGATTTTTATTTATTGCTCCCAGCATATTTTGATAGGTTTAATCTTAATAATTACCTCTCATAACGTCCCTTTCAAAACAGATTTTTATTTATTGCTCCGGCATATTTTGGTAGGTTTAATCTTAATAATTACCTCTCATAACGTCCCTTTCAAAACAGATTTCTATTTATTGCTCCCGGCATATTTTGATAGGTTTAATCTTAATAATTACCTCTCATAACGTCCCTTTCAAAACAGATTTTTATTTATTGCTCCGGCATATTTTGATAGGTTTAATCTTAATAATTACCTCTCATAACGTCCCTTTCAAAACAGATTTCTACTTATTGCTCCCGGCATATTTTCATAGGTTTAATCTTAATAATTACCTCTCATAACGTCCCTTTCAAAACAGATTTTTATTTATTGCTCCCAGCATATTTTGGTAGGTTTAATCTTAATAATTACCTCTCATAACGTCCCTTTCAAAACAGATTTTTATTTATTGCTCCCGGCATATTTTGGTAGGTTTAATCTTAATAATTACCTCTCATAACGTCCCTTTCAAAACAGATTTTTATTTATTGCTCCCGGCATATTTTGGTAGGTTTAATCTTAATAATTACCTCTCATAACGTCCCTTTCAAAACAGATTTTTATTTATTGCTCCCGGCATATTTTGATAGGTTTAATCTTAATAATTACCTCTCATAACGTCCCTTTCAAAACAGATTTTTATTTATTGCTCCCAGCATATTTTGGTAGGTTTAATCTTAATAATTACCTCTCATACCGTCCCTTTCAAAACAGATTTTTATTTATTGCTCCCAGCATATTTTGGTAGGTTTAATCTTAATAATTACCTCTCATAACGTCCTTGTCAAAACAGATTTCTATTTATTGCTCCCGGCATATTTTGGTAGGTTTAATCTTAATAATTACCTCTCATACCGTCCCTTTCAAAACAGATTTCTATTTATTGCTCCCGGCATATTTTGGTAGGTTTAAAATTAATAATTACCTCTCATAACGTCCTTGTCAAAACAGATTTCTATTTATTGCTCCCGGCATATTTTGGTAGGTTTAATCTTAATAATTACCTCTCATACCGTCCCTTTCAAAACAGATTTTTATTTATTGCTCCCAGCATATTTTGGTAGGTTTAATCTTAATAATTACCTCTCATACCGTCCCTTTCAAAACAGATTTTTATTTATTGCTCCCGGCATATTTTGGTAGGTTTAATCTTAATAATTACCTCTCATAACGTCCCTTTCAAAACAGATTTTTATTTATTGCTCCCGGCATATTTTGGTAGGTTCAATCTTAATAATTACCTCTCATACCGTCCCTTTCAAAACAGATTTTTATTTATTGCTCCCAGCATATTTTGGTAGGTTTAATCTTAATAATTACCTCTCATAACGTCCCTTTCAGAACAGATTTCTATTTATTGCTTCCGGCATATTTTGGTAGGTTTAATCTTAATAATTACCTCTCATACCGTCCCTTTCAGAACAGATTTCTATTTATTGCTCCCGGCATATTTTGGTAGGTTTAATCTTAATAATTACCTCTCATACCGTCCCTTTCAAAACAGATTTTTATTTATTGCTCCCAGCATATTTTGGTAGGTTTAATCTTAATAATTACCTCTCATACCGTCCCTTTCAAAACAGATTTTTATTTATTGCTCCCGGCATATTTTGATAGGTTTAATCTTAATAATTACCTTTCATAACGTCCCTTTCAAAACAGATTTCTATTTATTGCTCCCGGCATATTTTGATAGGTTTAATCTTAATAATTACCTCTCATACCGTCCCTTTCAGAACAGATTTCTATTTATTGCTCCCGGCATATTTTGATAGGTTTAATCTTAATAATTACCTCTCATAACGTCCCTTTCAAAACAGATTTTTATTTATTGCTCCCGGCATATTTTGGTAGGTTTAATCTTAATAATTACCTCTCATACCGTCCTTGTCAAAACAGATTTTTATTTATTGCTCCCGGCATATTTTGGTAGGTTTAATCTTAATAATTACCTCTCATAACGTCCCTTTCAAAACAGATTTTTATTTATTGCTCCCGGCATATTTTGGTAGGTTTAATCTTAATAATTACCTCTCATACTGTCCTTGTCAAAACAGATTTTTATTTATTGCTCCCAGCATATTTTGATAGGTTTAATCTTAATAATTACCTCTCATAACGTCCCTTTCAAAACAGATTTTTATTTATTGCTCCGGCATATTTTGGTAGGTTTAATCTTAATAATTACCTCTCATAACGTCCCTTTCAAAACAGATTTCTATTTATTGCTCCCGGAATATTTTGATAGGTTTAATCTTAATAATTACCTCTCATAACGTCCCTTTCAAAACAGATTTTTATTTATTGCTCCGGCATATTTTGATAGGTTTAATCTTAATAATTACCTCTCATAACGTCCCTTTCAAAACAGATTTCTATTTATTGCTCCCGGCATATTTTGATAGGTTTAATCTTAATAATTACCTCTCATAACGTCCCTTTCAAAACAGATTTTTATTTATTGCTCCCAGCATATTTTGGTAGGTTTAATCTTAATAATTACCTCTCATACCGTCCCTTTCAAAACAGATTTTTATTTATTGCTCCCAGCATATTTTGGTAGGTTTAATCTTAATAATTACCTCTCATAACGTCTTTGTCAAAACAGATTTCTATTTATTGCTCCTGGCATATTTTGGTAGGTTTAATCTTAATAATTACCTCTCATACCGTCCCTTTCAAAACAGATTTCTATTTATTGCTCCCGGCATATTTTGGTAGGTTTAATCTTAATAATTACCTCTCATAACGTCCTTGTCAAAACAGATTTCTATTTATTGCTCCCGGCATATTTTGGTAGGTTTAATCTTAATAATTACCTCTCATACCGTCCCTTTCAAAACAGATTTTTATTTATTGCTCCCAGCATATTTTGGTAGGTTTAATCTTAATAATTACCTCTCATACCGTCCCTTTCAAAACAGATTTTTATTTATTGCTCCCAGCATATTTTGGTAGGTTTAATCTTAATAATTACCTCTCATACCGTCCCTTTCAAAACAGATTTTTATTTATTGCTCCCGGCATATTTTGGTAGGTTTAATCTTAATAATTACCTCTCATAACGTCCCTTTCAAAACAGATTTTTATTTATTGCTCCCGGCATATTTTGATAGGTTTAATCTTAATAATTACCTCTCATACCGTCCCTTTCAGAACAGATTTCTATTTATTGCTCCCGGCATATTTTGATAGGTTTAATCTTAATAATTACCTCTCATAACGTCCCTTTCAAAACAGATTTTTATTTATTGCTCCCAGCATATTTTGGTAGGTTTAATCTTAATAATTACCTCTCATAACGTCCCTTTCAAAACAGATTTTTATTTATTGCTCCCAGCATATTTTGGTAGGTTTAATCTTAATAATTACCTCTCATACCGTCCCTTTCAAAACAGATTTTTATTTATTGCTCCCGGCATATTTTGATAGGTTTAATCTTAATAATTACCTCTCATAACGTCCCTTTCAAAACAGATTTCTATTTATTGCTCCCGGCATATTTTGATAGGTTTAATCTTAATAATTACCTCTCATACCGTCCCTTTCAGAACAGATTTCTATTTATTGCTCCCGGCATATTTTGATAGGTTTAATCTTAATAATTACCTCTCATAACGTCCCTTTCAAAACAGATTTTTATTTATTGCTCCCGGCATATTTTGGTAGGTTTAATCTTAATAATTACCTCTCATACCGTCCTTGTCAAAACAGATTTTTATTTATTGCTCCCGGCATATTTTGGTAGGTTTAATCTTAATAATTACCTCTCATAACGTCCCTTTCAAAACAGATTTTTATTTATTGCTCCCGGCATATTTTGGTAGGTTTAATCTTAATAATTACCTCTCATACCATCCCTTTCAGAACAGATTTCTATTTATTGCTCCCGGCATATTTTGGTAGGTTTAATCTTAATAATTACCTCTCATACCGTCCCTTTCAAAACAGATTTTTATTTATTGCTCCCAGCATATTTTGGTAGGTTTAATCTTAATAATTACCTCTCATAACGTCCCTTTCAGAACAGATTTCTATTTATTGCTCCCGGCATATTTTGATAGGTTTAATCTTAATAATTACCTCTCATACCGTCCCTTTCAGAACAGATTTCTATTTATTGCTCCCGGCATATTTTGGTAGGTTTAATCTTAATAATTACCTCTCATACCGTCCCTTTCAAAACAGATTTTTATTTATTGCTCCCAGCATATTTTGGTAGGTTTAATCTTAATAATTACCTCTCATACCGTCCCTTTCAAAACAGATTTTTATTTATTGCTCCCGGCATATTTTGATAGGTTTAATCTTAATAATTACCTTTCATAACGTCCCTTTCAAAACAGATTTCTATTTATTGCTCCCGGCATATTTTGGTAGGTTTAATCTTAATAATTACCTCTCATAACGTCCTTGTCAAAACAGATTTCTATTTATTGCTCCCGGCATATTTTGGTAGGTTTAATCTTAATAATTACCTCTCATACCGTCCCTTTCAAAACAGATTTTTATTTATTGCTCCCAGCATATTTTGGTAGGTTTAATCTTAATAATTACCTCTCATACCGTCCCTTTCAAAACAGATTTTTATTTATTGCTCCCAGCATATTTTGGTAGGTTTAATCTTAATAATTACCTCTCATACCGTCCCTTTCAAAACAGATTTTTATTTATTGCTCCCGGCATATTTTGGTAGGTTTAATCTTAATAATTACCTCTCATAACGTCCCTTTCAAAACAGATTTTTATTTATTGCTCCCGGCATATTTTGATAGGTTTAATCTTAATAATTACCTCTCATACCGTCCCTTTCAGAACAGATTTCTATTTATTGCTCCCGGCATATTTTGATAGGTTTAATCTTAATAATTACCTCTCATAACGTCCCTTTCAAAACAGATTTTTATTTATTGCTCCCAGCATATTTTGGTAGGTTTAATCTTAATAATTACCTCTCATAACGTCCCTTTCAAAACAGATTTTTATTTATTGCTCCCAGCATATTTTGGTAGGTTTAATCTTAATAATTACCTCTCATACCGTCCCTTTCAAAACAGATTTTTATTTATTGCTCCCGGCATATTTTGATAGGTTTAATCTTAATAATTACCTCTCATAACGTCCCTTTCAGAACAGATTTCTATTTATTGCTCCCGGCATATTTTGATAGGTTTAATCTTAATAATTACCTCTCATACCGTCCCTTTCAGAACAGATTTCTATTTATTGCTCCCGGCATATTTTGATAGGTTTAATCTTAATAATTACCTCTCATAACGTCCCTTTCAAAACAGATTTTTATTTATTGCTCCCGGCATATTTTGGTAGGTTTAATCTTAATAATTACCTCTCATACCGTCCTTGTCAAAACAGATTTTTATTTATTGCTCCCGGCATATTTTGGTAGGTTTAATCTTAATAATTACCTCTCATAACGTCCCTTTCAAAACAGATTTTTATTTATTGCTCCCGGCATATTTTGGTAGGTTTAATCTTAATAATTACCTCTCATACCATCCCTTTCAGAACAGATTTCTATTTATTGCTCCCGGCATATTTTGGTAGGTTTAATCTTAATAATTACCTCTCATACCGTCCCTTTCAAAACAGATTTTTATTTATTGCTCCCGGCATATTTTGGTAGGTTTAATCTTAATAATTACCTCTCATAACGTCCCTTTCAGAACAGATTTCTATTTATTGCTCCCGGCATATTTTGGTAGGTTTAATCTTAATAATTACCTCTCATACCGTCCCTTTCAGAACAGATTTCTATTTATTGCTCCCGGCATATTTTGGTAGGTTTAATCTTAATAATTACCTCTCATACCGTCCCTTTCAAAACAGATTTTTATTTATTGCTCCCAGCATATTTTGGTAGGTTTAATCTTAATAATTACCTCTCATACCGTCCCTTTCAAAACAGATTTTTATTTATTGCTCCCGGCATATTTTGATAGGTTTAATCTTAATAATTACCTTTCATAACGTCCCTTTCAAAACAGATTTCTATTTATTGCTCCCGCCATATTTTGATAGGTTTAATCTTAATAATTACCTCTCATACCGTCCCTTTCAGAACAGATTTCTATTTATTGCTCCCGGCATATTTTGATAGGTTTAATCTTAATAATTACCTCTCATAACGTCCCTTTCAAAACAGATTTTTATTTATTGCTCCCGGCATATTTTGGTAGGTTTAATCTTAATAATTACCTCTCATACCGTCCTTGTCAAAACAGATTTTTATTTATTGCTCCCGGCATATTTTGGTAGGTTTAATCTTATTAATTACCTCTCATAACGTCCCTTTCAAAACAGATTTTTATTTATTGCTCCCGGCATATTTTGGTAGGTTTAATCTTAATAATTACCTCTCATAACGTCCCTTTCAAAACAGATTTTTATTTATTGCTCCGGCATATTTTGGTAGGTTTAATCTTAATAATTACCTCTCATAACGTCCCTTTCAAAACAGATTTCTATTTATTGCTCCCGGCATATTTTGATAGGTTTAATCTTAATAATTACCTCTCATAACGTCCCTTTCAAAACAGATTTCTATTTATTGCTCCCGGCATATTTTGATAGGTTTAATCTTAATAATTACCTCTCATACCGTCCCTTTCAGAACAGATTTCTATTTATTGCTCCCGGCATATTTTGATAGGTTTAATCTTAATAATTACCTCTCATAACGTCCCTTTCAAAACAGATTTTTATTTATTGCTCCCGGCATATTTTGGTAGGTTTAATCTTAATAATTACCTCTCATACCGTCCTTGTCAAAACAGATTTTTATTTATTGCTCCCGGCATATTTTGGTAGGTTTAATCTTAATAATTACCTCTCATAACGTCCCTTTCAAAACAGATTTTTATTTATTGCTCCCGGCATATTTTGGTAGGTTTAATCTTAATAATTACCTCTCATACCATCCCTTTCAGAACAGATTT
Source organism: Haliclystus octoradiatus (assembly GCA_916610825.1). Lineage (NCBI taxonomy): Eukaryota > Metazoa > Cnidaria > Staurozoa > Stauromedusae > Haliclystidae > Haliclystus > Haliclystus octoradiatus. Next base: position 146,415 of record OU744448.1, read on the forward strand.
CTATTTATTGCTCCCGGCATATTTTGGTAGGTTTAATCTTAATAATTACCTCTCATACCGTCCCTTTCAAAACAGATTTTTATTTATTGCTCCCAGCATATTTTGGTAGGTTTAATCTTAATAATTACCTCTCATAACGTCCCTTTCAGAACAGATTTCTATTTATTGCTCCCGGCATATTTTGGTAGGTTTAATCTTAATAATTACCTCTCATACCGTCCCTTTCAGAACAGATTTCTATTTATTGCTCCCGGCATATTTTGGTAGGTTTAATCTTAATAATTACCTCTCATACCGTCCCTTTCAAAACAGATTTTTATTTATTGCTCCCAGCATATTTTGGTAGGTTTAATCTTAATAATTACCTCTCATACCGTCCCTTTCAAAACAGATTTTTATTTATTGCTCCCGGCATATTTTGATAGGTTTAATCTTAATAATTACCTTTCATAACGTCCCTTTCAAAACAGATTTCTATTTATTGCTCCCGCCATATTTTGATAGGTTTAATCTTAATAATTACCTCTCATACCGTCCCTTTCAGAACAGATTTCTATTTATTGCTCCCGGCATATTTTGATAGGTTTAATCTTAATAATTACCTCTCATAACGTCCCTTTCAAAACAGATTTTTATTTATTGCTCCCGGCATATTTTGGTAGGTTTAATCTTAATAATTACCTCTCATACCGTCCTTGTCAAAACAGATTTTTATTTATTGCTCCCGGCATATTTTGGTAGGTTTAATCTTATTAATTACCTCTCATAACGTCCCTTTCAAAACAGATTTTTATTTATTGCTCCCGGCATATTTTGGTAGGTTTAATCTTAATAATTACCTCTCATAACGTCCCTTTCAAAACAGATTTTTATTTATTGCTCCGGCATATTTTGGTAGGTTTAATCTTAATAATTACCTCTCATAACGTCCCTTTCAAAACAGATTTCTATTTATTGCTCCCGGCATATTTTGATAGGTTTAATCTTAATAATTACCTCTCATAACGTCCCTTTCAAAACAGATTTTTATTTATTGCTCCGGCATATTTTGATAGGTTTAATCTTAATAGTTACCTCTCATAACGTCCCTTTCAAAACAGATTTTTATTTATTGCTCCCAGCATATTTTGATAGGTTTAATCTTAATAATTACCTCTCATAACGTCCCTTTCAAAACAGATTTTTATTTATTGCTCCCGGCATATTTTGGTAGGTTTAATCTTAATAATTACCTCTCATACCGTCCTTGTCAAAACAGATTTTTATTTATTGCTCCCGGCATATTTTGGTAGGTTTAATCTTAATAATTACCTCTCATAACGTCCCTTTCAAAACAGATTTTTATTTATTGCTCCCGGCATATTTTGGTAGGTTTAATCTTAATAATTACCTCTCATACTGTCCTTGTCAAAACAGATTTTTATTTATTGCTCCCAGCATATTTTGATAGGTTTAATCTTAATAATTACCTCTCATAACGTCCCTTTCAAAACAGATTTTTATTTATTGCTCCGGCATATTTTGGTAGGTTTAATCTTAATAATTACCTCTCATAACGTCCCTTTCAAAACAGATTTCTATTTATTGCTCCCGGCATATTTTGATAGGTTTAATCTTAATAATTACCTCTCATAACGTCCCTTTCAAAACAGATTTTTATTTATTGCTCCGGCATATTTTGATAGGTTTAATCTTAATAATTACCTCTCATAACGTCCCTTTCAAAACAGATTTCTATTTATTGCTCCCGGCATATTTTGATAGGTTTAATCTTAATAATTACCTCTCATAACGTCCCTTTCAAAACAGATTTTTATTTATTGCTCCCAGCATATTTTGGTAGGTTTAATCTTAATAATTACCTCTCATACCGTCCCTTTCAAAACAGATTTTTATTTATTGCTCCCAGCATATTTTGGTAGGTTTAATCTTAATAATTACCTCTCATAACGTCTTTGTCAAAACAGATTTCTATTTATTGCTCCTGGCATATTTTGGTAGGTTTAATCTTAATAATTACCTCTCATAACGTCCCTTTCAAAACAGATTTCTATTTATTGCTCCCGGCATATTTTGGTAGGTTTAATCTTAATAATTACCTCTCATAACGTCCTTGTCAAAACAGATTTCTATTTATTGCTCCCGGCATATTTTGGTAGGTTTAATCTTAATAATTACCTCTCATACCGTCCCTTTCAAAACAGATTTTTATTTATTGCTCCCAGCATATTTTGGTAGGTTTAATCTTAATAATTACCTCTCATAACGTCCCTTTCAGAACAGATTTCTATTTATTGCTCCCGGCATATTTTGGTAGGTTTAATCTTAATAATTACCTCTCATACCGTCCCTTTCAGAACAGATTTCTATTTATTGCTCCCGGCATATTTTGGTAGGTTTAATCTTAATAATTACCTCTCATACCGTCCCTTTCAAAACAGATTTTTATTTATTGCTCCCAGCATATTTTGGTAGGTTTAATCTTAATAATTACCTCTCATAACGTCTTTGTCAAAACAGATTTCTATTTATTGCTCCTGGCATATTTTGGTAGGTTTAATCTTAATAATTACCTCTCATACCGTCCCTTTCAAAACAGATTTCTATTTATTGCTCCCGGCATATTTTGGTAGGTTTAATCTTAATAATTACCTCTCATAACGTCCTTGTCAAAACAGATTTCTATTTATTGCTCCCGGCATATTTTGGTAGGTTTAATCTTAATAATTACCTCTCATACCGTCCCTTTCAAAACAGATTTTTATTTATTGCTCCCAGCATATTTTGGTAGGTTTAATCTTAATAATTACCTCTCATAACGTCCCTTTCAGAACAGATTTCTATTTATTGCTCCCGGCATATTTTGGTAGGTTTAATCTTAATAATTACCTCTCATACCGTCCCTTTCAAAACAGATTTCTATTTATTGCTCCCGGCATATTTTGGTAGGTTTAATCTTAATAATTACCTCTCATACCGTCCCTTTCAAAACAGATTTTTATTTATTGCTCCCAGCATATTTTGGTAGGTTTAATCTTAATAATTACCTCTCATACCGTCCCTTTCAAAACAGATTTTTATTTATTGCTCCCGGCATATTTTGATAGGTTTAATCTTAATAATTACCTTTCATAACGTCCCTTTCAAAACAGATTTCTATTTATTGCTCCCGGCATATTTTGATAGGTTTAATCTTAATAATTACCTCTCATACCGTCCCTTTCAGAACAGATTTCTATTTATTGCTCCCGGCATATTTTGATAGGTTTAATCTTAATAATTACCTCTCATAACGTCCCTTTCAAAACAGATTTTTATTTATTGCTCCCGGCATATTTTGGTAGGTTTAATCTTAATAATTACCTCTCATACCGTCCTTGTCAAAACAGATTTTTATTTATTGCTCCCGGCATATTTTGGTAGGTTTAATCTTAATAATTACCTCTCATAACGTCCCTTTCAAAACAGATTTTTATTTATTGCTCCCGGCATATTTTGGTAGGTTTAATCTTAATAATTACCTCTCATAACGTCCCTTTCAAAACAGATTTTTATTTATTGCTCCGGCATATTTTGGTAGGTTTAATCTTAATAATTACCTCTCATAACGTCCCTTTCAAAACAGATTTCTATTTATTGCTCCCGGCATATTTTGATAGGTTTAATCTTAATAATTACCTCTCATAACGTCCCTTTCAAAACAGATTTTTATTTATTGCTCCGGCATATTTTGATAGGTTTAATCTTAATAATTACCTCTCATAACGTCCCTTTCAAAACAGATTTTTATTTATTGCTCCCAGCATATTTTGATAGGTTTAATCTTAATAATTACCTCTCATAACGTCCCTTTCAAAACAGATTTTTATTTATTGCTCCCGGCATATTTTGATAGGTTTAATCTTAATAATTACCTCTCATAACGTCCCTTTCAAAACAGATTTTTATTTATTGCTCCCAGCATATTTTGATAGGTTTAATCTTAATAATTACCTCTCATAACGTCCCTTTCAAAACAGATTTTTATTTATTGCTCCGGCATATTTTGGTAGGTTTAATCTTAATAATTACCTCTCATAACGTCCCTTTCAAAACAGATTTCTATTTATTGCTCCCGGCATATTTTGATAGGTTTAATCTTAATAATTACCTCTCATAACGTCCCTTTCAAAACAGATTTTTATTTATTGCTCCGGCATATTTTGATAGGTTTAATCTTAATAATTACCTCTCATAACGTCCCTTTCAAAACAGATTTCTATTTATTGCTCCCGGCATATTTTGATAGGTTTAATCTTAATAATTACCTCTCATAACGTCCCTTTCAAAACAGATTTTTATTTATTGCTCCCAGCATATTTTGGTAGGTTTAATCTTAATAATTACCTCTCATACCGTCCCTTTCAAAACAGATTTTTATTTATTGCTCCCAGCATATTTTGGTAGGTTTAATCTTAATAATTACCTCTCATAACGTCCTTGTCAAAACAGATTTCTATTTATTGCTCCCGGCATATTTTGGTAGGTTTAATCTTAATAATTACCTCTCATACCGTCCCTTTCAAAACAGATTTCTATTTATTGCTCCCGGCATATTTTGGTAGGTTTAATCTTAATAATTACCTCTCATAACGTCCTTGTCAAAACAGATTTCTATTTATTGCTCCTGGCATATTTTGGTAGGTTTAATCTTAATAATTACCTCTCATACCGTCCCTTTCAAAACAGATTTTTATTTATTGCTCCCAGCATATTTTGGTAGGTTTAATCTTAATAATTACCTCTCATACCGTCCCTTTCAAAACAGATTTTTATTTATTGCTCCCAGCATATTTTGGTAGGTTTAATCTTAATAATTACCTCTCATACCGTCCCTTTCAAAACAGATTTCTATTTATTGCTCCCGGCATATTTTGGTAGGTTTAATCTTAATAATTACCTCTCATAACGTCCCTTTCAAAACAGATTTTTATTTATTGCTCCCGGCATATTTTGATAGGTTTAATCTTAATAATTACCTCTCATACCGTCCCTTTCAGAACAGATTTCTATTTATTGCTCCCGGCATATTTTGATAGGTTTAATCTTAATAATTACCTCTCATAACGTCCCTTTCAAAACAGATTTTTATTTATTGCTCCCAGCATATTTTGGTAGGTTTAATCTTAATAATTACCTCTCATAACGTCTTTGTCAAAACAGATTTCTATTTATTGCTCCTGGCATATTTTGGTAGGTTTAATCTTAATAATTACCTCTCATACCGTCCCTTTCAAAACAGATTTCTATTTATTGCTCCCGGCATATTTTGGTAGGTTTAATCTTAATAATTACCTCTCATAACGTCCTTGTCAAAACAGATTTCTATTTATTGCTCCCGGCATATTTTGGTAGGTTTAATCTTAATAATTACCTCTCATACCGTCCCTTTCAAAACAGATTTTTATTTATTGCTCCCAGCATATTTTGGTAGGTTTAATCTTAATAATTACCTCTCATAACGTCCCTTTCAGAACAGATTTCTATTTATTGCTCCCGGCATATTTTGGTAGGTTTAATCTTAATAATTACCTCTCATACCGTCCCTTTCAGAACAGATTTCTATTTATTGCTCCCGGCATATTTTGGTAGGTTTAATCTTAATAATTACCTCTCATACCGTCCCTTTCAAAACAGATTTTTATTTATTGCTCCCAGCATATTTTGGTAGGTTTAATCTTAATAATTACCTCTCATAACGTCTTTGTCAAAACAGATTTCTATTTATTGCTCCTGGCATATTTTGGTAGGTTTAATCTTAATAATTACCTCTCATACCGTCCCTTTCAAAACAGATTTCTATTTATTGCTCCCGGCATATTTTGGTAGGTTTAATCTTAATAATTACCTCTCATAACGTCCTTGTCAAAACAGATTTCTATTTATTGCTCCCGGCATATTTTGGTAGGTTTAATCTTAATAATTACCTCTCATACCGTCCCTTTCAAAACAGATTTCTATTTATTGCTCCCAGCATATTTTGGTAGGTTTAATCTTAATAATTACCTCTCATAACGTCCCTTTCAGAACAGATTTCTATTTATTGCTCCCGGCATATTTTGGTAGGTTTAATCTTAATAATTACCTCTCATACCGTCCCTTTCAGAACAGATTTCTATTTATTGCTCCCGGCATATTTTGGTAGGTTTAATCTTAATAATTACCTCTCATAACGTCCCTTTCAAAACAGATTTTTATTTATTGCTCCCAGCATATTTTGGTAGGTTTAATCTTAATAATTACCTCTCATACCGTCCCTTTCAAAACAGATTTTTATTTATTGCTCCCGGCATATTTTGATAGGTTTAATCTTCATAATTACCTTTCATAACGTCCCTTTCAAAACAGATTTCTATTTATTGCTCCCGGCATATTTTGATAGGTTTAATCTTAATAATTACCTCTCATACCGTCCCTTTCAGAACAGATTTCTATTTATTGCTCCCGGCATATTTTGGTAGGTTTAATCTTAATAATTACCTCTCATAACGTCCCTTTCAAAACAGATTTTTATTTATTGCTCCCGGCATATTTTGGTAGGTTTAATCTTAATAATTACCTCTCATACCGTCCTTGTCAAAACCGATTTTTATTTATTGCTCCCGGCATATTTTGGTAGGTTTAATCTTAATAATTACCTCTCATAACGTCCCTTTCAAAACAGATTTTTATTTATTGCTCCCGGCATATTTTGGTAGGTTTAATCTTAATAATTACCTCTCATAACGTCCCTTTCAAAACAGATTTTTATTTATTGCTCCGGCATATTTTGGTAGGTTTAATCTTAATAATTACCTCTCATAACGTCCCTTTCAAAACAGATTTCTATTTATTGCTCCCGGCATATTTTGATAGGTTTAATCTTAATAATTACCTCTCATAACGTCCCTTTCAAAACAGATTTTTATTTATTGCTCCGGCATATTTTGATAGGTTTAATCTTAATAATTACCTCTCATAACGTCCCTTTCAAAACAGATTTTTATTTATTGCTCCCAGCATATTTTGATAGGTTTAATCTTAATAATTACCTCTCATAACGTCCCTTTCAAAACAGATTTTTATTTATTGCTCCCGGCATATTTTGATAGGTTTAATCTTAATAATTACCTCTCATAACGTCCCTTTCAAAACAGATTTTTATTTATTGCTCCCAGCATATTTTGATAGGTTTAATCTTAATAATTACCTCTCATAACGTCCCTTTCAAAACAGATTTTTATTTATTGCTCCGGCATATTTTGGTAGGTTTAATCTTAATAATTACCTCTCATAACGTCCCTTTCAAAACAGATTTCTATTTATTGCTCCCGGCATATTTTGATAGGTTTAATCTTAATAATTACCTCTCATAACGTCCCTTTCAAAACAGATTTTTATTTATTGCTCCGGCATATTTTGATAGGTTTAATCTTAATAATTACCTCTCATAACGTCCCTTTCAAAACAGATTTCTATTTATTGCTCCCGGCATATTTTGATAGGTTTAATCTTAATAATTACCTCTCATAACGTCCCTTTCAAAACAGATTTTTATTTATTGCTCCCAGCATATTTTGGTAGGTTTAATCTTAATAATTACCTCTCATACCGTCCCTTTCAAAACAGATTTTTATTTATTGCTCCCAGCATATTTTGGTAGGTTTAATCTTAATAATTACCTCTCATAACGTCCTTGTCAAAACAGATTTCTATTTATTGCTCCCGGCATATTTTGGTAGGTTTAATCTTAATAATTACCTCTCATACCGTCCCTTTCAAAACAGATTTCTATTTATTGCTCCCGGCATATTTTGGTAGGTTTAATCTTAATAATTACCTCTCATAACGTCCTTGTCAAAACAGATTTCTATTTATTGCTCCTGGCATATTTTGGTAGGTTTAATCTTAATAATTACCTCTCATACCGTCCCTTTCAAAACAGATTTTTATTTATTGCTCCCAGCATATTTTGGTAGGTTTAATCTTAATAATTACCTCTCATACCGTCCCTTTCAAAACAGATTTTTATTTATTGCTCCCAGCATATTTTGGTAGGTTTAATCTTAATAATTACCTCTCATACCGTCCCTTTCAAAACAGATTTTTATTTATTGCTCCCGGCATATTTTGGTAGGTTTAATCTTAATAATTACCTCTCATAACGTCCCTTTCAAAACAGATTTTTATTTATTGCTCCCGGCATATTTTGATAGGTTTAATCTTAATAATTACCTCTCATACCGTCCCTTTCAGAACAGATTTCTATTTATTGCTCCCGGCATATTTTGATAGGTTTAATCTTAATAATTACCTCTCATACCGTCCCTTTCAAAACAGATTTTTATTTATTGCTCCCAGCATATTTTGGTAGGTTTAATCTTAATAATTACCTCTCATAACGTCCCTTTCAAAACAGATTTTTATTTATTGCTCCCAGCATATTTTGGTAGGTTTAATCTTAATAATTACCTCTCATACCGTCCCTTTCAAAACAGATTTTTATTTATTGCTCCCGGCATATTTTGATAGGTTTAATCTTAATAATTACCTCTCATAACGTCCCTTTCAAAACAGATTTCTATTTATTGCTCCCGGCATATTTTGATAGGTTTAATCTTAATAATTACCTCTCATACCGTCCCTTTCAGAACAGATTTCTATTTATTGCTCCCGGCATATTTTGATAGGTTTAATCCTAATAATTACCTCTCATAACGTCCCTTTCAAAACAGATTTTTATTTATTGCTCCCGGCATATTTTGGTAGGTTTAATCTTAATAATTACCTCTCATACCGTCCTTGTCAAAACAGATTTTTATTTATTGCTCCCGGCATATTTTGGTAGGTTTAATCTTAATAATTACCTCTCATAACGTCCCTTTCAAAACAGATTTTTATTTATTGCTCCCGGCATATTTTGGTAGGTTTAATCTTAATAATTACCTCTCATACTGTCCTTGTCAAAACAGATTTTTATTTATTGCTCCCAGCATATTTTGATAGGTTTAATCTTAATAATTACCTCTCATAACGTCCCTTTCAAAACAGATTTTTATTTATTGCTCCGGCATATTTTGGTAGGTTTAATCTTAATAATTACCTCTCATAACGTCCCTTTCAAAACAGATTTCTATTTATTGCTCCCGGCATATTTTGATAGGTTTAATCTTAATAATTACCTCTCATAACGTCCCTTTCAAAACAGATTTTTATTTATTGCTCCGGCATATTTTGATAGGTTTAATCTTAATAATTACCTCTCATAACGTCCCTTTTAAAACAGATTTCTATTTATTGCTCCCGGCATATTTTGATAGGTTTAATCTTAATAATTACCTCTCATAACGTCCCTTTCAAAACAGATTTTTATTTATTGCTCCCGGCATATTTTGATAGGTTTAATCTTAATAATTACCTCTCATAACGTCCCTTTCAAAACAGATTTCTATTTATTGCTCCCGGCATATTTTGATAGGTTTAATCTTAATAATTACCTCTCATAACGTCCCTTTCAAAACAGATTTCTATTTATTGCTCCCGGCATATTTTGATAGGTTTAATCTTAATAATTACCTCTCATAACGTCCCTTTCAAAACAGATTTCTATTTATTGCTCCCGGCATATTTTGGTAGGTTTAATCTTAATAATTACCTCTCATAACGTCCCTTTCAAAACAGATTTCTATTTATTGCTCCCGGCATATTTTGATAGGTTTAATCTTAATAATTACCTATCATAACGTCCCTTTCAAAACAGATTTTTATTTATTGCTCCCGGCATATTTTGGTAGGTTTAATCTTAATAATTACCTCTCATAACGTCCCTTTCAAAACAGATTTCTATATATTGCTCCCGGCATATTTTGGTAGGTTTAATCTTAATAATTACCTCTCATAACGTCCCTTTCAAAACAGATTTTTATTTATTGCTCCCGGCATATTTTGGTAGGTTTAATCTTAATAATTACCTCTCATACCGTCCCTTTCAAAACAGATTTTTATTTATTGCTCCCGGCATATTTTGGTAGGTTTAATCTTAATAATTACCTCTCATAACGTCCCTTTCAAAACAGATTTTTATTTATTGCTCCCGGCATATTTTGGTAGGTTTAATCTTAATAATTACCTCTCATACCGTCCCTTTCAAAACAGATTTTTATTTATTGCTCCCGGCATATTTTGGTAGGTTTAATCTTAATAATTACCTCTCATAACGTCCTTGTCAAAACAGATTTCTATTTATTGCTCCCGGCATATTTTGGTAGGTTTAATCTTAATAATTACCTCTCATACCGTCCCTTTCAAAACAGATTTTTATTTATTGCTCCCAGCATATTTTGGTAGGTTTAATCTTAATAATTACCTCTCATAACGTCCCTTTCAGAACAGATTTCTATTTATTGCTCCCGGCATATTTTGGTAGGTTTAATCTTAATAATTACCTCTCATACCGTCCCTTTCAGAACAGATTTCTATTTATTGCTCCCGGCATATTTTGGTAGGTTTAATCTTAATAATTACCTCTCATACCGTCCCTTTCAAAACAGATTTTTATTTATTGCTCCCAGCATATTTTGGTAGGTTTAATCTTAATAATTACCTCTCATAACGTCTTTGTCAAAACAGATTTCTATTTATTGCTCCTGGCATATTTTGGTAGGTTTAATCTTAATAATTACCTCTCATACCGTCCCTTTCAAAACAGATTTCTATTTATTGCTCCCGGCATATTTTGGTAGGTTTAATCTTAATAATTACCTCTCATAACGTCCTTGTCAAAACAGATTTCTATTTATTGCTCCCGGCATATTTTGGTAGGTTTAATCTTAATAATTACCTCTCATACCGTCCCTTTCAAAACAGATTTTTATTTATTGCTCCCAGCATATTTTGGTAGGTTTAATCTTAATAATTACCTCTCATAACGTCCCTTTCAGAACAGATTTCTATTTATTGCTCCCGGCATATTTTGGTAGGTTTAATCTTAATAATTACCTCTCATACCGTCCCTTTCAGAACAGATTTCTATTTATTGCTCCCGGCATATTTTGGTAGGTTTAATCTTAATAATTACCTCTCATACCGTCCCTTTCAAAACAGATTTTTATTTATTGCTCCCAGCATATTTTGGTAGGTTTAATCTTAATAATTACCTCTCATAACGTCCCTTTCAAAACAGATTTTTATTTATTGCTCCCGGCATATTTTGATAGGTTTAATCTTAATAATTACCTTTCATAACGTCCCTTTCAAAACAGATTTCTATTTATTGCTCCCGGCATATTTTGATAGGTTTAATCTTAATAATTACCTCTCATACCGTCCCTTTCAGAACAGATTTCTATTTATTGCTCCCGGCATATTTTGATAGGTTTAATCTTAATAATTACCTCTCATAACGTCCCTTTCAAAACAGATTTTTATTTATTGCTCCCGGCATATTTTGGTAGGTTTAATCTTAATAATTACCTCTCATACCGTCCTTGTCAAAACCGATTTTTATTTATTGCTCCCGGCATATTTTGGTAGGTTTAATCTTAATAATTACCTCTCATAACGTCCCTTTCAAAACAGATTTTTATTTATTGCTCCCGGCATATTTTGGTAGGTTTAATCTTAATAATTACCTCTCATAACGTCCCTTTCAAAACAGATTTTTATTTATTGCTCCGGCATATTTTGGTAGGTTTAATCTTAATAATTACCTCTCATAACGTCCCTTTCAAAACAGATTTCTATTTATTGCTCCCGGCATATTTTGATAGGTTTAATCTTAATAATTACCTCTCATAACGTCCCTTTCAAAACAGATTTTTATTTATTGCTCCGGCATATTTTGATAGGTTTAATCTTAATAATTACCTCTCATAACGTCCCTTTCAAAACAGATTTTTATTTATTGCTCCCAGCATATTTTGATAGGTTTAATCTTAATAATTACCTCTCATAACGTCCCTTTCAAAACAGATTTTTATTTATTGCTCCCGGCATATTTTGATAGGTTTAATCTTAATAATTACCTCTCATAACGTCCCTTTCAAAACAGATTTTTATTTATTGCTCCCAGCATATTTTGATAGGTTTAATCTTAATAATTACCTCTCATAACGTCCCTTTCAAAACAGATTTTTATTTATTGCTCCGGCATATTTTGGTAGGTTTAATCTTAATAATTACCTCTCATACCGTCCCTTTCAAAACAGATTTCTATTTATTGCTCCCGGCATATTTTGATAGGTTTAATCTTAATAATTACCTCTCATAACGTCCCTTTCAAAACAGATTTTTATTTATTGCTCCGGCATATTTTGATAGGTTTAATCTTAATAATTACCTCTCATAACGTCCCTTTCAAAACAGATTTCTATTTATTGCTCCCGGCATATTTTGATAGGTTTAATCTTAATAATTACCTCTCATAACGTCCCTTTCAAAACAGATTTTTATTTATTGCTCCCAGCATATTTTGGTAGGTTTAATCTTAATAATTACCTCTCATACCGTCCCTTTCAAAACAGATTTTTATTTATTGCTCCCAGCATATTTTGGTAGGTTTAATCTTAATAATTACCTCTCATAACGTCCTTGTCAAAACAGATTTCTATTTATTGCTCCCGGCATATTTTGGTAGGTTTAATCTTAATAATTACCTCTCATACCGTCCCTTTCAAAACAGATTTCTATTTATTGCTCCCGGCATATTTTGGTAGGTTTAATCTTAATAATTACCTCTCATAACGTCCTTGTCAAAACAGATTTCTATTTATTGCTCCTGGCATATTTTGGTAGGTTTAATCTTAATAATTACCTCTCATACCGTCCCTTTCAAAACAGATTTTTATTTATTGCTCCCAGCATATTTTGGTAGGTTTAATCTTAATAATTACCTCTCATACCGTCCCTTTCAAAACAGATTTTTATTTATTGCTCCCAGCATATTTTGGTAGGTTTAATCTTAATAATTACCTCTCATACCGTCCCTTTCAAAACAGATTTTTATTTATTGCTCCCGGCATATTTTGGTAGGTTTAATCTTAATAATTACCTCTCATAACGTCCCTTTCAAAACAGATTTTTATTTATTGCTCCCGGCATATTTTGATAGGTTTAATCTTAATAATTACCTCTCATACCGTCCCTTTCAGAACAGATTTCTATTTATTGCTCCCGGCATATTTTGATAGGTTTAATCTTAATAATTACCTCTCATAACGTCCCTTTCAAAACAGATTTTTATTTATTGCTCCCAGCATATTTTGGTAGGTTTAATCTTAATAATTACCTCTCATAACGTCCCTTTCAAAACAGATTTTTATTTATTGCTCCCAGCATATTTTGGTAGGTTTAATCTTAATAATTACCTCTCATACCGTCCCTTTCAAAACAGATTTTTATTTATTGCTCCCGGCATATTTTGATAGGTTTAATCTTAATAATTACCTCTCATAACGTCCCTTTCAAAACAGATTTCTATTTATTGCTCCCGGCATATTTTGATAGGTTTAATCTTAATAATTACCTCTCATACCGTCCCTTTCAGAACAGATTTCTATTTATTGCTCCCGGCATATTTTGATAGGTTTAATCCTAATAATTACCTCTCATAACGTCCCTTTCAAAACAGATTTTTATTTATTGCTCCCGGCATATTTTGGTAGGTTTAATCTTAATAATTACCTCTCATACCGTCCTTGTCAAAACAGATTTTTATTTATTGCTCCCGGCATATTTTGGTAGGTTTAATCTTAATAATTACCTCTCATAACGTCCCTTTCAAAACAGATTTTTATTTATTGCTCCCGGCATATTTTGGTAGGTTTAATCTTAATAATTACCTCTCATACTGTCCTTGTCAAAACAGATTTTTATTTATTGCTCCCAGCATATTTTGATAGGTTTAATCTTAATAATTACCTCTCATAACGTCCCTTTCAAAACAGATTTTTATTTATTGCTCCGGCATATTTTGGTAGGTTTAATCTTAATAATTACCTCTCATAACGTCCCTTTCAAAACAGATTTCTATTTATTGCTCCCGGCATATTTTGATAGGTTTAATCTTAATAATTACCTCTCATAACGTCCCTTTCAAAACAGATTTTTATTTATTGCTCCGGCATATTTTGATAGGTTTAATCTTAATAATTACCTCTCATAACGTCCCTTTTAAAACAGATTTCTATTTATTGCTCCCGGCATATTTTGATAGGTTTAATCTTAATAATTACCTCTCATAACGTCCCTTTCAAAACAGATTTTTATTTATTGCTCCCGGCATATTTTGATAGGTTTAATCTTAATAATTACCTCTCATAACGTCCCTTTCAAAACAGATTTCTATTTATTGCTCCCGGCATATTTTGATAGGTTTAATCTTAATAATTACCTCTCATAACGTCCCTTTCAAAACAGATTTCTATTTATTGCTCCCGGCATATTTTGATAGGTTTAATCTTAATAATTACCTCTCATAACGTCCCTTTCAAAACAGATTTCTATTTATTGCTCCCGGCATATTTTGGTAGGTTTAATCTTAATAATTACCTCTCATAACGTCCCTTTCAAAACAGATTTCTATTTATTGCTCCCGGCATATTTTGATAGGTTTAATCTTAATAATTACCTATCATAACGTCCCTTTCAAAACAGATTTTTATTTATTGCTCCCGGCATATTTTGGTAGGTTTAATCTTAATAATTACCTCTCATAACGTCCCTTTCAAAACAGATTTCTATATATTGCTCCCGGCATATTTTGGTAGGTTTAATCTTAATAATTACCTCTCATAACGTCCCTTTCAAAACAGATTTTTATTTATTGCTCCCGGCATATTTTGGTAGGTTTAATCTTAATAATTACCTCTCATACCGTCCCTTTCAAAACAGATTTTTATTTATTGCTCCCGGCATATTTTGGTAGGTTTAATCTTAATAATTACCTCTCATAACGTCCCTTTCAAAACAGATTTTTATTTATTGCTCCCGGCATATTTTGGTAGGTTTAATCTTAATAATTACCTCTCATACCGTCCCTTTCAAAACAGATTTTTATTTATTGCTCCCGGCATATTTTGGTAGGTTTAATCTTAATAATTACCTCTCATACCGTCCCTTTCAAAACAGATTTTTATTTATTGCTCCCGGCATATTTTGATAGGTTTAATCTTAATAATTACCTCTCATAACGTCCCTTTCAGAACAGATTTCTATTTATTGCTCCCGGCATATTTTGATAGGTTTAATCTTAATAATTACCTCTCATACCGTCCCTTTCAGAACAGATTTCTATTTATTGCTCCCGGCATATTTTGATAGGTTTAATCTTAATAATTACATCTCATACCATCCCTTTCAAAACAGATTTTTATTTATTGCTCCGGCATATTTTGGTAGGTTTAATCTTAATAATTACATCTCATACCGTCCCTTTCAAAACAGATTTTTATTTATTGCTCCCGGCATATTTTTGTAGGTTTAATCTTAATAATTACCTCTCATACCGTCCCTTTTAAAACAGATTTTTATTTATTGCTCCCGGCATATTTTGGTAGGTTTAATCTTAATAATTACCTCTCATAACGTCCCTTTCAAAACAGATTTTTATTTATTGCTCCCGGCATATTTTGGTAGGTTTAATCTTAATAATTACCTCTCATAACGTCCCTTTCAAAACAGATTTCTATATATTGCTCCCGGCATATTTTGGTAGGTTTAATCTTAATAATTACCTCTCATAACGTCCCTTTCAAAACAGATTTTTATTTATTGCTCCCGGCATATTTTGGTAGGTTTAATCTTAATAATTACCTCTCATACCGTCCCTTTCAAAACAGATTTTTATTTATTGCTCCCGGCATATTTTGGTAGGTTTAATCTTAATAATTACCTCTCATAACGTCCCTTTCAAAACAGATTTTTATTTATTGCTCCCGGCATATTTTGGTAGGTTTAATCTTAATAATTACCTCTCATACCGTCCCTTTCAAAACAGATTTTTATTTATTGCTCCCGGCATATTTTGGTAGGTTTAATCTTAATAATTACCTCTCATACCGTCCCTTTCAAAACAGATTTTTATTTATTGCTCCCGGCATATTTTGATAGGTTTAATCTTAATAATTACCTCTCATAACGTCCCTTTCAGAACAGATTTCTATTTATTGCTCCCGGCATATTTTGATAGGTTTAATCTTAATAATTACCTCTCATACCGTCCCTTTCAGAACAGATTTCTATTTATTGCTCCCGGCATATTTTGATAGGTTTAATCTTAATAATTACCTCTCATACCATCCCTTTCAAAACAGATTTTTATTTATTGCTCCGGCATATTTTGGTAGGTTTAATCTTAATAATTACATCTCATACCGTCCCTTTCAAAACAGATTTTTATTTATTGCTCCCGGCATATTTTGGTAGGTTTAATCTTAATAATTACCTCTCATACCGTCCCTTTTAAAACAGATTTTTATTTATTGCTCCCGGCATATTTTGGTAGGTTTAATCTTAATAATTACCTCTCATACCGTCCCTTTCAAAACAGATTTTTATTTATTGCTCCCGGCATATTTTGGTAGGTTTAATCTTAATAATTACCTCTCATAACGTCCCTTTCAAAACAGATTTTTATTTATTGCTCCCGGCATATTTTGGTAGGTTTAATCTTAATAATTACCTCTCATAACGTCCCTTTCAAAACAGATTTTTATTTATTGCTCCCGGCATATTTTGGTAGGTTTAATCTTAATAACAATGAAGTTTTTTACCATTTGAACAAACATTTGTGTCCCTGTTTGTATAACATGTAATTCATAGTTAATTAAAAGCAATGATGAACAACAATTCAAATCCGACCATTTGGCATTATAATAATCAAAACTATAAACACACGTTGTGTTAGAGTAAATTGAAGAATAATTATCCCGTCTAATAGCAACCACTTTGGAAAATATTTCACTTCTTAGTGTTGTTTAACTCAATACCACGTACTCCAAACAAACAAGCTCTCATGCTTCAGGAGTCACGCCAAACATATTATATTCATCATTGTAATTAGCTAGCATAATATTATGTACAGTAACTGTCATATTTGGCTCATTCAGGGTCCGACAAAAGTGGGGATCCTGGGATCCTAGATCCCGGAAGGTTAGACAAAATTCAGAAGAAAATTGATGTTTTTAATGATTTTTTGGTCAAACTTCAACAAGAAAATTCAGAAGAAAAAGTTGAAATGCCTCTATGATCCCAGAAGGCTGAACCTTTTGTCGGACTCTGGGCTCAATGCTATCTTTTGTAATTTTGTATCTTCCTTTAATATGTTGAAATATATGATCTATCTAATAGATTACAAATCAGACGGACTACAAAAATTGCTTATGTAAGTAATGGAGAGCTGTTGTTCTACGATCTCACATCTCACTTATTTGCAAACGGTTGATAAAGTAACTTGCATGCTTTCTGTTCTATCTGTTGCGTTACTGCGCAATGTGCACATGCGTCGTCAGAACGAGAAATGAAAATAAAGTCCTGGGAAAACAAAGGCAACATTTGCATGGCTTTTAAATCCTTTGAAAATCCTTGTCGTTTAGCCACTCTTTCCATGTTTCTTAGTCACTCTCGATTTTGTCTGACGTGTTGCATCGTGTAATTTATTTGTCATTAATTTATTTTGGTGGCCATCAAAAAGTTGGTGTTTGATGGCCATCAAAAAGTCATTCCAAGGATTTTTGTTATGGAACGTCTTCGTTATAGACGTTATACTTTTCGAACCATTTCGTTCGAAATGTATTGAACTCTTTCGATTTTGTGGCTTCGCCTTGGCTTCCTTTTCAAGCTCAGTCTGAGTTGTTATAGAAAAGTCTTGAGAAATTCGAGTCCGTTTAGCGGCTGTTGAAAAGACTGCTTCCGAACACGAAAAACATACGTCAGACAAAAACAGAATTGTTGTGTCGTTTGCCCAGCGCTTAAATCATTTTCTATTGTTCCATTGTTAAATATACGGCACATCGCCTATAACTTACTTTTTTGAGATTCCCAAGGGGGCGGTTATAAACAGTTCCTACCGTATATACAGGATCCAAATGCTTTAATGTACGACTAGGCTACTCGATCTGATCGATCCGTAAACATATTAAACAGCAGAGGGCTCTGACCACAAGGGGAGGGGGGTGTGTGTGATGGAGATTTATCGTTGATAAGCATTGAAATACTTTGAATGTGAATTTAAAGTAGCCAGAAGGAACCCTGCCATTTTATTTGCATAGCGATTAACCACTGTACTAATTCTATTGCATACCTGTATGGCAAGAAGCCTTTCCACACGCTCTTTTTCTTCTAGAAGTTTCTGCTCCCTCAATTTTGTTGCCTTTTCTACTTTCTCTTGTAACAGTTTTTGTCTGAGTAACTCTGCAGAATCATTTCTTTGTCCTTTGGAATCCACCACAGAGGATTTGTTCTGACAACAAGACAACAGAAGTAAAATGATTTTGAATTCTATTATTCTAACATAAAAGTACTCAATCAAGTGTCAATTAATTACTCAACCGTCAACGTAAGTAACATGTCATACCAAATAGCATTTTAATTACTCAACCGTCAACGTAAGTAACATGTCATACCAAATAGCATTTTAATTACTCAACCGTCAACGTAAGTAACATGTCATACCAAATAGCATTTTAATTACTCAACCGTCAACGTAAGTAACATGTCATACCAAATAGCATTTTAATTACTCAACCGTCAACGTAAGTAACATGTCATACCAAATAGCATTTTAATTACTCAACCGTCAACGTAAGTAACATGTCATACCACATAGCATTTTAATATTCATCACATTAATTATGGAAGGAAACAAAAATTACTCAACCGTCAACGTAAGTAACATGTCATACCAAATAGCGTTTTAATATTCATCACATTAATTATGGAAGGAAACAAAAATTTCAATATGTTTCAAAGAAAAACTTGTTTGTCCTTCTTATCTGTTTCCTATTTTTCTTCTGACATTTTTAATTAAATGCTGAAAAAGATTGTTTAGTTATTCTAATTCATTTTCTTTTTTTGTAACCTTTCTATCCACTTTTCAAATTAAATTAAGTTAATTTAAGTTAAATTTCTATTCCAACTTCAGATAAAGTAGCTATTTCAATCTTACTAAGCAAACCCAAAAAATTCAAAACAAATGTCGACGCAAGGAAACCAATGCAATGATTGATGTTGATGTGACATAATAAGTAGGTCTAATTGAAGCTATTATTGCATTAATTGTGTCACATCGAAGCTATTACCCTTACTTATGACGTCACAACATCGACCACAGTTAGGAATTATCTGCATTCTATTAGTTAAAATCATAATTGAGTTTGAAACCTTTATTATTAATGATAATAATAATAATAATAATAATAATAATAATAATAATAATAATAATAATAATAATAATAATAATAATAATAATAATAATAATAATAATAATAATAATAATAATAATAATAATAATAATAATAATAATAATAATAATAATAATAATAATAATAATAATAATAATAATAATAATAATAATAATAATGATAATAATAATAATAATAATAATAATAATAATTAATAATAATAATAATAAATAATAATAATTAATAATACTAATAATAATGCTACCTGTTGAGTACCACTGCTGCTCTCTGCTTCATTTGTCTTATACTTTGATATTGGAATGATGGGCCAGTTACGGTCAATCTCATTCACGGTGACATCCAGTAAATGAAGTAGATTGGGCTTGAAGCATGCAGACCACGTGTTGCGTAGTTTGAAGAGTGACAAACGGACCTTCTCATCTCCCTTTACGAAATACAATAAGAAGCAATCTGAATGTATGTTAATCTACCACGGCTAATCTACAACCGTATCTAAAAATTACTTAGTTACCTTTTCAAAGACATTGACAAACCCTTCCACTATGTACTGGCCAATGACATTACGATATGCTCCACCAACGTTCTTCAGGATGGAGTCCATCAGATACAGAACAGGCATTTTAGATTGTGGGGGAGCCTGGAAAGCATGAATAAATATCATAACATTAAACCATGCCACTCACAAAATATGGAGTGTTATAAAACATAAACATTGTAATCATTGCGCTGGGCTTGCCCTTGAAGGATCACACAATTAGTGCTGTTCGATGTATCGGGTCCCGATATGGCCAATACATGATAATTTTGATATGTAATGTAATGTGTGATGTAGGAACCGATATATATTTTCTTTTTCGATAATTTTCAACTTCGAAAAGTCAAAAATAATAGTATTTCACAATGAGTTAAAGCAAAACAGGCATTTGGGAATGATCAGTACAAAATGTTTTTATCAAAAGACACAATCAGTTGGTCGCAAGAAATAATCACATTTTTATTGTACAGTCAAACTCAGTTAATATCCCCCCTTCCGTGCAAGAAAAAAGCGGGACATAATCCAAGGTGGGATATTATCTAATTTGAGAAAAAACAAAGGAAATTTGTCGAAACAAAGGAATTCTGTTCATTAACAAATGCTTCAATCGAAATAAGTAAAATGGTAAATACTAGGGATAACCATAGAATGATTTCAAAATAAGTTTAATTTACACAGATGTATTAACAGTTTCATACAATTTATTCTTCTTCATCACGGAATTCTACCTGTGTGATTCTACGAAGCGTGCAATGAAATATAGTACGCATGCGTTAATATCACTCGTACACGTGACCTACATTACAACCACGTGAACTCAGTTCGTTTTCGTTTTAAAAGAAGCCATTTCAAAAGTTTGTCATTGACAGAGGCGCTTTTGCAATGAGGAAGCTAGAGTAAAGTAATGTTCAAAGCTGTTTTATTTGAGTCGCAAACAAAGAAGGATTTTTCTTCTAAGTGTTAAAATGTTTATTCTTATTTAAAACAATCAATGTTGTCGATGTCATGTCCAATATCAAGTTCGAAGTGATGACAATTTTCACAACAAAGGAAAACGCTAACAATGATTTGACGACTATCATTTGTTTTAAATTCAAAGAAACGGGACATTAAACAAGTTTCATAACAAAACCGGTTTGAAAAAGCGGGAGATTAAGTGAGATGGGATATGAAATGGGAGGGCTCAGCGCCTACGTTAAACCTAAACAGTATTGACTTTGTTGTGAAGTCATGGCTGCATGTAAAGTAATCCATAACGGCATTTTATGAGTGTAAATTTATTTTTATCAATAACTGTTTTAGTCAATGACTAACTGGACAATTTTGTAATATATAATCCTAACATTAATTTAAATGTATTGTAATGCATCAAAAAACGCAATTATTTGTTTCTTTATGCCACAATGTAGGGGAATTGCAATGAGTCCCGGGTAACTGGAACTCGGACCAAAAGTAGAGTCCCGGGAAAGCATTTTGGGAAAATTTTTCAGAAAATTTACATTAAAAATTTAATTTAAACTTTCTATGTTTACGAAATCATTATTATCGATTTGATTTATATATTTCATTGATGTTGAAAGTAATTTATAACAGTGATTGCTGCTTTAAATAATAACATTTCTCCAATGAGTTGGTATAGAATTGATCAAAATTTAATTGAAAATCTAAATCTGACAGACAAACTCTGTGTTATAAAAACATGTGGCTTACTTAACTTTGAACAACACAGAAATGTATTTTAAATTAGCCAAACTGAAACCACTTTAACTCAAAATAAGAAATAATGAAACATATTTAAACAATCATCAGTATATCAGTAGATCATCAACGTTGAAGTTTTTTGCTTTCTTCAAGTATTTTCCACTTGATATTTAAGTCAAAATTCATTTGACTAGCAGTGTGAAATTTGATTGTGTTGTTATGGGAGCACGTCATCCGCTATTGTTTTCAAACAATGTAAAGCGAATGGTGTTAATAAAATGGAAGGATGTTAAGGGGGTTCGCGACAGTAGCCCCATTTTGAATTTATAATTAGTCATTTTTGTAAGAAAAAAACAATTTAAAGATGGCAGCTTGTTTCGTAAGAACAAGCGGGAAATGTGAAAACGCAACGTTAACTCAAATGTTTTCAAAAATAGTTTTTGGATATTCAATCAAATGAGATATATCATAATATTTATTGTCTATAAGTACCTCAGTAATGCTTGAAACGTTATTTTTGCTTATAATGGCTAAAATAGTGGCAGCATACATTTGTTTCTGCTTCTGAAGTGGGGTTTTTTTGTAGTGAAATTACAATGTTTACATTATGTAGTGACTTCCAAAAGGTAAGTTTGAATGCATTCAAACTCATGTCAACATAGCTTTTGATTTATAACTACTGTATTAACTCATCAAATGGCCTTGGTGACTGTCTGTATTTGTGATCTAGCCATGCAAAGATTAACCTAGCTATTTATGATCTAAAAGTCCAACATATCATTTCACTATTTAGAAGTCTCAAAAATCTTCCCCACTGTTTAAAAACAATTGTTTTCAGATGTTGTCCATTAAACTGGATTGCTCCTTTAAGATTCCTGAGAGTTGTCTTGAAATTAACTCAGTTCTATTTTAATTGATTTTATTGGTTTTAATGAGCAAAATGGGGTATAATTATCCTCGTTCCCCTGGTGAGAAATTAATTTGAGGAATTCATGTTATATTTGTCAAATAGCATTTCTACATATTTACGCTACTGTGGTACATAAATTGTTTGCTTGAAATATCCTGGAGCTCATTTGCCCCTTGTAGAGAACTGAATTTTCGTCATTAAATTGAATATTTCCACTTTGATCCACTTTTGCTGGTAAACAAATATGGTGACCTCTTATTTTTATTTGTGATATAGATAGTATACACTATAGACATAGTTCACAGAAAATTTGAAGAAAAAATTATAGTTTTTTATATGAGCATCTTGATGTAAGGTACTGAAGATAGGTGAAAATGAGCACTCCCAAGGGGGTCTCATTAGAGACAATCATGATTAGGCAGAGTCAAATTTTAAATATGCTATGTATTGATATATGTCTGATAGTCTTTCTTCAAATAATCTGTGTTGCTCATGCATCCGTCTGATTTTTTGAAGACTATCAAACAACTGCGCAGATTTTGGTCCCCAAAATTAGTGGGGGTTTGAGCGACCCCTGTGCCCCAAATAATATGGTGACCCCTCATTTTTATTTCATATTTTCAGACTTCTATACTTAAAGAATGATTCCACCAAATTTCAACGATTTATTATAGAATTGAAATTTGGCATTATGTGTAGCGAACCCCCTTAAATACAATTTATATCGCCTGCAATTTTTCAACGCTTTTTATCTATTTTTAAAACTTAATCGAAAAACTAGGGATGCACTGAAATTCGGTTCGGCTGAAATTTAACCTCCAATTTCGGCTGTTTCAGTTATTCCTGCCTGCTTTTTTTGTACAAGTAGAATGTAGTCAATAATCATATTTGGTTATCTAAATCAAGACAATGTTCGATTCTATATTTCTTTCAATGCTCCATAAAGTCTTTGATAGGAAAATAACAAGGGTTTTCGCCGATCGCAGCCATCATGAAGTTTTGCCTCATTTTCAAGTAATCCTCGCTTTCAAAAATTTCCCTGACCATGTGCTCAAAATATTTCGACCATGATTGTTTTTGGTAAAATTATGTCTGGATGTATTTATTTTTGACTAATATAAGACTATTATTTTCTCCAATAAAATTAAATCAATGATGTGAAGAAACAAGTGGATTTATTTAATTGTTTATTTATTGTTCTCAGTGAAAAACAATGTTATTCATAATGGATTTCTTCACAAGGCAGAGAAAATAATACTGGAGTAGATCGAGGAGAAGTAAAATTGTTTGTCATGGCATGATCTGAACACATGATCTGAAAGTCACCAGGAAAAGCATCATTATTTATCTTGTGTTTCAATTTACTTACTTTGTTTTCAAAAACTTTTTGCATTCCAATGTAACATAAATAATGATTTTAACTCAGATTTAGTTTGAAATATTCAAACAAGAGGACAAAAATCGGCCGAAATAAAACCGAAATTTCGGTTAAAAAACCGAAACTGTATTATTTCGGTGACGGCCGAAACGACGTTTCGGTGCATCCCTACGAAAAACGTAAACTTAACATCAATACAATTAAAGTATCACAAATGGGGTGAATTTAGAAATAATATATTCGCAAAAAAGACTTCTAGAAACAACTTTTTATGAAATATAATGTGTCCAAAACAATAATGAGTCCCGCGAATCAGGTCCGGGGACCCGGTTAGTCCTTTCCCGCCATTGCAATGCCCTTCCACAATGGTAAGAAAACACGTAGCGGTCAACAGAGCTTTAGAATTGACCGCTGTTCGACGACCAATCAAATTGCTCAATTTTCGTATCATTGACCTGTTGGTCGACGACTAAAATAATATATAGATTAATTGGGAACCTTTTGTTCAATGTAACAGAATATCCTGGATATTGGGAGATTGCTTTTTAAGGTTGAGAAATAGTTTTCATCTGTACATGTTGTTCTAGTGTATCTGCTTTGCGCGATAATAAATTAATAAAACAGTAATGTTAATCCTCCCTTATGATAATAAGTTAATAACCCTCAAAAAATGAAGTCAACCATCTTGTGGAAAATAAACCTGGGTCCTAGTGAACGGAAAAAGAGAGGCACAATTTTTGGAGTGGTAATGATCGCGTAAACTAATAGGTAGATTCTAAACATAGGATTTGTGGACATTTCAAATTCAAAACCTCCACAATTCTAACTTCTCTAAACAAATTTATCAAAAATGTTTGTATATATTTCATATTTCATCCTAAATCAGAGATGAGTGGCTGTATTGCTGTGAAACGAAATTGAGCTTATGTAGGCCTAGACATAATTTTTCAAAATCTCTGTTTTCAAAACTTTCAAAAGTTCTGATAGACAGGGTTGGTTGATTTCTGTTTGCGTCTGAGGGTTAAGGTCGGTTGATCTGGATTAAAATCCACAGGGGTTTCATAAATCAACTGGTTGTGTAAACGCAGCCTTGAAAAGTTAAAATATATTCTGTTTTCTGTACGTGTGCTAAATTTTGAACAAAAGACACAACCTTAACAATTTACTCAGCGTGACCGATGGACATAAATAGATGAAAAGTATAACCATAGTGTACTGCTTTCATTTTAAAGGAATTATTTTTTCCCTACAAAATAATATCGCTAATCAAACACAGTGGAATACATCATCCTTTGACAAAAATGAATTTGGTATCATTCAGGATATGGCCTTCAGCTTTTATAGGCCCAGCTACTTTATTTTTACTTCACTGTTCGAATAAACACTTTTGTTTCAATCAGTACTAAGTACTAAAACTGTGCATAGGCTTTCTGTATAGCCTATTCTATATAGTTGAAATAAATCATCTGATGATCACCTTCTGGTGTGAAATTTGAAGCAGCGGAAATCTAGAATGATTCATTTTTGACTCTCATTTTAGCCTATCCCTACCCTAGATACAGTCTATGGAAATTGGTTGTTTCGTCAGTTCCTGAGTCAGCCAGGTTGGAATTTCAGTCTAAAAGAATGCACCAACAGATGCGGAGCTGCGTTTATTGGACGTGGTTAAAATGAGAAATATAATATTATTCAATTCACCTTTTCAATTTGCTTCACGACAAGCTGAACAATATCATCGGCATGTTGACTGTTTTCTTCTGCAAGCATCGTGAGAACGTTAATTAAAGGTTTTGAATTGAAGGTAAGGTCCGCAAGTGATGAACGGTAATCATCAATAATACTCTTCTTATCAGAACCCATCCTCTTATGTTACTGACGAGCTTTGAAGCAGCGCCAATTCCACGCTATTCAAAACAAGGCATATTATTTTATTTTTCTCTTTGTCAGTTCGCCATTTTAATGGTTAACACGGCGCGTTGTCTTGGAAGAGGTGTGGATCCGAGTTGAGAGCAGAAGACGAGGCTGTAAAATCCAATCCGATAATCACCTGTTTCAGATCCGATTACAATGAGGATTTATCAATGTTGTTGTGAATATTTGCTCTACTTTCATTAACAAGCCAATTTGAGCAACACCACTCGTTTACATTTGGATGAATAAATAATATGCCTTGGATAAAGGTTAATCATTCACTAATCCACTTTTTTTGTCTATATTGTAATTATGTTCGTAACTATTTTAATTTTATTATGCATGAGCCCTTTGGAAAAAAGCTAAACGGTTTAAAGGTTTCTCAATAAATGATGATGATGATGATGATGATGACAAGTAATCTGATGAATTTGAATAGTCAGATATATTTTGACTGGATGCCTTAGAGATAATTCTTTTCGTATAAGCTGTCCATTCAGATTAGGAAGAAGTAACATTCGATAAGAAAGGATTGCATTCATTATTAATATTATAACCATCGATCCCTTTTAATACGGAATAATCATATGAAATATTATTAGAAACAAAGAGGAGACAACAAAGAGATCAAAATAACTTCTTATTAGATTTCAATTAATTAATTAACACAAACAATTATTCCAAATCAATCATTTCATCACTGTGGATACTCAGTCAGATCCAGGGAAATGACACGGCTTGTCGTACAGTCGTTACCAGGCTGAAAATCAAATGAAAAACAAATAATTAAAA
Organism: Haliclystus octoradiatus; assembly: GCA_916610825.1. Classification (NCBI taxonomy): domain Eukaryota; kingdom Metazoa; phylum Cnidaria; class Staurozoa; order Stauromedusae; family Haliclystidae; genus Haliclystus; species Haliclystus octoradiatus. The sequence continues at coordinate 173,078 of OU744448.1, forward strand.
TCCTGTTGCTGCAAGACACAGTGGGAGATAAATCCCAACCAGCCAACTCCATTAATAATAATAATAATAATAATAATAATAATAATAATAATAATAATAATAATAATAATAATAATAATAATAATAATAATAATAATAATAATAATAATAATAATAATAATAATAATAATAATAATAATAATAATAATAATAATAATAATAAAATTTATGTTTATCTAATAGCAGATAATATAGGGCTCTATGTCTTCATTTGACAGAGCGGTAAATAATAATAATATATGGCGAAAGAGTCAAAGAATACACATTCTTTACTGTTACTCAAGTTTCACGCTTGTTACTCAAGTTTCACACATCACATTTTTCTACCACTTGTATTAACAATAGCAATAACAATAGCATTGTATTAATTAAACAATAGAAAGCAGCATTACGGAGAGTTTACCATAGAACGTAGATATCATGTATATTTTTCATTGAGTAAAAAATCTGTCTGAAGATCGCTGTGAAAAGCGTGAAACTTGAGTAACAGTAAAGAATGTGTATTCTTTGACTCTTTCGCCATATATTATTATTAATAATAATAATAATAATAATAATAATAATAATAATAATAATAATAATAATAATAATAATAATAATAATAATAATAATAATAATAATAATAATAATAATAATAATAATAACAACAACAATAATAATAATAATAATAATAATAATAATAATAATAATAATAATAATAATAATAATAATAATAATAATAATAATAATAATAATAATAATAATAATAATAATAATAATAATAATAATAATAATAATAATAATAATAATACATAAGGATGGTGACTGAGTCAAAGAAAACACATGTGTTTTCTTTGACTCAGTCACCATCCTTATGTATTACAGCTCTGCCAATGTTTAATCGGTATTGAGCACTATCACATCTGACGATAGATAAATCTATCTTTATTATTATATTATTATATTATAATAATAATAATAATAATAATAATGAAATGAAGTCAAAGACTAAGCATTCTTTTACTGTTACTTAAAGTTTCTCGCTTTATGCGATCATCAGACAGAATATACTATTAATGAAAAATACACCAGTTTATCCTAATTAGACATATTAATTAAATGTGTGAAAAAGATGTGTGAAAAAAATATATAACTATTGTTCTAGATACAATGCTATTATCTTTACAATATTCGAATAACATTGTTTATGGTTTCCTTGACTTTATCGGTATTTTGGTCAATTAATTAATTGTTAAGTTTTTGTCTCTTTAAAATTTGTTAAATAATATTTGTTTTCGTGCCTACACTTTGAAATAAGTTCAGATCTTTTGTTTAATAGATCTTTATCCGCACATATGATATGGTATTTCTCTACCAAACATAGGTGGCATCTTTTGGATGTGTTGCTGTACGCTCTGCCGGTTGCCAAAGGTGTCCATTTTATTGTATAATCTATTTCTTTGCCTTTCAGTTCCCAGATATACTTTGATAGTTGTGTATTCGATTTACTTTTTTCGTGTCTAAACGTCGAGGTGTGCTGCGTGTAGCGTGTTTTGAATGTTCCCTCTGTAACGCCGATATAATTTTTTCCTTCTGCGTCATTTGCTGTAGTGACGTTTGCATTGTAAATAAGGCTTGTTGCTAGGCAGTTGTTGTTGAATGGGCAAGCTTCCTTTTTTCTACAGTTACATAATGAAGTGGTGTTAGTGGTGTTGTTTTCGAAGTTGTTGGTTATTTTTTTATTGTGATTTTTTATTATTGTGTCCATGTTGCTGGTGCAGCTGTAGCTTACTTTGATGAAGTTGAAATTAAATATTTTATGAAGTTGATGACTTTTAGGGAAATGTTTTCTGATAAGAATTAGGAATGTTCGCCCAACATTAGTTCTGACGCTTTTGTTATAAGGCGGGTTAAACCAAATAGTCTTTCTGCCTCGCTTTCTTTTGTTCTTGTTAGATCGAGGGGGGCGTGGCTTGAATGATAAGTTGGCTTGGTGGCCGCTTGCTTTCAGAGCGTCTTCATACAATTGTTTCGATTTTTCGAAAATCGAACTGTTGGTTGATAAATCGGAGATGCGTTGGTTGATTGCAGTAGGTATTTGTTTCAATATTATGGGTGGATGGTTGGATTTTGTGTTAATGTAGAGGGGCTGGTCGTTTGGTTTTCTGTATGGTTGGTAAGAGTTATTAGTCAAATTGAAAGTTATATCCAGGTAGTCGACTTCTTTAGATTGGTTTTTGTGGTGATTTTGAGGTCAAATTCTTTGAACAATTTAATCAGTTTTTTCCTGCATCTTTCTACTTGTGGGCCTGACTTGTTTTTCATTACTGCTAGACCGTCGTCACGATAAAGGCCTACACCATTTTCGCCATAAATTTTCTTCAGTTTTTCTAGAATAAATAGGCCAACCAATTCACATACTTCCGCCCTGTCATGGCTCCCCATTGTCACGTCGAATAGATTCTCGTTGTCTTTCTTTGTCCACGCAGAACCCGAATTGAAAAGGACAGACTTCCTTGCGTGCATGATAATTTTTCAGATATTGTGGGATAAAAATTTACAATGTCAAAAACCATAAAAGATAACATATGTTTGTTCTCCAATGATTTAAACCAGTCTATGACGGATGAGGAATTTCTCCATTGGATGACTCTTATTTGTTGCTTAACCTTAACAATGATTTTTTCTATAATATTTTTATTTTTACTTACAATGCCCATTTCACTTTTTGCCGGATTTATTAATCGGCATGTAGGATTTTGTTGAAAGTTCTCTTTGTGATCCTTAATGGTAATAAATGCTTCTTGCTGTGCTATAATTTCTGTTCTGTTATCAATTTTTAGTTGCTTGGCGATATCTCTCGCTTCTTTATTTATCCTATTTACTGTGTTCTTATTTGCCTTCTTGTATGTAGCGGTCACATTATCGTGTAATAGCTTTTCATGTTGTTGTGTGCCTACCTCGTAGAAGTTTCTTGTTTTATCTGCGGGTATAAATGCCTTTGATGATGTTTTGATTTTATTAATGTCCTTCTTTAACTGGCGTTGGAATTGGTCATTTGCGTACCTAAATTGGATGTTCTTTGTCATCTTCATTAAGTCAGATTCGAAGCCTTCCAGTTCGCTGATTTGCGGCGGGCAATTTCTTGATTTGAATCCGAAATCCTCCTTAATCGGATTTTCTTCTTCTCCGTCTGTTTCGCTCTTCTGAAAGAAAAATGCTTTCCATCGCATCCTTTTGATAACGCTTTCTATTTTAGCAATAAGTTGAATTAAATATGTCTTCCTAGGTGGTACTGGTATATTTTTCATTGAATAGTTGAATGTTGTTTTTTCCATGTTTTTCTGCAGTGAGATTATAGTGCTCTACCGGGTTGAAGCAGGAGCGTTTATATAATAAAATAATGTTATCTGATAGCAGTTGAGATAGTGCTCAATGTCATTTGACAGAGCGGTGAATAATAATAATGAAATGAAGTCAAAGACTAAACATTCTTTTACTGTTACTTAAAGTTTCTCGCTTTATGCGATCATCAGACAGAATATACTATTAATGAAAAATACACCAGTTTATCCTAAATTAGACATATTAATTAAATGTGTGAAAAAGATGTGTGAAAAAAATATATAACTATTGTTCTAGATACAATGCTATTATCTTTACAATATTCGAATAACATTGTTTATGGTTTCCTTGACTTTATTTCTCTACCAAACATAGGTGGCATCTTTTGGATGTGTTGCTGTACGCTCTGCCGGTTGCCAAAGGTGTCCATTTTATTGCATAATCTATTTCTTTGCCTTTCAGTTCCCAGATATACTTTGATAGTTGTGTATTCGATTTACTTTTTTCGTGTCTAAACGTCGAGGTGTGCTGCGTGTAGCATATCATATGTGCGGATAAAGATCTATTAAACAAAAGATCTGAACTTATTTCAAAGTGTAGGCACGAAAACAAATATTATTTAACAAATTTTAAAGAGACAAAAACTTAACAATTAATTAATTGACCAAAATACCGATAAAGTCAAGGAAACCATAAACAATGTTATTCGAATATTGTAAAGATAATAGCATTGTATCTAGAACAATAGTTATATATTTTTTTCACACATCTTTTTCACACATTTAATTAATATGTCTAATTAGGATAAACTGGTGTATTTTTCATTAATAGTATATTCTGTCTGATGATCGCATAAAGCGAGAAACTTTAAGTAACAGTAAAAGAATGTTTAGTCTTTGACTTCATTTCATTATTATTATTCACCGCTCTGTCAAATGACATTGAGCACTATCTCAACTGCTATCAGATAACATTATTTTATTATATAAACGCTCCTGCTTCAGCCCGGTAGAGCACTATAATCTCACTGCAGAAAAACATGGAAAAAACAACATTCAACTATTCAATGAAAAATATACCAGTACCACCTAGGAAGACATATTTAATTCAACTTATTGCTAAAATAGAAAGCGTTATCAAAAGGATGCGATGGAAAGCATTTTTCTTTCAGAAGAGCGAAACAGACGGAGAAGAAGAAAATCCAATTAAGGAGGATTTCGGATTCAAATCAAGAAATTGCCCGCCGCAAATCAGCGAACTGGAAGGCTTCGAATCTGACTTAATGAAGATGACAAAGAACATCCAATTTAGGTACGTAAATGACCAATTCCAACGCCAGTTAAAGAAGGACATTAATAAAATCAAAACATCATCAAAGGCATTTATACCCGCAGATAAAACAAGAAACTTCTACGAGGTAGGCACACAACAACATGAAAAGCTATTACACGATAATGTGACCGCTACATACAAGAAGGCAAATAAGAACACAGTAAATAGGATAAATAAAGAAGCGAGAGATATCGCCAAGCAACTAAAAATTGATAACAGAACAGAAATTATAGCACAGCAAGAAGCATTTATTACCATTAAGGATCACAAAGAGAACTTTCAACAAAATCCTACATGCCGATTAATAAATCCGGCAAAAAGTGAAATGGGCATTGTAAGTAAAAATATTATAGAAAAAATCATTGTTAAGGTTAAGCAACAAATAAGAGTCATCCAATGGAGAAATTCCTCATCCGTCATAGACTGGTTTAAATCATTGGAGAACAAACATATGTTATCTTTTATGGTTTTTGACATTGTAAATTTTTATCCCACAATATCTGAAAAATTATTAACGCAAGCCATTAATTTCGCCAAAAGTTCCACACCGATCACAGAAAATGACGTAAAAATTATCATGCACGCAAGGAAGTCTGTCCTTTTCAATTCGGGTTCTGCGTGGACAAAGAAAGACAACGAGAATCTATTCGACGTGACAATGGGGAGCCATGACGGGGCGGAAGTATGTGAATTGGTTGGCCTATTTATTCTAGAAAAACTGAAGAAAATTTATGGCGAAAATGGTGTAGGCCTTTATCGTGACGACGGTCTAGCAGTAATGAAAAACAAGTCAGGCCCACAAGTAGAAAGATGCAGGAAAAAACTGATTAAATTGTTCAAAGAATTTGACCTCAAAATCACCACAAAAACCAATCTAAAGACAGTCGACTACCTGGATATAACTTTCAATTTGACTAATAACTCTTACCAACCATACAGAAAACCAAACGACCAGCCCCTCTACATTAACACAAAATCCAACCATCCACCCATAATATTGAAACAAATACCTACTGCAATCAACCAACGCATCTCCGATTTATCAACCAACAGTTCGATTTTCGAAAAATCGAAACAATTGTATGAAGACGCTCTGAAAGCAAGCGGCCACCAAGCCAACTTATCATTCAAGCCACGCCCCCTCGATCTAACAAGAACAAAAGAAAGCGAGGCAGAAAGACTATTTGGTTTAACCCGCCTTATAACAAAAGCGTCAGAACTAATGTTGGGCGAACATTCCTAAATCTTATCAGAAAACATTTCCCTAAAAGTCATCAACTTCATAAAATATTTAATTTCAACTTCATCAAAGTAAGCTACAGCTGCACCAGCAACATGGACACAATAATAAAAAATCACAATAAAAAAATAACCAACAACTTCGAAAACAATACCACTAACACCACTTCATTATGTAACTGTAGAAAAAAGGAAGCTTGCCCATTCAACAACAACTGCCTAGCAACAAGCCTTATTTACAATGCAAACGTCACTACAGCAAATGACGCAGAAGGAAAAAACTATATCGGCGTTACAGAGGGAACATTCAAAACACGCTACACGCAGCACACCTCGACGTTTAGACACGAAAAAAGTAAATCGAATACACATCTATCAAAGTATATCTGGGAACTGAAAGGCAAAGAAATAGATTATACAATAAAATGGACACCTTTGGCAACCGGCAGAGCGTACAGCAACACATCCAAAAGATGCCACCTATGTTTGGTAGAGAAATACCATATCATATGTGCGGATAAAGATCTATTAAACAAAAGATCTGAACTTATTTCAAAGTGTAGGCACGAAAACAAATATTATTTAACAAATTTTAAAGAGACAAAAACTTAACAATTAATTAATTGACCAAAATACCGATAAAGTCAAGGAAACCATAAACAATGTTATTCGAATATTGTAAAGATAATAGCATTGTATCTAGAACAATAGTTATATATTTTTTTCACACATCTTTTTCACACATTTAATTAATATGTCTAATTAGGATAAACTGGTGTATTTTTCATTAATAGTATATTCTGTCTGATGATCGCATAAAGCGAGAAACTTTAAGTAACAGTAAAAGAATGTTTAGTCTTTGACTTCATTTCATTATTATTATTCACCGCTCTGTCAAATGACATTGAGCACTATCTCAACTGCTATCAGATAACATTATTTTATTATAATAATAATAATAATAATAATAATAATAATAATAATAATAATAATAATAATAATAATAATAATAATAATAATAATAATAATAATAATAATAATAATAATAATAATAATAATAATAATAATAATAATAATAATAATAATAATAATAATAATAATGGAGTCAAAGACTACGCATTCATTTTCTGTAACTTAAAGTTTCTCGCTTTATGCGATCATCAGACAGATACTATCTGTCTGATGATCGCATAAAGCGAGAAACTTTAAGTTACAGAAAATGAATGCGTAGTCTTTGACTCCATTATTATTATTATTCACGCTCTGTCAAATGACATCGAGCACTATATCAACTGCTGTTAGATACCATATTATCATTATTATTATTACATTATAATAATAATAATAATAATAATAATAATAATAATAATAATAATAATAATAATAATAATAATAATAATAATAATAATAATAATAATAATAATAATAATAATAATAATAATAATAATAATAATAATAATAATAATAATAATAATAATAATAATAATAATAATAATAATAATAATAATAATAATAATAGGATGGGATTAAAAATTACATCAAAAACCAACCTCAAATCAGTAGACTTCTTAGAGATAACCTTCGACCTAAACAATGGCACATTCCAGCCGTACAGAAAAAACTAACGACCAACCTATATATATAGACACTAATTCTAATCATCCACCTACAATTCTAAAACATATACCTATAGCAATTAACCAAAGACTCTCCGATTTATCATCTAATAACACTATTTATGAAAACAGCAAAAATACTTACGAAGACGCCTTAACAGTGAATGGCCACACTACTCCTAATTTAAAATACGAGCCAAGGCCAGCAACATCAAGCCGTAGAAAAGGGAAAAGGAGGAGAAATGTCACATGGTTTAACCCACCGTTCAACAAAAGTGTGAAAAGCAACATTGGCCGAACATTCCTCAACCTAGTCAAAAAGCACTTTCCGAAGACAAGCAAGCCACATAAGATTTTCAATCAAAACACGCTAAAAGTAAGTTACAGTTGTACTTACAACATGAAAACAATCATTACTAACCACAACAAGAATTTAACAAATACAGAAATGGAAGTAACAGAAAATGCGCAATTATGCAACTGCCGCACAAAGGAAAATTGTCCATTGAACAATAGATGCCTTATGGAAGGATTAATCTACAACGCCAAAGTGACTACCCCAGAAGACCAAGAGGGTAAAAATTACATCGGTCTAATGGAAAACACTTTCAAGACACGCTACACACAGCACACAAGCACATTCTGGCATGATAAACATACACACAACACGCAACTATCCAAATATATTTGGGAACAGAAGGACAAAGCCATCGACTACAGCATCGAATGGACAGCTCTATCGAGAGCAAAGCGATACAATAATATAACGAAAAGATGCCAGCTATGCCTGGCAGAAAAATATCATATCATTTGTTCCAAAAAAGCATTACTTAATAATAGTACAGTCATTTTAAACCAATATAAGCCTTAACCTCACACAAATTGCAACAGAAGCATTTTTCATCAATTCTAGGGTCAAATTTTATGCTTAACAACATATCCAAAATGGTTTGAAATCGGAGTAGGCAAAATGCCTTAATTTTGCAATTTGATTTATGGCAATTCCAGTAGAAACATGAAAGCGAGGCTGTCCAGTTTCAGTGCAATCATGTGATTTAATTTGAAGGAATACCATCAGACATTATAGCCATGCATCATTTAGCTCATAAAATATGCTTAAAATTTCTTTACTGTCACTATGTATCAAATTATCAAAACGAGGCTATGTATGAAGATTAAACAAATCGACATAGGAAAACTAGATAAAGACATATACAGTAAGTGAAAAATGTTATTCATTATATTTTAACATTCCACTAGCAGGATAGATTATGTAATTACTTAATTTATCTTATTTAGAAAATACAACTAGGTAATATACATTGTTCACAACGAACAATTTCAGGCAAATGCCTAGGAATGTTCATGGTCGCAATTATTTTTGACAGAAATTGACTATTACGATTTGATGATAGGCCTGCAGAAAAAAAGCAGAATAAGACATCCAATAGAAACGTCAAATTAAATTAAACTAAAGAACTAATACGTTCATTAATCATCGACAGGAAATCAATGCAACTTCGTATATAGACTACAGTTACCCACTCGTTCATGTTACTAATTTAACTATGGAATGAAAATTGAACACAGGAACTTCCTATACTATACACATATACAATCGGACCTGTTATAACAGCCGTCTCTATACAGAGACCACCTGTCTGAAGTGGTCACTCTTGCAATGTTCTGAAATAGTATTTTCTATTGAATCGAAGATTGATGAGCTTGGCTGCAGTTTTAGTGAGTTACTCTTTTTCTAGTTCTTGGTTTATCTGAGCAGATAAAGGAAAGTACAAGTATAAAGCAAATAATTTGTGCCACTTTTGAAATTTGCAAAATTCCCCGACCATTAGCTCTCCATTCATTTTAATCAATAATGGTTAACATATTTTCGAAACTTCGAATACAAGTGAGTAAAACTGTAGGGTTCACAATATGTGTTTGGCAGCTCTTCATGATATCCCTGCGAAAAACAGTTCAGGAGTTAATGAACAGTCCATGAACAGTTCATGAACGTTAAATGGCCCAAAGACTTCATGGATTGTTTATGAACTGTCCGTGAAGGTTCATGAGCTGTTTTTGAATAGTTCATGAATTGTTCTAAACTTCTGAACTCCTGAACATTTTGCAGGGGATGTATCAAATCTGTTGTATAAAAATCTTCTGTGGAAAAATAGTTCATAAATGTTAAATGGCAAAGTTTCATGAAAAATTTATAAGCAGTTCATGAACTGCTGAATTAATTTATAAATTGTATAATTTATAATAAATGAAAACTCGGGAGCATTCAATAACAATGTTCATGAACTGTTCATGGACTATTCATACGAGTTCATTGACTATGGACCATTTTCTCCATACGAGCTTCCTTTGTCTGCTCAGAGAAACCAAGGACCGAAAAAGAGGAAATCACCAAAACTACAGCCAAGCTCATCAATCTTTGATTTAATAGAAAATACTATTTCAAGACATTGCAAGAGTGACCACTTTAGACAGGTGGTCGCTGTATAGAGATGGCTGTTATAGCAGGTTTGATTGTATATGTGTATAGGATATAGTCAACATTTTGGGCATAACCTTTGGGTGAAGTTCCATGTTCAATTTTCATTCCATGGCTGAATTAGTAACATAAACGACTGGATAACTGTAGTCTATATACAAAGTTAATTGATTTTCAGGCCTATCATCAAATCGTAATGGCCAATTTCTGTCAAAAATAATTGCGACTATGATATCCCCATGCATTTGCATAAAATTGTTCATTGTGAACAATGTATATTACCTAATTGTATTTTCTAAATATGATAAATAAAGTATTTACATGATCTATACTGCTAGTGGAATGTTAAAATATAATGAATAACATTTTTCACTTACTGTGTATATGTTTTTCTAGTTTTTCTATGTCGATTTGTTTAATCTTCATACATAGCCTCGTTTTGATAATTTGATACATAGTGACAGTAAAGAAATTTTAAGCATATTTCATGAGCTAAATGATGCAGGGCTACTATTCCTGATATTTTCCTCTCAAATTAAATCACATAATTACATTAAAAAAGGACAGCCTCGCTTTTATGTTTCTACTGAGAATGCCATAAATCAAATTGCGAAATTAAGGCATTTTGCCTACTCTGATTTCGAAACATTTTGGATACGTTGTTAATCATAAAATTTGACCCTAGAATTGATGAAAAATGCTTCTGTTGCAATTTGTGTGAGGTCATTTTTTATAATGACTGTACTATAAAAGATCTGAGTTAATTTCAAAATGTAGGCACAAGAATAAATTTTATTTCACTAATTATAAATCAACTAAAACATAGCCTGTAACAATTAAATGCCGCATAGGAAACACGCACATTGCGATACAATAGGCTTTATCCCATTTAACAATAGCTGCGATTTATGTAAGTTTATACCAGAGGTACTATGTATCTTTTTTTCACATTTTCTTCTCACTTTGTCAAATAAGAGTAACTGGTATATATTTTTCATTAATAGTATCTGTCTGATGATCGCATAAAGCGAGAAACTTTAAGTTACAGAAAATGAATGCGTAGTCTTTGACTCCATTATTATTATTATTCACGCTCTGTCAAATGACATCGAGCACTATATCAACTGCTGTTAGATACCATATCATCATTATTATTATTACATTATAATAATAATAACAATAATAATAATAATAATAATAATAATAATAATAATAATATTAATAATGATAATAATAATAATAATAATAATAATAATAATAATAATAATAATAATAATAATAATAATAATAATAATAATAATAATAATAATAATAATAATAATAATAATAATAATAATAATAATAATAATAATAATAATAATAATAATAATAATAATAATAATAATAATAATAATAATAATAATAATAATAATAATAATAATAATAATAATAATAATAATAATAATAATAATAATAATAATAATAGTAATGATAATAATAATATTTCATCAGTATATATCGTTTTTTTAATTTTTAATTTGTTGGTGAATTTAATTCATAATAATGAAATTAATTTGGCAGTAGTAGTATTAAATAACTTTTTGCGTTATCTGCAAAGCATTTAAAACCAGTCAGACCATTGATAGCATCGGTGATATCATTTAAAAGTAATGGTCTGAATGACATGGTATTGGTATAATTAATGGTATGGTCATTCGAAAACTACATCATACAGGTACAGAGCGAGAATAATCATTCTTAAGATAAACAGACTACAAATGGCCAGTCAATTGATTCATTCATTTTATTTATTTAACCTTGTATTTTACCATGGCAACACAGGAATGCCGCAGTTACCGTGTGGGTACGTTTTACAAAATAACGAGCTATTAAACACTATTTATATACTAACGTAATTTGCGTGTTTAAAAATTAAATTAAAAAATGTAATAATAATTAAAGTAAAAACAAGTTCATAAATATTAAGTTGATAAAACTATCCGGGCTGCTTACTTACAAAATAATTAGAATAAATTAATATGTTTTTATTTTATTTTTTATAAATATATAATTAAGAAAAAAATAATAAGCTGGTAAATTTATTATCATGATCAGATTATTACGATTTAAGCAATGTAACTAGGGGCTTTCTCTAGCTTCACATTGTGACACATCATACCGGTAACTGCTGATTCTGCACATTGCTGTCTCAAGGAACTGAATGCAAGAGTGATGTGTCTTCAAAGCAATCTGTGGTGGGCTTTGTTTTAGCAATCTGTGGTGGGCTTTGTTTCAATACTACCCAGTAGCAAGCGGATCGTCCTACCAAGACACTTATCAAGTTGTGAAGCCTGTTTTGTAGGGTTTTACTAAGGCCATGTAGAAGGACGTTTGAATAAACAAAATGAGGCAGTATGAATGTCTTGATGATACCAACTTTTGTGTGATGAGGAAAGAAATTTCTAGTCCTCGCCATACAACATGCCTTGGCCATTGCTGTTTTGCATATGTAGTTCACATGGTCTTTATAAGTGAGTTTGTTGCCAAGTGTAACTCCAAGTATCACCAACGATTCTTTTGGCTCTACCGATACACCTCACACTTCTATGACTGCGTGCTCATCTGTGGTTTTACTGCCAAGCATGATCCATTGTGTTTTTGAGGGATTCATCAAGAGTAGATTGTCCTTGAACCAATTTGAGATAGTTGAAAGGTCGTGTTGTATTTCATTTTGTAATTGTGTTTGATCTTTGTGGCTGTGATATACAGTTGTGTCATCAGCGTATTGGCGAATTTGCCAATGTTGAATGAAGAGGTGAAGATCAATGGTGAATACATTGAATAGTGGTGGGCCTAATACACTCCCTTGAGGTACACCTCCTTTGACGTTTCTCCATGTGGATAATTTGTCCGTTATCTTTACCCTCTGGCAGATAGGTCTCGATTGTCAATGCGCAACGATGCGTCGCAGCTTACTCACAATGCAATTCCCTCTGGACCATTTCATCCGCCATCCTCAGATGGTACTCATTTGATGTTTCAGATAAAGTCAAGGCTGAGTTGACCTTCGGTGGATTTAAACCACAGTCGATCAGATATGATCCGATCTGAAGTTCGGTTGCTCTGCAATCTGAGCTAATCCGCTCTATCCGATAGGCTAGACATGAAGTGTCTATTACAATATGTTTACTGTCTGTAGCTGAATAATAGTCAAACAACATCGAAATAATCAAAACTTGGAACGACCAAACAATAAATATACACAGGGAAAAAAGAAATTCAAAAATAAATGAACTTTTGCCGAATAGTTTGGTCAAATTAATGTGAAAAACATTTGCGTGTTTTTCTCATCAAGTCTAAATGTGTTGACATTTTCATCTTTGAACAATAGAAGTGTCAAATTGCGTGACGAATAAATTCTATGTAAACAATGAAATAGTTTATTTCGAAAATCTTGCCGCTGCTAATAAAATTTCAAAATTAAAACATTTAGAAAACAATAACCAACTCACACAAACAACAATCATTTCAAATCATTTGGGACTTCACAATGACAGGCTTAACAATATCGCACTGAAAACATTTATACCTACTTCATAATAACAAAACAATAAATATTTTATAAATAAATCAGGAATAAATTATTTCGTAAAGTGATCGGAAAGTAACATCAATTATATTATCGCTGCAAATACTCGATATTTGAAAAAGTATTTAATTACTTACTTATTGCTTTAAGTAACTGATTACCCCTAAAATACTAAGTACTAAGTAACACGTTACTTTTGTAACGAGTACTCATAACACTGTAACTGCCATTTGGTGCCTTCTGTTGTGAAAAAAGGAAAATGCCATTGCCATCCGTAAAAACCAAAGAGTGAAGTTTTGAATGCACTCATTTCTTTTCAGAAATCCAATAGCGTTTTACTATTAAATATAATATATACACTAGCTAAATTAAGTTAAGTACAAAATTCTAGACCCTCTTGAAAATTCAATGTACTATGTACTAAGTATATAATTGTTGCTATGGTCAATGGATCTGCATCATTGTTACTAATACTCTACTTACATCAGAAGTGATTCCATAAAGTGTTTCAGCTTTTGTGTAGAATTCCTCTTTTAAAGATATCACAACACATTGGAAATTCTTCAATGTTTGTTCTTTAATGTAGCCAGCAACCTTTTAAAGTTTAAAAACAATTGGTCAGTTCAACCGATAGTGTTAAGGTAATATTTACAACAAGAACTATATTGAAAAATTGGTCCATATTATCATCTGCCACGGCATACAACAGCAAATCAAAGAAATGTGACCTTTGCCTTACTGAAAAATACTATATGATTTGTTCAGATAAAACACTTTTAAATACAAAAACAGAGATGATAAGTTCTATTTAGCAAATGCCGACATCAAAATAAGTTCTATTTATCAAACTTTAAATCTTAACAATAAACAGGAACCATTATCTAAAGAACAATGTAATTACCAAATATAAACAATAGAAAAATTAACAATAAAATTAGCTGCTTATATATATACCATAGAATGTATCACACATTTTTTTACAGATTAAATTGCCTGATGATCGCCTTGGCGTGAAACTAATAGTAGCAAATATGAATGTCTGATTTTTTCGTTTATTAATTATTAAACAGCTCTGCATTTATGGCATCGAGCACTATTGAAACAGCAAAGACAACACAAGTACCTTGATATTACTGTAACAAGAAATATAGATGGAGTACCTTGTTTATATTTGTGTTGTCAAGTGCTGCGTCAATCTCATCGAGAACAAAAAATGGTGATGGGTGAAAACTGAAAGTGAAAAATCAAATAGTACATAAATTTGATTATAAAGCGGTTGGATGTTGTTCCACTATCTGATTGGTCAAGAGCATGCCATGTTCTTAAAATGTTCAAGTTAAGATCTTTTCACATTTTCAATTCTGAAGGTTCCTTCAAACTGTAATGATGATTTCCTTCAAACTGTAAACATTTTATAAATCAAAATCATTTCATAAAAATAGGAGAATATGAACTTGATTCAATCTTTGAATTCAGTATTTTATATGAGGGGAAAGTGTGCTAGCTATTTCATAACTTAATTAGTTTGAATTTAATGCACTTGAGATGCAACAAGCTCTGAAAGGCAAAATCGCTGGCTGCGATTTCTGATGCCCTTCGCTGTCCATTCATTATGAATCGCTGCTGATGCATTGAATTCCAACTCAATTCTGATTGGCTAATTTTTCTTGCGTTATCTAATAAGTCTTGATTAGAATGATGACCTTATTTAATAGTGAAAGAACCCTACCTGTGGATTGAGAACAGCAAAGCTAACGCAGCCACTGTTTTCTCACCGCCAGATAAATTGTCCATTGGTCGAAATCTGACAGTAAATAACATCAAATAAATTATTATTAATGCTTAGCATGAACTCAACAGCATTTCAAAAAACAAATAGTATACCTTTTCCCAGGAGCAACACAATTGTAACTGATTCCTTCCAAATAAGGTTCCTAAGCAATAAAACATTAAATATTAGTTAGTTAGTTAATTGAGTAGAACTAAATACCCTCTTGATCACACACACGACGAGTACCACACCTCTGCGTTTTCTGGACCAAGAAAAGCCTGGGCACTTTGATTATGAGCTAGCTCCTGAATAAGAACATCGAAATAACTTTGTTAAGATAAAACAACCAACAATATTACATTGTAGTTACAAAGAAAGAAGAAGTACAAACTTTGTAAATGTCATCAATCTTTGAGGAGACATGTTCAAATGCGGCCATGAACTTATCATACCTGCAACAGTGAGAGATAAAGCAACAAACGCAATTAGCGGAGACAAAAATAGGACACGATTAAGAAAGGAGTGACGAGACAGATTAATCCTGTTTCGTACCGCTCCTTTTTAACATGCTCAAAATCAATCTTGGCTTTTCTCGCTTGACGGCGCGCTGTTTCAAATTCATCATTGGTGTCCTTCAGTCTCGATTGAACATCATCAAGCCTTTCAAAAATAAATAATAATAATAATAGTTACACATATTTTATATCCCAAAAGTAAATTGTTTTTGATTAAGACAAAATGCAATTCGAAACCTGTCAATTGCTTTCAGATTAGGAGCAGAAATATTAGACAGTGTGCTCTCCAGCTTTGAAGTGGCAACAGTAAGCTGCTTGAGACCATCTTCTACAGCAGTTGCATCATTCAACTAAGGAAATAGTGACAGGATTATCTTCATTTAGATGATGAACAAGTGTGTTTACAACTTTTAAACTGAACGTACCTCTTTTAATTGTCTTTTCAGATGAGAATAGTTAACCAATATGGCTGATTCTCTGTCGTAAGTCTGGCGCATTCCCTGCAGACAGATAAGCATTTGGTTACTAGCAACAGATTCTGATTATTTGAAAATTGAATAAGCTTGCTACTATTAAATAGAATTAAATTAAATAGATTTTCAAAATTTGTAGTTAGCAGCTTTGTTATCTCAACTGTTGACATAACTGACCTGTTAAAATAACAAACCTGACTGGATTCTATGGCTAAGCTGCTTTGATCTTCACTGTTTTGACTGGTGGAAGAAGTGACCTGTGACTAAAAACACGATATGCTATAAGGCTTTGTTATTAAATCTTGCCAGTTAAATTGCCAGTGTATTAGCTAACATGAACTTAACTTACAGATACAACATCATCAGACACATCATCAAGGCAGCCTTCTTTCAATGGCAAGGCAACATCTTCAATCTAAAGTTTACAGAATGATCTTACAAAAGCTTGAAAATTGAGACTTGTTAACAATAGCGACAGTACATATGTGCGTGCATCTGAAACCTACTTTACACTGCTTTAATAAACCATGTTTGTCAGCCTGCCTCTCCTCCAGCTGCCTCTCCTATAGTACGACACAAATCAATCAACTCAATTAACTCAGCAGTTAAAATCACATTGAGGTCAACTCAAATAATACCAATCATAATTGACTGAGTCTCTTGTGAGCACAGTATTTTTTATGTTATAACTTTTTATTTATTTGCGAACGTCAATGAGATTCAGGAGAACTGATCCGTCAACAGATCAAAACAATTGCATGCATGTATGTATGAGAATGTAATTAGAAATTAATGCCAGCTTGTTCAAAGCATCAAAGCCTTATCTACAATTGAATTTGGTGTGTAAAGAAACATTTAGTTCTGAATTACCGACTGTCAAACTGTTTGAGCTGCAAAATACCACGTTAAAATTGTTGTTGTTGCGACGGCAAAGTGTTTGTTTTTGACTCATGTCGATTCATGATCGATTCGTAATTTTTATGAATTATAAATATGCAACCAAGGTTCAACATCAACTAAAGTTAAACAATATATCTGTAATCATTTTAAATTAAATATTCAAACGACATTACCGGTATATGCATTATTCAAACCACACATACATTTCAATTTCATCATTTTATTTTCTGAACTCAGATGGTGTGAAGTCACTCTCTATGAAAGACGTGGGTTGAACAATCAGCTTGAATCCTATCTAAACATTATTAGAACTACACAACAACTCCTTGGAAATAATTTGTAACAAATTACAATGGAGATGGACATATAACATGTTCTTTTGTAATTTACAGTAAGAATGGGAAAAATCCGCTGTTCATCTGATTTTTTATTAAATTTTGAAAAGAGAACTTTCAAACTCAAAATTATGAAATCATTTTCCTATTTTTATTTCACAATGAAATTGATTTAAACAACTAACTACTACTAGAATACTTGTAGCATCTAATCCTGAAGTGGTCAAAATATTTGTTTTATTTATAGATTAAATGCTGATGTATGACAATTTATGTTTCGTCGTGTGGAAACTACAATCTGTTATATTTGTTAAGCATTGTGTGCCAATTCAAGCGATAACTTGTGAACAAAGACATGAGCAGTTTTTGCATACATAGGTTGAATACTAAAAAATCCATTCTGTTTGATGTAGATATTGATCGGACATTTGATCTCCATAGAGAAGTGGTAGCTATTAGATGCTATCATATACCTTGAGTGTGATATCACGCTGTCTTGTGGTCTCGTCTTTGATAATAACATTCAATAACTTCCGAGCTTCCTTGACTTCTACTTCCTGCGTCACAAAACAGAATAAATAAATACAGAACAACATGAGAAGTAAATTAATAACCAATAGTCTTCAATACATACTTTCTCATCAATTCTTCTTCGCAATGCTTGAGCTTCCAATTTGATCTTTTCAAGGGCATCTGAGCTCTCATCAATCAACTAAAAAATATTTACTATATATTTATAGATGAATAAAAAAAAGGCAATTTTCTAGCTTCTGCGGAGGGCCTTGTGGGCCTTCGAGCCCAATGTTGTTACTGTTGAGAAGCTGTATTTAATTTTCTTCACTAAGGAGGTGGATGCGCTCTATACATAGTATGGATTTCAGAATCAAAAATCTTTTGGTAACATGAACGGTATATAATAAAGATTGACTCTTACAATTTAAGCGTTATTCGATTTCAGTTAGTTCATATCATGCTGAAAAATACTTTGCTAAAGTTAAAATGACTACAATGTTACAATGATTACTGAAGCGTTTTGGAAAATTCTAAACTAAACATGGTACGGAGTTCAGTTACACTATTTGACCATTTCAATATTCAAGTAGTAACAACATTGAGCATAACTTTAAAAATTTAGCTATCATGTTTCAAATCCATGCAGTTACCAAAATGAGTAATGTTTATTAAAGTCAAAGAAGCATTGAAGACATAAATGTATGTAGCATATATGTATATACGCTTAAAACTAAAATGTCATAATCCCCCGTATTCCAGTACTGTATATTATAATAGCATTTCACAGTTTAAAAGAAATCCGCCCATACCAGTATAGTAGTAGTTCATGGTTTGAAAATGAATGTATGAATGACATGAATTAAAGTAAGATTTTGCCAAATATTCTCAAGACTTACAGTTGCAGTTTGATATTAATAATCTAGTACACATATCTATGTCAATAATCCTTCCATACCAGTCCTGCATATACTAATAATATTTCATGATTTAGAAGCATTAATTAAAGTAAAATTCTGCCAAGTATCCTCAAGACTTCCTCTTGCAGTTTGATATTAATAATCTACTACAGATATCTAGCTCAATGTGAACCATATAGAAAATACGTCATACATAAAATGGCATATTAAGAAAATTGAAACGTAATTATTAAAGCTAATGAAAGTGTGTTAATTAAAATGTCATAATCCTTCCATACAGTCCTGCTTATATTAATAATATTTCATGATTTAGAAGTATTGATTAAAGTAAAATTCTGCCAAATATTCTCAAGACTTCCTGTTGCAGTCTGATATTAATAATATATACTGCAGGTATCTCTAACAATGTGAAAGATAAAATATTTCGATACCGTCTTATTCAAAAAGATTTATTCATCGCCATAAAAATCCATAAAATGCCGTATAAAGAAATTTGAGACGTAACTATTAAAGCTAATGAAAATGTGTTAATTATGTCCTATTCCTTCCATACCAGTACTATATATACTGATAATATTTCATGATTTAAAAGCATTAATTAAAGTAAGATTTTGCCAAACGATTTTCAAATGTTCCAACTGCAGTTTGATATTAATAAATCTATACTGTAGATATCTAATTCAATATGAACTATATAAAAAAATGCGTCAATAATGTTTTATCAAAATAATACAATAATACTGTTTTATCGAAATAAAATTTTTCATTGTAAAGCTAGATGAAGCAATAATATACATATTACATTCATTTTCGTAATTATATCCCCATGTGATAGCAATGGAAATGAAAATATTTAGTTGGTTAGGTTTCATTACGGTTATGACTTTTTGAATAGGCTTTCAATTTAAAAGCTGGCTGATGAATGTCAAAGCACAATTATACAGAAACATTGTCGGACTAACCCTAATCCTAACCTAATACTATTGCGTGGACCGTGATTTACTACTAAATCCTACCACGGTCCACGCCACGCCTTCGTTGCGAATTTTTTGAATAAATGTTGAAATTATCCTTGGGACAGGAGCCTTTAGAGATTTGAGATTTATTCATGTTTGCATTTCATCATGATTTTCCTTGTCGCTGTTACTAAATACCTTTGACAGATAATTTGATACGGCGAATGTTTGGGGATGATTTTACAAATCAAACGGTTGAAACCAAATACTGTTTAAAATTAATAAATTTTTTTGAATTTCGTAAACACAGCACTCTAGTAAAATTTCTAAATGATTTTCAGCTGAGAGCTACGTCTGGAAAAGTAGAGTTTAACTGAAAGTTAATTAAACATAAATAATCACAAAAGTAGAAAGTAATTTTCGTCATCATTCCAATTTATGTTTATGGTTTTGTTCGAGTTCCAGATTTCAAAACACGTTCGAGTTCCAGATCATATCCATGGTTCTTCATTGCCTGCACAGCTTTGCTCTGGATGACGGCGGCTTTGATCTTTTACGGAAAACTTGAGCTTTTGAATGATGTATGATGTTCAGGATTTCTTTGCATGGTTTTTGAGATTAGCGCGTACAAAGCTTTGAAGGTCATTTTTATATAGTAGTAGAGATTTACATAACTATTCTACTTGTTTGATTGTAAGGTTGTCACCCTAATGCAAGGGATCGAAATATTGAATTCTGCCATTGTCGTAAACCGTTTTTCTACATGCTCAGTCACAAAACGCCATCATTGTATTACAACAGATGGAATGCAGCCTCTAGCAAGGAGAGTTTTAAATTGACAATTTGCCCGCTTTAAGGACAGGGTGCTGTTTCCAATAATCTCATAGCCTAAACTGGTCTAAAAAAAGTGAAAGTTTGAAAGTAGAATTGCATTCTTGATTTTATTGTTCTTATGAGTAAAAAAATCATAAGTGCAAAATTTGAGTTCAAAAATTATTGGGTAATGGGCGCTCAATGCCCCTCTAAATTAATATACAAAGTCAATGGGGAAAACGCTCCAAAATTTCAAAAAATATAATTAAATATCGGTAAAGTATTTTTGAATAATTTTTTATGCCTGTAACTGTAAAGGTAACAATCTCAGCAATATTACTGTGACCTTTAAAAGTCTATTGGATGAGAACAGGTATACAGAAAAATTGTGTTTCAAAGTGATGCATTTGAATACATGGCTAATTCCACTGTGATCTTGACAGATCGTACAAGTGTGTGGTTTTCAGTTCTGTGAAGGTGTTGACAGATATTAATTTCAATTTACTATGATTTGTCAAAGAATTGTTGGGAATTGTTTGTTTTAAAAAACTAATATAAACAGTGGCTTTTTGTACATTTTTGTTGGGAAATATGAGCAAAGCAATGATTTAAAGTTCAAGAAAAACTAAATCTGTCAACACCTTCCCATTTCACATCAATTTTTAGTTTTATAGAAAACCACACACTTCTATAATCTGTCAAAATCACAGTGGAAGCCATACATTCAAATGCATCACTTTGAAACAAAATTTTTCAGTAAAGGTTCTCATACAATAGGCTTTTAAAGGCTACAGTAATATTTCTGAGATTGTTACCTTTACAGACATAAAAAATATTCAAAAATACTTTACCGATATTTAATTATATTTTTTTTGAAATTTTGAAGGGTTTTCCTCATTGACTTTGTGTATTAATTTAGAGGGGTATTGAGCGCTTATTTCCCAATATTTTTTTGAACTCAAATTTTGAACTTATGATTTTTTTTACCCATAAGAACAATAAAATCAAGAATGCAATTCTTTTTCAAACTTTCATTTTTTTGGACCAATGTAGGCTATGAGATTATTGACAAATAATTTATTTCTAATTTCAACTCATTTCATTGATTTCTAGTTTAAATACCAGGAAAGTGCTTCCAACGTTTGCACAAAAAGGCTACAATTACTAAAAATCTGGAATTATTCGAGTTGAGAAGGGAAAAAAGGACCTATGTACGCTATATTGCATACTGGTGAGGTGAACCCGCTCCGCTGGATGAAATTTGAAAATAAAATAAAAACAGAAAATTTAATTGCTAGAAGTTAGCCCAAATGATAGATAAACAATAGAACTGTAGGCCAGTCGGGTGTGAAAGATATTGCGTGACGGATATTAGAATGTAATTCGTTCTTTCTATGGAGCCACAAGAGAAATCTTACGAAAAAATACGCTTCAGGCCGCCAATTGAAGGAATATAATGATATGAACATAAAACCTGGCCTATGTTGCCGCAAAGATACGCCACAAAAAGTATGGATTTGATACGTTTACCATGAGAAGCATGAATCTCGAATACATATATCCATAAAGCTTATATCCACTATTGACTATGGCACGTGGTCACAATACAATAAACGCTTGTTTATCAAACCTGCTAAAGGAAATGTACTGGATAAATTTTATATATCGTACTGTTCCCATGTGGAATGCCTTACCAGATATCGCTGTACCCGCTACAAGACTAAAATCTTTCAAAATGCATCTTGACAGGGAAGACATTATCTCTACATAACTACATTGCAATTGTCTTGATAACAATATTATACCAAACTAGCCGTGTATTCACTTTAATTAATTTTACATAGGGGTGTACCAAATATTCAAGTGGCCGGCCGAATAATTTAGCAACTATTCGGCCATTTGGCCAAATATTCTGTTAAGCCGAGTATTAATCCATTATTCGGCTATTCGGCGTTTCAAAATTATTAAATAAATGAAGTTAGAAAATGTATACCTCAAGCATACCTTCTTCAGTTATGAATATTTTAAGAAAGCAAATATCGGATACCGAATGATTGATATTATTCAAATCTGGTTTAAAACTCAATAATAAAATGGTAAAATAAAATACTCCATTGTTTGTATAAGCTTGAATATTCTTTGAAAATAATGATGATTATTTTCCTTCAAAACTTTTCTTTAGAATGAAATAAACATTTAGTAAATTAACGCAACAAAAATCACAACAAAATATTCAAAGCAGAAGTCTTTTCCGAGTTTGAAAGGTCAACAAAACTTTTTCTAATTGACATAACAAAGAATATCTCAAGTTGTACACCATCAATCCTATTTTGGGCTTTGTTGCTATGACAATTAATTGATTGAACAGTTCTAACGGCTATTTCCCTGATCAATTTACCATTTAAATGTAATGTAAAAACTGTAAACTTCAATCTTGATATTCCAGAAAAGTTCTATTCTATTGTTCAAGTGTTTTGTTTCTTATAACAAAAGGAAAAATTGTGCTGTCAGGACAACAAGAGATCGGGCATTCCTAACCATTTCTAAGGCATAAAATGAAGCAAAAATGCAACATTACCGCATTGGTATGAAAAAAGCACAAATATCTTGTAGACAATATTCTGATAAGGAAAGCATGCAGAATACCCACACAAATCAAATATAAATGACCAAAACAGCTCAAGAATTGATTCAAATATTGGCCAAATATTTGCAGAATGTTAATTATTCGGCAGACGGCCGAATACTTGATTTGGTACGTCCATAATTATATTAAGGTACTCCAAATTTTATTTCACATTCCTATATCTATATTTCTATACTATATGTAAGCGCAAAACTTTTTATTGCCTTTTGTTTCATAGGATGGTGTGTCCTGCCAAATAAAGACACATATATGTTTTTCACTTAGGGCAATGAATGTAATATGCTCTTCATTGATCTCAGCAGCGGCATTGCAGATCATTTTCAACAGATTTTTCTCAATGCGCAATGATACATCGCAAGTACTCACAATGCAATTCCTTCTCGATCATTTCATCAGCCATCCTTAGATGGTACTCATTTGATGTTTTAGATAAAGTCAAAGCTGAGTTGGCCTTTGGGGGATTTGATCCACAGTTGATCAGAGCTAACCCTCTTCTTTGATAATGAAATAGCGTACCTTCAACCCAGTGATGTATCAATTATCATCATTAAATCATACGTTGCTATGACAACCGTACAAACAACCTGAAGCATCACTTACAGCCAAAGCCTCTTTCTCATTTTCTCTTAGCTTTGTAATCTCGTTCTCTTCACCGGAAATTTGTTTTTCAAGCTTTTTCATCTGCTGCTTTGTGTCCCTTGAAAGAACGTACTCCAACTGAAAGATAAACAACATCCATAATGAAATCAACAAGTAAAATCATCAAACATCTACGTGTAAATTAACAGTAATTATCTCACTTGATTTTGAAGCCTTGACTCCTGTTTAGAAAATGATAACTTTTTCTGTGTCTTTTCTCTTTGCGCAACCAATTGTTTTTCTTCATATTGCCTGCAAATAATAACATGCATTATAATAATAATAATAAGCATTTCTTCAATTTGTTCGATGGATGGCAATTTTGTAAAATTTTATAATTATCTAAAAAATACATTGTATTTACTCGACCTGCAGAGGCTGCAGAACATAGGAATGAGGTCAGCATTCTGATGTAGTAAAAGTGTGAGGGATCTTCTTGAGAAGCATTAGAAGAAGCAATAAACACAGTAAACACAAACTTTAATTAGGTAACACTTCTTAGACTGAACTGTAGTCGCAGTGCACATTAACACAATAACCGTCAACACTATATAGGTGTGACATAGTACGGGGTAGCTCACAAAAACTACATTTACCCTGCCAGCTTGTACAAATAAAGTTGTGTCTTTTATAGGGGGAGTAGCAACAACGATTCATAATTTCTGCGTCCAAGAGTTGCATGTGATAGATATTTAAATAAACCCTACAATGAGTATAGCTAGTAGACTTACCCACCTGATATTTGATACACCAATTGACTTACAGAATTTTTTAAAGACCTGACCAATAAAATAAAGCAAAATTTGATTAAAATAAGGACAAATAAAGTAACAGATTTTTAAATTAAACGTTAAATGGCAAACCTGGTCATCAACTTGGTTTACTTGGTCTTTGACATTTTGGATCAATGTTTTCCTTGCATTCATTGAGTTGCGGTATCGTTCGCATTCCGGCTGAAAGCAATAGAATACACTCATACAGTCCTATGTGACCTCAAATTAAGTACATGGGAGACAGAACAGAGACATCTATATTAGAAACGTAAAAGCTCAAGATACTATCTGAGGCATGGGTTATACGAGATTTCCAATTTCCGTTCAGCTGTTTACTTCCTTTAACTGGATTATAACAGTGCTTGCCTTTCGTGGCACTATCAATAATTTGTACATTTCTATGGATGAATATAATTGCTGAGTTTGCTGAGTGATATTATCATCTGTTTCTAATTTCTAAGATCTGCAAGATGTAAAAATATTCACCTGTAAACTTTGCAGGCGTTGTGTGATTTCATCAAGTTCTCTATTGATTTCTGGAATCTGGCGCTTCTCCTGCAGGCGATACAAGAGGAAAGATTATAAAGAACATCATTTCATACACCTTGAAGAGATCTGCATGCACACAGCTTTATGTGTTGGCAAAATCATATTTCTGTTTCCATGGTAACATGTGATTGATTTTCAAATTGATCTCTTTATACTCACGGCATCTTCTTTATCTCTACGGGAGAATTTGAGCCTTGTCTCCAGGCCATCAATTTGTGACTTGAGGGATTGAAGCTCACTTTCACGGCGACTGTTTTGCTTCAGAGAAGACAGTTCATCTACATATTGTTGTCTTTTTCTCTTCAATTGATCAACTTGCTTCGAGTCCCATCGTTTTGCCTTCGCTTTAATGTCACTATAACACATAATTATCATGTTGATATTATCAACAATCTGCTGGCATTGACTTGGGAGATCCTCACATGATCTACCTTGCTCCGCCTGAGATAACGCCTGACTTCTCAAACATGGTTCCGTCCAATGACACTGTTTTTCTTCGCTCTCTCTCTCCAAATGCGACACGTCTTGCCTCTTCCATGGTATCACATACCAGGGCGTTTCCACAGGCATACATCAACGCCCTCTACACAAAAAATGGACCAACTATCAACAGGCATACATCAACATAAAAGAAAGAATAACTTTATTGAAAACTCACTCACCTTAATAGTGACAGGTTCAAAGCGTATGACATCAATCATCAACTTGACGGTTCCTCCACAGTCTCTTAATTGTTCATTAATTGGTTTTGCTTGGATGGAATCCAGAGGGAGAAACGTTGCTCTCTCTGCACGCTAAGCCAAAATTACACAACGTAACTTATATGAAACATGGATGAAATAAATTATCTATGCTTGAATTATTTACCTGTTCTTTCATGTACTGGATACAGTCACGTCCAGTCTTCTCTGTGTCAACCACAATAGCATCCATATTCTTACCCAGGACTTTTGTAATGGCCACAGCGTATCTACGATCACACACATTACCTTATAAGGTGGTGTTAGATAATGGCATGTAATATCACTTATCAGTGTGAGTTACATGGATTACCTTTTATGAACAGGCTCACACAAGTCAATCAAACGCCCGTAAACACCAGGAAATAGTCTCCTCATGCTTTCTAGCGTTTCATTCCGTTGTTGTTGCCTAGCACTCTCCGATTTGTCCATCTTTGCTTCGCTCAATTCTTTTTGCACATCTTCCAAACCTTTATTAACCTCTTCAAAGCGCTGATTGGATTGCCTACAATTGGAAATCAAGTTTAATTTAAATCTAATAATTTGAAGTTGCATTTTCATAAGTCAGTAATCACCATGGCAACAAAAAGTAATTACCTGATATCAGCATCCAGTTTCTCAAAATCTTCTTTAGATTTAGACATGGCAGAAATATTGCTCCTGACAAGAAGGAAATAACAAATTAGAAATAATCTCAACAGTGACTATGTGGCAGCAAGCAAAGGAAGGGACGAGTGCTCACTTGATGTAGTCTTTGAACTTTGTGATTCTATCCTGTACATTTTCTTTCCTATTTAACTGGTTTTGCTTTGTAGCTTCAAGTTCTTTTTCTTTTTGTAGGGCATGCTCAAGAGCCTCGCTGTCGGTGCTTTGTTCTCTGTTCACCTACCATTAACAGAATATGTTTATTTAACCAACCCTTCTAATTAGCCAACATTTCTATTTCTTCCATTGCATACCTTATCCAATTGAGAGCGGAGAGTGGCAGTCCTCTTTCCTGCAACTTCTTTAAGTCCATTGTATTCATTCAGCTAATAAGGTAACGAGTGATCTCATCAACTACCAAGGGTATATTAATTATTTTTTAATGAGTGATCTCTAATGTTCTACTTAGCTATCATCACAAATTAAATCTCTATTTTTGACATTGCGAGACAACCAGGGCGTCAGTTATCAATTGATGACACGTGGCTACACTGACCTGTGTTCCAATTAATTCCAGAGATTGGCCTTGGCTTTCTTCTTCAAATTCTTCTTCATATTCTGATGCCAGTTGACGCACTTCGTCCAATTCTTGTTTCAATTCTGCAATCTAATTTAGAGAAGATATAATTCAACATTGATGGCGACCAAAATCAAAATTAATTCATCTATAAAATCCAACCTCTCTTTGTTGTTTTTGGTTGTTGTCGTGGGCCTTCTTGTGAACAAATCTAGAATAATAAATTAACCATAGAATGATACAAACGTATACCAGTGGTACTCTTCAATTAATAGCTCAGCTATGCGTACTTGGTGTTGTCTAGTTTTCGTACTGCATGGACTGTTTTCTCTTTCGCTTTGATGTACAACGGCCGCTTCTTACTCAAATCCTCTTCCTATATCAAAACATGTGTTTATTTTAGTGTGATATATGTCAATGTAGGCCTATGTACAGATTCGTTCAATTAATTAGTAATACCTTGGCTTTCACTTTCTTCTCTAATTCAGCTAATTCACGGCTACTTTTGGCGTTCTCTTGCTTCTTCAGCTTAACTTGGCCTTCTGCTTTTTGTTTCTTGCAAATCTGCAATTACGAGAGCATCATCCATGTATCATCATCATCATCTATTGGCATACTAGTTTTATATAATGCAGTCCCAGAGTTGGGATTGTGAAGAAGTAAATGATTAAAGGTGGTACTGATCATCTGTCGAATAAATGAATTCTATTGGCTTGAATAAAAACTCTTTATAGGTGGCTTACAATATTTAGAGAAGAGGAGAACATATCTTAAAAGTTCTATTTATTTTTCACCTAGACAACGGCAGATTGGTAAAGTATTAAATAAATAAATAAACAAATAAACAAAATTGACAGCTCTGCCATCTATTGACATTGAGCACCTACTGTGTTTGGATCATCAATTTAGTAATTACGACATATATTAATAGATCTACTTAACATTCAAAAAAGAGGAAATATGATGGGATTTTCATGAGGTTTATATCAGCAAATCTTGCATTATTAATGCAGTACAATCCATAGTTTTCCTGTATCAAATTGGTTGGTTATGCCTTGAATTAAGCTTTCTATCTGCTTTTCTTATAAAGCACTTTCTTATAAAAACACATGCGAGTAAGTCAAACTACTGGGCTCTAAGATTTAATGAAGAAAAAAAGCATAAATAATATAAATAACATTTCAACAATTCAAGGAATGTATACATGCATGAATGTACTTCTTTGACGATATGAAAGCAAATTATTACTGTATAAATACAGCAGGTGTAAGGCTCATTGAAACGCATTTTGTATAATCAGGTTATTGGATGAATCGAATTATTTAAACCTATCTTCTACTAGTAAAATTTAGAATTAAAACTAGTTGCCAGTCAAGGATTATTCCAGAATTTTTTGAAATTTCACTGAAGAAGTTACCGAAGGGAAGCGGAAATATTTTAAAAAACAATTCAAACAAGGGAATTAATTCAAATAATGGAATATTTGAATCATCAATTTTTCATATTTCCATTTTAAATATGAATGCCATTCATATTATTACTGTAGACTATTACTGTGGGGTTTCAACTATAAATGATCATTAATATGTTAAATTATTTTAAATTCAAATTCTGAAATTGCATCAACATGTAAATGGAAATAAACACCTGCACTAGAACACCTGCGCTAGTTGCATTATATTTATTGACGCAAAGTGATCTTTAACTTACCAGCTTCTCGTGTGCCTTGTTGCTTGCCTCCAGGTGCTGAACACAATCTTTGATGTCCTTTTCGGCATGGTAAAGACGGAATAACTGCAGCTCAAGTTTAGCATCAGTCTATCAAAACAACACACAGTGCATGTGTGGTAAAAATAATGGCTTATCAATCTCTTAATCACTTCTTCAAACTTCCAATTACACAAAGCGAAAACGATATCTATGATAAGAATTGAACATCTTCAAATGCAACTTCCTAACACTTCAAGGGTATGAACTACAGGTACTGTAGGGGAGACCGGGGAGACTTGGACCTAGGGAGACATAGGACAAGAGCGTTCCTGATTACCCATGTAAATTATCTTCTAATATGCTGTATATCACTTCATTTCATGTTGTTTCCCTAAATTTCGATAACAAACAATAACTAATTATCAAGAAATTTTAGTATACAGCTTACGATGATCGACATGCGTTTTGCGATTCCTCTTTTGAACAATTAATTTTAGAATAAGTGTTTAATTGCCATTTTGAATGGTGCCATTGCAACTGTTTTACTTTGATGAATCTTTTGATATAAAATGTTTGAATACATTCCTGTTGATGAGGAGTGCCACCTCATTTTTTGCTGGGAAGTCAAACGGGGAGACATGGAACAGCGCGTTTTAGCATCAACCACGAATGGGAAATGAATCGCATTTGGTTGAGACATGAGTTTGTTTTCATTTATATGCGCTGTATTTGACTTTTTAACTTTGTGGAGATAAAGTTGCTAAATCAATTACAATTAGATTGAGGACAGGTGTGTCAAAAATTAATGTTATTTATTAATGCTAAAATTACTTGTTGCTGGCTTAATTTTGATCAAATAAACTCCCTAAGTCAAAGCAACAGCAGTAGTGTCTGGTACTGGAAAGTAAATTTGTCAGTTATTTAATGAAATTTTGAGAAAATATGCCTGATCCATGTCACCCCACCGTGTCCCAAGTCTCCCCTCTAAAATGGTCGGTCTTGCACACTAAATATTTGAAAAATTGCTACATTTATGTAATTGATATTCTTACCCTTTTGAATTGAGCATGTTGACTAATTAATGGCATAAAATTTGTTACATTTGCACAACCATAATTTTAATAATTAAAAATGTAAAAAGTGGTCTAAGTCTCCCCGGTCTCCCCTAATAATTAGGCTACCACAAGGGTATGAACTACAGGTACTTTAATAATAATTAATCGACTCGATTGACAATATTTTCTTTGCTTGGAAACTTGAGATTACTAGATTTGTATATTTCTTACCAGATCGTGTTTTAGTTTTTGATATTTCTCAGCCTCATCTTTCTCTGCTCTAGCCTCTTTCCTCTCTGCAGCCATACCCTTATCAAATAAACAAATTAAAAATCAATCAAACACTGTAGGTACACCACAAATATAAATGTGCGACAGAATAGACTTATTGTTACAATCTTATTGGATTGGTTTCAAATTTTTACCAATCAATTTGTTCTCAGTTGATATGCATCATAATCAATAACCTTTCGCTTGTGCATAATATGGTGTTTGAGTGCAAACAAACAAACAAACAAACAAACCTTTCTCTTGTGCATTGACAACATTGAGTTCTC
Source organism: Haliclystus octoradiatus (assembly GCA_916610825.1). Classification (NCBI taxonomy): domain Eukaryota; kingdom Metazoa; phylum Cnidaria; class Staurozoa; order Stauromedusae; family Haliclystidae; genus Haliclystus; species Haliclystus octoradiatus. The sequence continues at coordinate 203,781 of OU744448.1, forward strand.
TTCTGCCTTTTGCATCTCCTGCTTCTTTTTCTCATAATCATCAGCAAGAATGCCAGAACTAAATAGTCAGATAGATTAGTAGTTATAATTAGTTGTAGCATTCCATAGTTCTTCCATGATACATTCGAAATGGCGTGTTTCACATACCCACTTATTTTCTCAAACATTTGTGTTCTTTCTTTCGGCGTTTTCATTGCGATAGACTCAACTGCCCCCTGCATCAACAATTACAGTCAATATCACATTATATGTTATTGTACAATACGTTTTATCGCGTAATACGTTAAATTATTTTTGTCCTGGCTGAAATGCAGTCAAAACCAACTAATTATTATTGAATAATAGGCCTACGTTATCGCGCAGTGCATTTATCGAACAATACGTTCCACATAGTTGATCCCAAATAGAGATGTTCCGATTATGAAATTGCCGATTGTTGAACCATAATCGGCAGATTAAATCGGTATACCGATTATTTTGATAAATATTATCAATGGACAATATAATAACAAACTTTTTGCACAAAATTGATTAATATTGTCTAAAAAGTAAGCAACACATACGCTGAACCAAATTATTGAAGTATCATAGAACAGTTTTAAAGCAGAAGTCAACAAAATACTAAAACAAATAAAGGAAATAAAGGCCTAATAAGAAATTGAATTCATCAGAATCTTTTAGGAGTGCCCCGGTTATTTACTCTAACGAGAAAATGTAGTGAAGTAAGCTTAGTGTATTTTTTCTTCTCCAACAAGTTTAATTTAATAAAAAATTTAAAATATAATAATGTGCAATGATTTAACAATCTTTCAACATGTATTTCATATCCTTCTTGTTCTTTCACGGTTGTTTTACTGTGAACGTGGAACGCTAAAAATAATTTTACATTTCAGACACTGTCACTGTTGTTAACTCTTTAGTTACAGTATAAACATGAACTTTGATTGTATTTTATTTTATCCCAAAAACTTTTGACATAATTATATAATTTATACTTATATTGTTGTAGTTATCAAATATAAGGGGTGATTAGCTCAGTTGGCAGAGCAACCGAACTTCACATCGTATCATATCTCATCGACTGTGGTTCAAATCCCCCTCAGGTCAACTCAGCCTTGACTTTATCTGAAACATCAAATGAGTACCATCTAAGGATGGCGGACGGAATGGTTCAGAAGGAATTGCATTGTGAGTAGCTGCGGCGCATCGTTGCGCATTGACAATCAAGGCCTATCTGCCATGAAATCTGTTGAAATTGATCTGCAGTGTCGCGGCTGAGATCTAAGGAGCGTTTAACATCATTGCTCTTAGCGAAAAGAGCCACTCTTCTAGAAATAGATGAGTGGTACGGGTGCCTTCGGTAGGGCGACACCGTCCACATTACTTTTTTAGTTATCAAATCATCTTTAAAACTTTGTCGCGGTATTGTGAATCAAATTTATTATTCATTCAAAAGTGCTCACGTGTTTGTCTCATCAACATTAATGTGTTTGACCTTTACACATTCAAACAATAGAAGGTGTCAAAGAGCGTGACGAATTTAACTTGTTAAAATTTCAAAAGTGATTCGATGTAAACAATCTAGAATTATGATTTCTGCTTTTGATAAATGCTTGGATATAATAGGTTAATCTGTAAATAAATAAAAAAATTTGATCGACTAGTGACTGTGGTGAAAATATGCCCAAAATATACATTTATTAATATGGAAATATACATTTTAGAAACATTTTAATGGCAATAAAAACAGCGAAAACGTATTATGCGATATTGACTGTAGGCTACATAACAAACATGGTACCGAGTATTAATATCACACACAGAGCAACATGTGCAATAAATGCAATTAATAAATTTTGTGCAGAGTAATTTTTCTAATTACTGAAAATTTCTCATAATTCATGCAAGCCTAAAATTAGCAACAGGATAGCTTATAAACTGGGGGAATTTAACAAAGGAAACTGTATCCAGTCTTATCGGCATTACACTGATAACTCTTAAAGAACTTTGAATGACCAGCAGCCTTTGCTTTGTTTTGTTGTTTTGATTACAAGAATCGAGGCTAATCGTCTGGAAAGTGACGTCAGTATACGTGTTTACAAACATAATTTTTTTTAAATTTGACAATGAGCAGAGTCAATGATCGAAGTATCCAAATCAAAAAACGAGAATTCACCTGGTGTTATAATTTCATTTGTTTCTGTGATAAATTTTAATTCTGAATGCTAACAACTTTCTTCCCGTTCTTTTAATCCCTTTTAATATTCTTGTATCAACTATCAAGTAGACAGTAAACACCAACATGAAATTTTGAATCAGTTCAGCGAATCAGTAGTAGTTTTTAACTCTGTCCTCCGTCCACAATTTGTATGACGCTGGCAGCAAGTGAATTGATTTTCATGGTACAAATTTATTCAAGCGTCAAAAGCCCTTAGGGCGTCCTCCGCTATTGCTCATTGTAACTTTCCAAACCAGTTTGTTGATAAATAACTTCGCAGAATTGCTTTCATGTTCGTTTTACGTCTTTTACGAAATAGTTGTACAAGATCGTGTGTGTGTGCAAAGGAGACACAGAGGCGGGCTGTGTATCATGAAAACGAGTGATAGAAATATACAAAGGCTGCTGGTCATTCTATGGTCTTTAAACAATACTGACCTGAAAAACAAGGAAATTCTTTGCCTTGATCAAAATACCAATACTTTCTAGTTTAGCTTGATATTCCTTTGGGGTTACACTTTTTGAATTGATGCGATACTCAGTACCACTGCCTACAATTCTACAAAGAATATTGAATGGTAGGCTAATTGTTGCAATCAAAAAAGAAACTGGAAGGATACAAACTGAGCTCTTAGTTTTTAAATTTAATGCATGTAACCTACAATTTAGGCCTAATCGATTTAGATAGATAGTTTATTAATTTTTAAGTAATGTTTTAAAATAATAGTGCTAAAATAATAGTTTTAAAAAAATGCTAATATAGTTGCTATAAAAGGTATCGCCATTATCATTATAAACTCTTATAACAGGTATAACATACTTGCGATTAAAATGAATTTCCTTCGCTGCATCATGGTTGCCATCCTTGTAAAAGGCGCTGACATGTGCGGTTGAGGCTACCGGCTGACCAATGGGTGCGCCATGAATAAGTTCCTATCATCAAAACCATTTATCACCACAAATATAACATTGAAGTTAAAACATTTACACGATTTATAATTACGAATTTGTACCTTGACACTTTTGACTCTCAGATTTGCTGTTTTCTCGCCCAAGACAAAACTGATGGCATCCATCAAATTTGATTTTCCTAAAATGACGAAATAAAGAAACATTCATTGTTGTTCCATTCATCCTCTTCTTCATCATCAAACATTCATCCTCTCTCTCTCTTGCATGTTGATAGTTGCTGGGAATATATTGATAATATTATATGTGAGGCTACTGCCTGTATTCTGTCTCCTGTAAGAAGCTTATATGAATAAAATGTTACGCAATCAATTTATTAAAATGTTGTGCATGTCACATAAATAGAATAGGCCCTATACATCGTTTTTATAAAACTTAAATTTAGAATTTGCAACTCTTGAGTGAATCTCAATCTCAGAATCATACTACTGATATCAACATATATTTTAAAGATGGCTGACGCAGCTGAATTAAGTATATTCCACATGCTGTACTCCACTTTACCAACGGCTGTTCCTCATGTAAGGATGCGCTCATCACATCTTAGCATGTAAGACCTTCGGTTGTGATCATGTGCACATAATTTCACATGTAAATTACACCTGTGTGTCTCAAGTGGTCTATTGTAGGCTAACCCACCACATTATTGTTGGAATTTTACAAGGCCCAGATGTAGAGTTGCGAAATAGTGGGGTTGTGGAACTAGATTACAGCGGAGTTTACTTTACGATATTTCATTAACATTTCCAAAATTAGTTCATGCTTTCTATAACTAAATTATATTAAAATCTGAACTCGCTATCCTAAAAAGATAGCTTAAATGGGATTTTTCAGTCATTGAGAATTCTTGTAGAATCACAAATTTGGAATACATTTTCGAAAATTGAAACATTGGAATAACTACTTGGAATTTGTCATTGAAATAAAAACTGTTTATTCTATCCTGATATGAAAATTCATTTTAAATAGACCAACCAAAAAGTTAACGACAAGGAAAAGAAAGTTTTTATGGATCAGTAATCAGAAAAAGGGTACACATTAAATCGCTAATAAAACTGTTGTTTCAATTAAATCAAAATATTCCATACACAATATCTCTATACCCATGTCTACATGTATAAAAAGTTTAAACAAAATCTCTTTTTTGAACGAAGCCGCTTGATTTGAAAGCTTTTCCCACACCAAAATATTTGAATATTCCGCCTGCACAAATTTCTTGTTTATTAGTATAAACTTCACAAACCGAACAAATAAAAGGATACAAGACATTATTTAGTTGAGAAAGCATCCATACACCAAAATAGTTTCTTTGTACGTGAATCAGCCTGGAGAAGCCCTGTGCAACCCTCTAAGCCCTATGATCTAGTATGGCCTATGTTACAAGAAAAACTACTTTTCTACATGCAACCAATCCCGCACATTTATAAGGTCTGATAATTTGCGTTTCTCGTACAACGTTCAATCTTTGCATACTCGATCAGATCGGCTTGATGGCAGTGGCGTGTGTTCCAATTAGTGTATATTATTCCTATTTTCACATGCTCTTGTAAAACATAGGCCAGCTTATTATTGTTAAATAATGAAATGCTAGGCCTACTCATGTTGACATAAGTCATGACTATCGCCCTACCGGTACCAATCATTTTCATGTCATGTTAATCTGTAGCGTCTGTAGCGAATTCAATGGAAAATGCTAACACAAAATCCAGCTCTTGAAATATCATTTAGAAATTATTATTATTATTATGATGGTGAGCATTACCACATCCGTTTGGTCCGATAACGGCGTTAAATCTTTTGAAAGGTCCAACAACATGGCTGCCTTTGTAGGATTTAAAGTTCTTAATTTCCAGTTTTTCGAGATGCCCAGGCATCTTTAAAGACTAATTATTACAAAGATGCTTCCTACAATCTCCTGAACTTTTAATAATTATTTAGTAATACAGTAATACTGTAGATTACAAACTTCAATAGTTTAATCTTTTTCCTCTGCTTTCTGTATGTAACTTTATTAAAATGGCGCGAAACAAAATATGATGGAAAGAGGCTAGATTCATTCGAGGCCTGAAAATGGCTGACTTGTGCAAGATTTTATTTTTGTCTCGCAAGACCACTGAGCCACTGACTGACGACAGTCACTGTCATTAGCTTCATTTCAGTGAATTTGATTTCATGCTATGGTGCAACTGTTGCAACGATAAGATCACAGCATTGAATGAAGCCTTTTTCTGCATGAAGAACACCAAAGTGTAGTTATAAGATGAATAGATCTAGCTGGGTTTCGATAGGACTTCTCACAACGTCATGTTTAATATGCCTCCTGGATTTGGCCATTGTATCAGTTCTGTGTTTTACGCTGTCGTCTAGTGTTGAAGATTTTTTCACTACCCTTAGATCATTTTCATTTGGAAGTTCATATGGAGATCTTTGGGTTATTTCTATCCTGCGATTTTCAATATGCTCAGGACTTATGCTTGGTCTTGTGTTCAACGCCAGTGCTGAATCTAGCAAACGAATTCGTTTTATGAAAAGACCAGTGTTTTATACTATGGTAGCCTTGAATATTTACCTATTGATTAAACTTCTCTACGCACTCGAAGACCTTGACAACAATATTGGTAAGGACTATGCAATTCAATTTGGATTGGCTTTCCTTTTCAATTGTTCCCTTCCTTTTTCGTGCTGGCTATTGTCCCGTGTTAAACCCTGGCAGCTAAGACCAAAACCAAATACATTCCTTAACTTACAAGAAGATTATAATAACACAACAAGATCACGTTCATCTTCATCAGGCAGTGATAATGATGATGACGCATCATCTACAACTAGTGACGAGGACGACAAGGTTGATTTCAGCAAAGGAAGTGCTGTTTGGAAACTGATTGCTTTTACCAAGCCAGACCTTCCATACATCATTGTTGCATTCTTCTTTTTATTGGCTGCATCCACAGCGGAAATATTTCTTCCGCTTTATACTGGTCGAGTAATTGACAGTATCGTTATAGAGAAGTCAGAAATTATGTTTCAAAATTCCATTATTATCATGGCAGCAATAACATTAGCGTCTGGTGTAGCCTCTGGGGCCAGGGGAGGTCTGTTCTCTTACATCATGGCCAGATTCACAAACCGTCTACAGAACAATCTCTTCTCGTGTATACTAAACCAAGAAATTGGATTTTTTGATAAGAAACGCACAGGAGAAATAACATCAAGACTAACATCAGATACTGCTAAAGTAGGGAACGAGATATCAATGAACATCAATATCTTTTTACGAAATGCAGTCAAGTTGATTGGTATAATAATTATGATGGCCAGATTGTCATGGAAACTGACCATAGTTACAGTGGTGGGTACCCCAATCGTTGTCTTGATTGCTGAAGCATACGGAGAGTTTTACCAGAAGTTAGCAGAAGCGGTACAAGAATCTCTAGCGAAAGCCAATGAATCAGCAGACGAAGCTATCTCATCCATGCGCACAGTCAGGAGTTTTGCTGGCGAATTTGTAGAGCGCCGTAGGTACAGATTCAAACTGTTGAAGACGTTTAATTTGCAAAAGAAGGAGGCAGTTGCAACTGGAGGCTACAACCTTATAACTCAAGTTTGTGAATTAGCCATTACAGTTGTTGTTCTGTTCTATGGGGGCCATCTTGTTTTGAAAGGTGATTTAAGTGGTGGAGTACTAGTCTCTTTTATACTGTATGACGTAGAGCTTGGCCAATGTCTTGAAGAGATGGGTGAAATTTATACATCACTTATGGATGCTGTTGGTTCTGCTAAAAAGGTATTTGAATACATGGAACGTAAACCCAAGCTCAGCAACAAAGGTATTCTTGCACCAGGAGATTTGAAAGGTTCAGTTGAATTCAAAGATGTATCATTTTCATATCCATCAAGACCGGATGTTATTGTTACCAATCAGCTGTCGTTCAAAGTCAATCCTGGTCAAGTGGTTGCAATTGTTGGCCATAGTGGAAGTGGAAAATCAACATTAGTTAGTCTATTGCAACATTTGTATGAGCCACAAACAGGATCAATCCTTTTAGATGGCAGATCAATCAAAGACTACGAACATCATTACTTTCATAAACAAGTGGCGGTTGTTGCACAAGAACCAACTCTTTTTGCTCGTAGCATCGCAGAGAATATAATGTATGCAATTGATGAGCACAACAGTGTTTCTTTAGATGACGTTAAACATGCATCTGAATTAGCAAATGCACACCCATTTATCATGCAATTGCCAAAAGGGTATGAGACGCAGGCAGGCGAAAAAGGAACGCAACTTTCTGGTGGTCAAAAACAGAGAATCGCCATAGCAAGGGCCATCATCAGAAAGCCAGTGTTGTTAATTCTAGACGAAGCAACAAGCGCATTAGATGCCCACAGTGAAAATCTTGTACAAGAAGCACTCAATGCTAAACTAATGAACACCACTGTTATAATCATCGCCCACCGCTTAAGTACAATAGAAAAGGCTGATACTATTCTAGTTATTGATCAAGGCAGACTAATTGAAGAAGGAAATCACAATGAACTCATAACGAGAAAAGGTTCTTACTTTTCTTTAGTTGAGAAACAGATACAGCGCCGTCTCTCGCGTACTCATTCAAATTTAAATAATTCTAAACGATCGTCTGTGTCTAGTCTATCTTCGTCTAGTGCATGAATAGGCTATTCTTCAATTTTGTACAATTACTATTTTATTTGTAAAATATAAATTATAATTTAATTAATGGTATTCACATTGAATTACGTTGAATCGTTTTCTTGTCCGTTTGTTTGTTTGTTCTTTGTAATCGACTTCTTTGATATTTGGACGCCGTTGATACGCTCAATAGATCGAAACACATCGTCTGACATAACCTCAGGACAAACTGTTACCAAGATCAGTTCCATCAAAATCTAAAACCACAACATTTAATGATTAGATCTACTTGCGCAAACATCAGAAGAAGGATCATTTCCGTGATCATGTAACTCACATAAAACAGATGTTTGTTTGTCCGTGTGTCTTGGAATCCATCAAATATCTGTAAAACCAATAACAACAGATTAATAATTGGGATGTGATAAATTAATAAACAATCAATATGAGCTATTATGAGAATACTGTTTCGTGCCTTGATGAAACCCAACTTGCTATTTCTCTTTCCAACTAGATTTTGAAGAACATCTGAAATTATAATGATAATAATCATAAACATGCACTATGATGAAAACTAGCCACCGAAGTGACGATTATTTATTTTTTACCTGGAATGCTCTTCATCATCATCTCCTTGGCCCTCTCGCGCGTACGTAACTTCTCCTAAACACCAATCCCAGTTTAAAAACAGTGTTATAGTAAATCCCTCAGAACTAGGTATACAGTTGAATTCGGCAATAACGGTACGCTAGGGAGACAAACCATTTTACCGGTTTTGGCAGAATCCGTTGTTAGCGGTAAATATTTAGCAGAGTTTGATTTTGACCGTTAATTACTCATTCTTGGACTTTTTTGGCTTACTGTTGTTCATAGAATAACCTTAAAATCCGGAACCGTTATTGCCGGATTTTACTGTAATATGAAGTGAGCGTGTACCATCTTACCAGATCTGTTCTCACGGGATAGGGTTCTGCAAGTCTGCCATTGGGCCACATGGAGTCTTTGAAATTTTGCAGGTAATATATCAACATTTCTTCAGAGATGAGCCAGTGGACCATCTCACGCAAATGTCTGTAATGAAATCAAACATTGGCATACCATATAAGTATACTTAGATTCATATGACTTTAAGCTTGGCTTATTACCATTTTTATAATGTTAAGTAAAATACAAAGTATACTGGAGAGTGACAATGACATACAGTATAATAGAATGAATGGAACGATGTGTCAAATTATCTCACGCGCTTGCCAATGTAAGTATCTCATCACTTTGTTTGAAATCCCATCTACATTTAAATTGACTCACACACGTCACAACATAGACCTGTGCCACGTGCCCCTATACTCCACTTTACCAACAGCCGTTTTGTATAGGGGAGAAGTAACTTTTTAGTTTATGAAGTGAGGCGCTCATTACAAAAAATTAGAATGACCAATCACAGCTTAGCATGTGCGACCTTAGGTGTGTATTCAAGGTGGTCTCAAACACTTGGTCTATTGCATTCTGTTTATAATATAGATGACACAACGTTGCTAGCTCATCATTTCATTTGCTGAAATTTTACAAGGCCCAGATGTAGAGTCGCAGAATAATGGGCCTTGTGGAGCTATGCTAATAACTACATAGCTGACCTGTTGATTGTGCCTCCAAATGAAACTTGCACAAATGTTATCAGAGTTCTTCGCAGATACTTAAACACTGTAAAACAAAATGAAAACAAATTCAGGTTGGCTTCTTCATATCAATTAGTCAATTAAACTACTTGAAAAAAACTAACAACACTATAAATAAGACAACTTGTTCTAGAGTGGCATTCTGTTTGGATAATTTTGACTTACCTCCTTTCAATTCAAACACTTCACCAATCAAAGTGTAAATCGGCTCTGCAATTGAATCTTTTCTGTCTTGTGAGCTAAAATGTATACGTAAATGGTGTCAAAACGTAACGTCAAATAAAGCATTAACTATTGAGACACCATCACCCTGCCGAAGGCGGCCGTATCACTCCTCTATTTCTAGACAAATGGCTCTTTTCGTTAAGAGCAATGAAGAGGAACTCCATGGCAGATAGGCCTTGTTTGTCAATGCGCAACGATGCACCGCAGCTACTCGAAATGCAACTTCCTCTGGACCATTCCATCCGCCATCAGAAGATGGTACTCATTTGATGTTTTAGATAAAGCCAAGGCAGAATTGACCTTCGCGGGATTTGAACCACAGTCAATCAGATATGACCAGATCTGAAGTTTGGTTGCTCTGCCATCTGAGCTAATCCTCCCTCGCCCTTATAGAAGATGATATTGCTACTCAGATATGACAGCATGTCTACTGTTATCATGCAGTTAGCCCTTTCAGTGTTTTGAGTTCACCTTTCTTCAATTCCAGGCTCCTGATGATAATCAAAACAAAAAGTGTAAAATTACAGATCGAATAATTAACGATCTGAATGAATGGTTTTGATATGAACTTAATTACCACTTCATCCGCCTCTTCCACGGCATCTGTTAACATGTCAGGAAATGACATATTTTGTAACGATCTATAAACAAACAGATCAATAAAAAATAAACAGTAAAAAATAGAAAGAAATAGAGAATCTAATACCATTCCTCTCTTACTCTTTAAGAGATGACATCAAAGCGAAAACACTCTTTTTTTCCTGGCCTTGCCTGCAGAAGGAAATAAAAAAATTATCTTAAAAGCATTTCCTTAATAGATGATAATAGTTACATAGCCAAAAGTAGAAAAATTGTTGATATTGGTAGATTGGTAACAACAATCCCTGCATAAAAAGTTCATGAGTTAATGAGCATGAAATTCGCAACGCGCAGTCACGTGACCAATAATCAACACACCTCCGCTGCACCTTGTGAATAGCCCAATTTCAATTTCACATTCTCATGGATTTTTTCACAGTTTCAATAAAAATGTTTGAAATTGATTTTATATTGAATCTATATACTCATTGGACACGTTATGACAGTATATCAGAAATAGATAAGTTTAATGGATGGTTTGCATCGAGCTGGTCTTGAAACATAAGTGTCCCGTGATTGGAAATGTCAAAAACAATCAGTGATTGGTGACTGGTCACATACATACCCTGTGCTCTGAATTCTGCTGTGTTCTGAACTGGGACTTAGAAACATATACACATCTTCACTCATCGATAGCCTTTCATCTTTCAGCAGAATCTTTCAAAAGAAGCATTGCAATGACTAATGATACACGATACAGAAATGCTCACAATAAAAGATTTGGCAATAGTCTACCTGAAGATAGTCTTCCAGAGACAGACGGATGCATTCTAACGCCTCTGAGTTCAGTTTTGCAAACCATTTGCGTGATGGAATAGGCAATTCCTTACTCATCCAAGTGGAACACTACATTGAAAACAAACAATCAACTGGTTTAGCCAGTTTAACTGATTTATCAAACAAACAATTTAAAATAAGTCCTGTTTAATTGAGCTGTAACCTCTTTGAGACTGTTGTGTAGATTCTGAAAATCTTTGAGTTGTCTCAGCACAACCCAGCCAGTTGAAAGAGCACCTGGATCATGGGCATTCTCAGCAGATTCATCGCAAGATACACAAATCACAAAGAGTGGAGAGCTTTCATCATCTGGATTCAACTTGAAATAGAAATAAAAATCAATATAAATATATTTCCAGGTTGGGCGATCTAGTATAAATTTGATTACAATACCAAAATGGTATGCTACATTCAGTATGCAGAAACAACAGATCATCTGTTGTCATTGTTGCATCACCTGTGCATTAGAAATGGATGCATTCCAGCTGCCCATCATTTCACACCATAAATCTAAAAGAGAAAACCAAATATCACCAACCAATTGACACCATCTCATTCATTTATTGGTAGCTATTCACAATATCCATACCAGTTCTTTCAATGTGAAACTCAAGTTGACGCCTTTCAGCTACCAAAACTTCAATTTCTGTCTCCAAGGCTTCAGCTTCCTTCGTTATACAAATTTAAACATAAACAAACAGATACATCATGCGTGGTTACCATAGTGACTACTAGGTCAAACGCAACAGGTTGCTAACATATCTGTCAGTCCAAACAGGTATAAAATATACGCTATGTTAGTTGATTGGTACAAACCTGCACTTCTTCCAGCTGAGCTCGCTTGTTGAGCTCAAAAGCCTGAGTCTGTTAACATAAGATGAAAATTTCCAAACACAAAACAATAAATAAATAGAAACAATATCACTTTAACCCATCCATGAGAGATTGTTACCTTTGCAGCCAACGTCTGGTCTAGCAACTGCAGTTTTCTAATAGCGTAATCATTGCTTTCTTCAATTGTACTGGGCATAGCTAACAGCAACAAATAATTTAACCATCAACAAAATGATAAATACCTACATTTCTGTATTGATATTATCTGTTCCTACCCGTCTTCCAGATGTCAAAGCCATGCTACAAAAGGAAAACAAAAATAAAGTTGACAACTCAGTGTCAAACAATTAAATAGGAATAGAGATTTTCCCAATTCCAAAAAATATTATCAGAGACAAATGTTGAATTTGCTGTGAACTTTCTAGTTGAAGGTTTCAGAAATATGATTTTAGTTGCTTAGCGACATGTTTTGAAACCAGAAGCTGTCTAGACTTGAGCACTGAATAACAACACAAACTTCCTGTCATTTCCTGTCCAGACACATAATTGTATCTGTAAATTTTGATAGTTACTTGTTATCTGTATCACTCTGAAGCGCCGAGAACATTTTTCTGATTTAGGCGCTATATAAATGCCTATAATAATAATAATAATAATATGGTATCTAACAGCAGTTGAGATAGTGCTCGATATCATTTGACAGAGCGCAAATAATAATAATGGAGTCAAAGACTACGCATTCATTTTCTGTAACTTGAAGTTTCTCGCTTTATGCGATCATCAGACAGATACTATCAATGAAAAATATATACCAGTTACCCTTATTTGACAAAGTGAGAAAAAAATGTGAAAAAAGAAAAACTATTATTATACTAACAATGGTTTTATCTTTACAAATACGAAGTTATATTGTTATTAGTTTCCTTAATTAAATTGCACTGTTATAAGGCTAAGTTTTTGTTTCTTTAAAATTAGATAAATAGTATTTGTTCTCATGTCTACATTTTGAAATTAGTTCAGATTTTTATTTGATATGTTTTCTTTTGCGCAGATGATGTGAAATTTTTCTACTAAACCTAGGTGACATTTTTCATATATTGCTATAAGGTCTGCCGGTTGCCAGAGATTAACATTTAATCGTGTAATCTATGTCTTTGTCTTTAAGCTCCCATATGTGTTTTGATATTTGAGTGCTTGATGATAAATTGTGCGATCATCAGACAGTATTAAATGAAAAACATACATATATCTCCTATTTAGATTCAAATTTTCACCTATTGTTCTAATTACAATGCTATTGTTGTTAATTCTATTTATGTTATCCTACAGTGCGATTATGGTTCCGTTATGCGGTAGTTGATATTGTTAGGTTTTTATGCTTATGGAAATTTGACAGATAAAATTTGTTTTCATGCCGGCATTTGCTGATAAATTCTGATCTTTTGTTAAGTAGTGACTCTTTAGCGCATAAAATTTCGTATTTATCTAATAAAAAGTAAAAAGGTCTTAGAAAAAAATATTCTTAACGTCAAAGAAAAAACAAAAGTGAACCAATGGAGAAATACTTCACCTGTCATAGATTGGTTCAAACCTTTGGAAAATAAAAATAGATTAACATTTATGGTGTTTGACATTGAAAATTTTTACCCAACAATATCGGAGAATTTACTAACTCAAGCCATTAATTTTGCTGAAAATGTAACACCAATCTCGGAAAGCAACAAGAAAATAATTATGCATGCAAGGAAGTCAGTACTATTCAGCTCAGGATCGGCGTGGACAAAGAGAGGCAACGAAAATCTATTCGACGTAACGATGGGCAGCCACGACGGCGCGGAAATTTGTGAATTGGTCAGGCTATTCTGTTTAGAAAAATCAAAAGAGATATACGGCGCGAATGAAGTAGGTCTTTATCGAGATGACGGTCTAGCTGTTCTTAAAAACAAGTCAGGCCCACAGGCGGAAAAAATTCGAAAAAAGTTAACAAAATTGTTCAAAGATGTCGGCCTCAAAATTACAACAAAGACCAATCTGAAGACGGTCGACTATCTGGACTTAACTTTCAATTTAACCAATAACTCCTACCAACCGTACAGAAAACCGAACAACCAGCCTCTCTACATTAATACGAAATCTAATCATCCACCTGTACTATACTAAAACAAATTCCAATCACAATCAACCAACGCATCTCCGACCTATCAACTAACAATTCAATTTTCGAAAAATCAAACGTTATTTACGAAGACGCTCTGAAGGCTAGCGGACACCAGACAAACTTGTCGTTCAAGCCACGCCCTTCACAGTCAAACAACAACAAAAGGAAACAAAGCCGTAAAACTATTTGGCTTAATCCGCCTTACAACAAAAGTGTGAAAACAAATGTTGGGCGAACATTTTTAAACCTAATCAGAAAACATTTCCCGAAAACAACAGATTTAACAAAATATTCAACTTCAACTGCGTCAAGGTAAGCTATAGCTCCACTAGCAACATGGACACGATAATCAAGAACTATAACAAAAAGATTACTAACAACAATGAAAACAATGCCACAAACGCCGCTTTATGTAATTGTCAAAATAAAAAAAAATGCCCATTTGACAATAAATGCCAGTAAAAAGTCTAATTTACAACGCCAACGTCTAAACACCAAACGATCCAGAAGGAAAAAATTACATCGGCCTAACGGAAGGAACATTTAAAACCCGCTATACGCAGCACACCTTGACTTTCAGACACAAACAATTTCAAGCACGCAATTATCAAAACACATATGGGAGCTTAAAGACAAAGACATAGATTACACGATTAAATGGTCATCTCTGGCAACCGGCAGACCTTATTGCAATATATCAAATAAATGTCACCTATGTTTAATAGAAAAATTTCATATCATCTGCGCAAAAGAAAACATATTAAATAAAAAATCTGAACTAATTTCAAAATGTAGATATGAGAACAAATACTATTTATCTAACTAAACTTCGAGTTGCATGCAAATGCATGCTTATATTGAGTTGTGAATCATCTGATTTAACTGGTTCAAAATAAATGCATGAACAAATCTATGTGGAAAAGCCGATCGAAGCCGCAATTTGATTGAGAAAATTTACAACATTTGGTACTATCTAGTTTATCCCAAAGCACGTGGAAGTAGTAGACATAGCTCAATAGCCCCCCAAAAAAAATCCAACAAACATTACAAACCCAAGTATCATACTGAGTGTCATAAAGTTCAAGTTGCAAGGTAACAATTAGCCGGAGGCTTTTCTGAATTAAATTGTGTTTCCCCTATACAACACCGGCATAGCCCGGAGAAATTCCAATAATTGTTCACTACTTATAACATGTTTATTCAACATTTGATTCAAGTGAATAAAAGTATATAGAATGGGAAAATTATTTATTACTTCTTTACATCTTATTTCATCAATTATTTTCAGCCATGAACAGTACTTTCTACATATTTCAAGTCATATAGTCAAGGTGGTGTCGGTAATCATGCTAGCTAAATACTTTTCCAATTTTATCTACCTTTAAAACACTAAACAACGTGCCAAATAATGCCATTTCGTTGCCACAGTGAGAAGGGGGTGATTTTGCTTGAACACTACATTGATTCAGGATAAATCATCGCCATGTGAAAACACATTATCACCATGTGAAATACGTCATCGCTGTGTGAATCGAGTTTGACCCTAATTCAGCTTCATACGCATGAAACAGTCCTACTGATTATAGGGCCATTATATACAACTCCCGGGTTTGTCTGCATTTGATTTAGTTTCATCACTAAACATTGTAAAACAACACTCACATCATGGCAACATTTATAAATCCATCGATATGATTGTTCAATAATTGATTCAATCCTCTTTTCCGAAAGCCAAATCTATTTATTATTGTTCACATTTTTTAGTTAAATACACTGATCCCATCAAACTGTTCAATCGAGTTTAATCGCATTTGAATCCTCTTTAAATCTATATGCAATCGCTCATATTATCATATTTAATAATAATAATAATTTGTTGTCGATGATGAAGTGGAAGTTTGTATGTCATTGTTTTCTTTCTATATTAATGTCTTTTCATTGCAGTAAAATTGCCGGCTAACACTATCAGTAGACATGTGAGATTATGTTGAATAAATTAGAATTTCTCCGGTGTGGGTTTCTTTACAAATGTGATATCGTTCCTATCCGAATAGTTTATAAACAGTTTTCAAAAAACATTGATTATATAATTTCTATTCTGACGCATGACCATACACAAAACAAAACATCGATCTGCATTGTTGCTGAGAGACAATAGAAAGTCATTCAAGTGCGAAACTGCTTAGTTAGCGCTTCAGTCTGAGAAAGGATTGTTTTTGAAAAAGGAAACAGTTTTCATTAGTTTTTATCAACTTAAATTATTTGAGAAATGAAGCCGGTCATGTACGCCTCTGGTTAATAACGAATCCATTGATATGTGTTTCAAGTCAATTGCATCAAAAGTGGCATCGTGAATCCCCGCCTTACATACGGACATACAAATGGAAATAGCGTAAATTTAACAGTAGATTTTAAAGAAACAAAAACAGTGCAAATTAATTAAGGAAACTAACAACAATATAACTTGGTAATTGTAAAGATAAAACCATTGTAAGTATAACAATAGCTTTTCTTTTTTTCACATTTTCTTCTCACTTTGTCAAATAAGAGTAACTGGTATATATTTTTCATTAATAGTATCTGTCTGATGATCGCATAAAGCGAGAAACTTCAAGTTACAGAAAATGAATGCGTAGTCTTTGACTCCATTATTATTATTTACGCTCTGTCAAATGACATCAAGCACTATCTCATATATATATATATAGATATAAGATAAGATAAGAAAGATAATTTGGTTTAAGCCACCATTCAGCAAAAATGTTGACACAGACATAGCCAGAAAATTTATACTTTTACTGAACAAACATTTTCCGAAACAGTACAAATATCACAAAATTTTTAATAAAAATAATGTAAAAGTCAGCTACTGCTGCATGGAAAACATGGAAACAATTCTGAGAAGCCACAACAGAAAATTATTGAATGCCGACAACAAAGAACAAGTAACAAAACAATGCAATTGCCGCTCCAAAATAAACTGCCCTCTTGACAACAAACGCCTGACAACCAGCATAATATATAATGCAAACGTAACTACACCTGAGGACGCAAACGGCCACAACTACATCGGCCTTACTGAAGGAACATTCAAAGATCGTTTTACTAAACATAAGTCGTCATTTATCAACAGAAAATATGAAAACCGCACTGAGTTATCCAAACACATCTGGTCACTAAAAGATAACGGAAAATCATTCTTCGTTAAATGGGCAAGACTATCGACTGCAGTGCCATACAACAACGTATTGAAAAAATGCCATCTCTGTTTAGAGGACAAATTCTTTATAACCTTTTACAATAACAAGAACTTATTAAATAGAAGATCTGAGCTGGTTTCTAAATGCACGCACGAAAACAAATTTTATCTGAAAAACTTCAAGCAAGATAAAACATAAATAGAACAATAGCATATAATAATTTACTACGGAAACTAACAATAGCATATAATAATTTACTACGGAAACTAACATAGTAGCAAATAACAATAGAACAACAATTTAATCAATAGCTGTGTAAACTTTAATCATGTATATATCTTTGGTGAATTTAGAAATATTTTTATATGAATAAAACCGTCTGAGGAGCGCTACAGCGCGAAACTTCGAGTAATGCAGAAAACGTCTCGTTTCCTTATTTTATATCTATACAGCTCTACTTACCAGTATTGAGCACTATATTGATGTTTTGCTCTTGATAAATAAATTTATTTACTTATTAAATCAACATTATTATTATTATATATAGCAGCAATATCAAGGTACTTATGTTGTCTTTGCTGTTTCAATAGTGCTCGATGCCATAAATGCAGAGCTGCTTAATAATTAATAAACGAAAAAAGACAGATTAAATTGCTTGATGGTCGCCTTGGCGTGAAACTAATAGTAGAAAATATGAATGTCTGATTTTTTCGTTTATCAATTATATATATATATATATATATATATAATAATAATAATAATAATATATGGCGAAAGAGTCAAAGAATACACATTCTTTACTGTTACTCAAGTTTCACGCTTTTCACAGCGATCTTCAGACAGATTTTTTACTCAATGAAAAATATACATGATATCTACGTTCTATGATAAACTCTCCGTAATGCTGCTTTCTATTGTTTAATTAATACAATGCTATTGTTATTGCTATTGTTAATACAAGTGGTAGAAAAATGTGATGGTTTCCTTTATTCTCAGTAAATGATTATTTATTATGTTTTTGATTTATTAAAATTGGACAGGTAATATTTATTTTCGTGACGACATTTAGATATTAATTCAGTTTTTTTGTTTATTATTGGTTCTTTTGCGCATATAATATGATATTTTTCTAAGAGGCATAAATGGCATTTTTTCGAGATGTTGTTGTATGCTTTTGCATTAGCGATGGCTGACCATTCGATTTTGTATGTGATGTTTTTGTCTTTTAAATCCCAATTCTGAAATGTCTTCAAAAATGTCTTTTAAATCTTTTAAATTTTAGATCGCTGTGAAAAGCGTGAAACTTGAGTAACAGT
Organism: Haliclystus octoradiatus; assembly: GCA_916610825.1. NCBI lineage: Eukaryota > Metazoa > Cnidaria > Staurozoa > Stauromedusae > Haliclystidae > Haliclystus > Haliclystus octoradiatus. The sequence continues at coordinate 222,441 of OU744448.1, forward strand.
AAAGAATGTGTATTCTTTGACTCTTTCGCCATATATTATTATTATTTACCGCTCTGTCAAATGAAGACATAGAGCCCTATATTATCTGCTGTTAGATAAACATAAATTTTATTATTAAATTTTATTATTTTATTATATATATATATATATATAATAAATAATTAATAACCGAAAAAATCAGACATTCATATTTGCTACTATTAGTTTCACGTCAAGGCAATCATCAGGCAATTTAATCTTTGAAAAATATGTGTCTATTGTTTTTATTTGGTAATTGCATTGTTCGTATAGCAGAAAGTTCCTGTTTATTGTTAAGATTTAAAGTTTGATAAATAGAACTTATTTTGATGTTGGCATTTGCTGATCATCTCTGTTTTTTATTTAAAAGTTTTTTATCTGAACAAATAATATGATATTCTTCAGTAAGACAATGGTCACATTTCTTTGATTTTGAGTTGTATGCCGTGGCAGATGATAATATGGACCAGTTTATTGTGTAATCTTTTTTGTCCTTTTTGAGTGTCCAAATATGTTTTGATAATTCCGTTGAGTTAATGTATTTTTCTTTCTTAAATGTTAGTTTGTGTTGTGAATATCTATCTTTAAATGTTCCTTCTGTCAGGCCGATGTAGTTTTGTCCTTCCGTATTTTCTTCTGATGTGATATTAGCGTTGTATACGACACTTGTTTGGAGACATTTGTTCTCTAGTGGGCATGTCGTTTTATTCCTGCAGTTGCATAATTTATTGGGTTGTGCGTTTTGCGTTTTCTGAGGATGGATTATGCTATTGTTGTGGCTGGTTATAATCGCCTTCATATTCTGTGTGCAGCTGTAACTTAACTTTCACTGTGTTAAGGTTGAATATCTTGTGATGTGGATGCTGTTATGGAAAATGTTTTGTGTTAAGATTGAGAAATATTTTTCCGATATTGTTCTTAACACTTCTATTGAAAGGCGGATTGAGCCAGATGATCTGTCTCCGTCTATTTCTCTTGCTTCTGGTAGTGCGCGGGGCGTACTTAAGATCACCATTGTGGCCACTCGATTTTAGGGCTGTCTCGTATTCATGTTTGTTCTTTTCAAATAGGTCTTCGTTTATGGATAGGTCAGATAGTTGTTGATTAATTGCTGTTGGAATATGTTTTATCATGTTTGGTGGATGGTTTGACTTGGTGTATGTATGAAGGTTGATCGCCTGGTTTTCTGTAAGGGTAATGAGTTGAGTTTGATAGATTAAAGGTTACATCTAGAAAATGAGTAGTTTTTAGATTAGTCTCGATAGTTATCTTTAAGCTAAGTTCTTTGGAGGTTCGAATTATTCTGTTTTTAATGCTTTCTGTTTGCGGTCCTGACTTTCTCTCTAGGACAGCTAGTCCATCGTCTCTGTACAGGCCAATGCTGTTTATCCCGTGTATCTTTTCGAGTTTGCGTAATTCGAATAGGCCTACCAGTTCGTATATCTTTGTTGTTATGGTTGGTTATAATGGTCTTCATGTTTGAGGTGCAGCTGTAGCTAACTTTACAAATTAACGGAGAAAAGAAAAATCAGCAGGCTTGTAGCCTACTAAACAATGCAACTGTAGGGTAAAACGGCCTTGCCCATTTAACAATGAATGCCTCACAGAAAGTCTCGTTTACAAGGCAAAAGTTACTACGACAGAAGATCAGGAAGGTCAAAATTACATCGGTTTGACGGAGGGAACCTTCAAACAAAGATACACTCAGCATATGATGTCATTCAAACACAGAAAATATATTAACAGCACACAACTTTCGAAATACATTTGGAGACTAATAAAAGATAGGAAAGAAAACTACAAAATTGAATGGACCTGCCTAGCTAAAGCGAAAGCATACAGCAATAAATCAAAAAAATGCCATCTATGCCTAATTGAAAATTACCACATCATTTGCACTAAAGATGATCTATTGAATAAAAAGTCTGAACTCATTTCCAAATGTAGACATGAGAATAAATTTTACCTAACTAATTATAAATCCGTGAAAACATAATATATATTTTCTAATTTATTTATGCAGATGATAACTAACCAAGCGATAATAGGAAATAACAACAATGCAATTTATTTCTAGCATCAAAATCCTTTGTTCTATTAAACAATAACTGTAGGTTTGTAAATTGATATAGGCGGAACTGTATGTTTTTCATTAATTAGTTTATTTGTCTGATGATTGCGTAAGCATGAAACTATTAGTAACAATTATGAATGTGTCGTATTTGACTCCTTTTATTATATTTAGCTCTGTCAAATGATACCGAGCACTATTTTTTGCTATTAGATAATATCTAATATTACATGCTCCTTAACTTAGCAGAGCACTATCATTCTACTGCAAAAAAACATGGAAAGAATAACATTCGGCTATTCGATGAAAAACATACCGGTACCACCTAGGAGAACTTACTTAATGCAGTTAATTGTCAAAACAGAACGCTTAATAAAACGAATGCGATGGAGAGCGTTTTTCTAATTAAATAAAGAAACAGATCAAGATATTAACAACGTAACTACTGAAGATAAATTTGGATTTAAATCAAGAAATTGCCCACCACAGATTAACGAATTAGAGGAATTTGAATTAGACCTTATGAAAATGACCCAACATATAGAATTCAGGAAAGTAGACGACCAATTCCAGCGCCAACTTAAACAGGATATAAACAAAATAAAGCATTCTTCGAAGACTTTTATAGCCGCTGATAAATCAAGAATTTTTTATGAATTAGATATTAATCAACACGAGAAATTACTACACAACAACGTAACAACAACTTATAAAAAGGCAAACAGTAACACAGTCAACGAAATTAATACAGAGGCCAAGCAGATAAGCAAAGAGTTAAAAATCGACAAGAGAGCAGAAAGCATTGCACAGAAACCAGTGTTCATAACGCTGAAAGGTCACAAAGGTAACTTTCAAAACAACCCATCATGTTGACTAATTAATCCAGCAAAAAGCGAAATCGGGATTGTTAGCAAGAAGCTGCAAGAGAAAATTATCATTAATGTAAAGACAACTACAAAAGTCAACCAATGGAAGAACTCCTTTTCTGTTATTAATTGGTTCAAGAATTTAAGGGACAAGCAAAAATTATCATTTATGGTTTTTGACATCAATCGATTACGCCAGAAAGTTCACACCGATATCGGATAAAGATATTAGAATCATAATGCACGCCAGGAAATCATTCTTATTTAGCAAAGGAGCAGCATGGACAAAGAAAGGTAATGATAGCCTTTTCGATGTAACAATGGGCAGTTACGATGGGGCCGAAGTTTGCGAGCTAGTAGGACTTTATATTCTTGATAAACTTGGGAAAATTTTTGGGAAGGAGTACATTGGCCTATACAGAGACGATGGCATTGCAATCTTAAAGAATAAATCCGGCCCACAAGCAGAGAGGCTTAAGAAAAAATTAATAAAACTATTTAAAGAGAGTGGCCTAAAGATTACAACTAAATGCAACTTGAAATCTGTCGATTATTTGGATGTCAATTTCAACCTACATAATGGCACCTTTCAACCATATCGGAACCTAACGACGACCCACTTTACATCAACATCAAGTCTAACCATCCACCAACAATCCTAAAACGCATACCTATCGCCATTAATCAAAGAATATCTGATTTGTCATCCAACAACACCATTTTCGAAAATACTAAAATCAGCTATAAGAACGTCCTTATTGAAAGTGGCCACGACAACAAAGAACAAGCAACAAAACAATGCAATTGCCGCTCCAAAATAAACTGCCCTCTTGACAACAAATGCTTGACAACCAGCATAATATATAATGCCAACGTAACCACACCTGATGACGCAAACGGCCACAACTACATCGGCCTTACTGAAGGGGCATTCAAAGATCGTTTTACGAAACATAAGTCGTCATTTACCAACAGAAAATATGAAAATCGCACTGAGTTGTCTAAATACATCTGGTAACTAAAAGATAACGGAAAATCATTCTTCGTCAAATGGTCAATTCTATCAACGGCAGTGCCATACAACAACGTATTGAAAAAATGCCATCTCTGTTTAGAGGAAAAATTTTTATAACCTTTTACAAAAACAAGAACTTATTAAATAGAAGATCTGAGCTGGTTCCTAAATGCAGGCACGAAAAAAAAATTTATTTGAAAAATTTCAAGGAATTAGATAAAACATAAATAGAACAATACCATATAATAATTTACTACGGAAACAAACAATAGCATATAATAATTTACTACGGAAACAAACATAGCAGCAAATAACAATAGAACAGCAATTTAATCAATAGGCGTGTAAACTTTTATCATGTATATATCTTTGGTGAATTTAGAAATGTTTTTTTATATGAATAAAACCGTCTGAGGAGCGCTACAGCGCAAAACTTTGAGTAACGGAGAAAACGTCTCTTTTCTTATTTTATATCTATATTTTATATCTTATTTTATATATATAACGGAAATATATATAATAATAATTAATTTAAAAAATTAACTGTATTGAGTGTGAACTTTTTACACACATGTATATGAAAGTGCTCAATGTTTTTTAGGAAAGAGCATAATATAGAGTATAAAACAGAGACGAGGCAAAGCTTTGCCTTGTCTCTGTTTTATACTCTATATATATATATCTCTGTTTTATACTCTATATATATATATATATATAATAATAATATATGGCGAAAGAGTCAAAGAATACACATTCTTTACTGTTACTCAAGTTTCACGCTTTTCACAGCGATCTTCAGACAGATTTTTTACTCAAAGCGTGAAACTTGAGTAACAGTAAAGAATGTGTATTCTTTGACTCTTTCGCCATATATTATTATTATTTACCGCTCTGTCAAATGAAGACATAGAGCCCTATATTATCTGCTATTAGATAAACATAAATTTTATTATTATATATATATATATATATATGCGTAAAAAGAAGCTCAATGATAATGCCTGTTGAATGATTGCTGCATTGTGTACTAGTTTTAGATGTTTCTATAGTGGTACGTAATAAGGAAAAGATCTAATCCATATAATTAGTTAACTTGACATTCGATCAACACACCAACTCACCCTGTCATTGATATTAATGCCATCGCTCCAGTCTAACCCAATGTTACTTTTATCATCTAAATGTTCCCTCAATTCATCCATGGCTGACTCAGATTGACAGATAAACTCTGTATAATGCTTACTCAGCACAAAATCACGATAAAATCTCTCTTCCATGCGGACATAAACAATTGTTTGCGCTTCAAAATAGAATTCTGGGCCTCCATTACCTGAGATAATCAATGAAACCATGGTTACAATCAATATCTACCGTTTCTTCCATTTAAAGGCCTATAGGCCTATACTTTAAGATACAAAACTATGAATGACAAGGGTCAGATATTTTAAGGGGATTTAAAACAATTTGACTCTTAATCTACAGGTTCAACCAGAAAACATTATGTAGAGGTGAACTCAAATAAAAATGTTGTAGTGTTGTAAAAATCGTCATCAATGTCATATTAATGAAATACTATTTATTAGGGATACAGTAGATATATATTTCACCTGAACACCTAAAAACAATTCAATGGAATTAACATGATCCCCTTACAAAATAATATAAAATTAAACATTTTGACGTTGTCTGCTGAGACTATTATTGTTAAAAGATATATATTGTCTGTGAGATGCAAGTAGAAGATATTATCATACCATAAACAAAGTTCTCCATTCCACGAACAAACCGTGTGTCCAACTTGACAATGCGTTCAGCTGACGGAGTAACATAAACCATAAATACGTCACGTGCTAATTGCACCATTTCAACTGACGACATTGTCCTCATCTGTTCCACTGCCATCCAAAACCTATTAAACACAAAAAAAATTCCATTTGCAAAATAAACGCTTGATTCTAACAATGATGTTGTTCTCTCAGAACTATGTTACCTCAGTAGATTATCACTGTAATTCTTTTTTAAGAACGTCATCAGATAGTTACGTGCCAAACTGTTATCCATGATCTCTTGGAATGACAAAATCTTTGAAGAGCTCTTTTTTGATTTACTTTTTCCTATTTTTGGTTTATTCTCCAAGGGTTGACCATGCCCTAGACCGTATGCTCTGTAGTCGGGACCACCAAGCAGACGAATGCGCTTCTCACATTGCGCTTTTGCAACACGACATTGGTTTGTGTAACGTTTTAAATTTCTTGCCTTCAATAATTCACGTTTATTTTGCTTGAGAGACTTTTGAGCTCCACTCTCTCTGTCAATTCCCTTGAGATTATGAATGACTGTGGCCTGCATGATTTCAGCAATTGTATGATACCTTCAATTTAAGTTAAACAAGAAATGATTAAACAAGAAACAAACACAATGTGTAAGTAAAAGTTACTTTCAAAAACTTTTTAGCATGAAAGATAGCGACAAAATCCACAATTAAATTTGTTGTGACGTTTTGACATTCACGAACATCTACATCGCCTCCAGAGATTGCTAAAAAGAGGAATGAGGACAGTGCTCCGTTGTAACTATCGCACTCGTGTCTCTGATATGCAAAGTCAACTGAGATCTTGTTCTGGTGGAATAGGGTAGCTGGAAAAAGTTGGAAAGCAAAGGAGGAGCAACTTTGAATTAAATTTTATGAGTGAACATTAGTTGATGCGATGTTATTCTGTCTCTAACAGAAAGCCAACCTAGTTGACTTTGCATATCGGAGACACGAGTGCGATAGTTACAGCGGAGCACTGTCCTCATTCCTCTGTTTAGCAATCTCTGGAGACAATGTAGATGTTCGGTTTTACAGCTCCCCATACGACAGCGCAGTAGTCAAAATGTGGCAAAACAATGATGTTATAAATAGCTTTAGTTGCTTCTTGTGGTGTGAAGCGTCTCATATATTTCAAAACACCCAAGCTTCTATTCTATTTATTTTCTTATTTATTGCTACAGCATGTTTGTCGAAAGGCAGGGCATTGCCTATTTGTATGCCTAGGTATTTCAAAATATCTACTCTTTCAACAGGTTTGTCATCTAGTTTTATTATCAAATCTATTTGTTCTTGTTTATTTGGTTTTGGCCTGGAGCATGTTACCATACAGTTAGTGTAAGCTCCAATATTACCTTAATATATTAACTAATACGCATGCGTACTGAAGCAATACAATTTGCGTGCTCATGATCAAGTGTTCAGTTGGCAACAAAATCGAGTCCATCAACATCAACATCGTTATATCGTAATATTAGTAGAAATAACATATTTACAATAAACATTTAAAGTATACTATTATTAGCCCATCAATCATATTAACATCAACAACGAAAAAACAAAGAAGCAGCTGACACACGGTATGACATTATAATTTATTAGTTTAGTTTAGTGTTAAATTAATCATTACTCATATAATCAATATAGCTAACTCATTTTACCTTTCCTATCTTATAGTTTAAAACAAGTTTCCATATCATATTGTACATATCAAAGAGATCAATGGTTATGTGTTATTGTTAAAAGCTGTGTCTATTTCTTGAGTATTCTATGTCTATCTATTCGCTTTCATCAATCTATGTATCTGTCAAGTTACCGCCAACTCATCGTTATAATCAATTTGGCAGCTACACAAAGTTTTAAACGTTTTTATCACAAAACATGTCGAAGAACGGAGAGGGCGCTTCTATGCCACCCTTAGAGGGAACATATAATGAGAACACTGACAAAAATGCAGATCAGCATTCTGCTAGAACAAAAGGCTCTAAGTCATCTAGACATTCTAAAACGTCTAATTCGACTCGCCGAAAAGAGGCAATGCAGGCGCTAGAATTTGCCCAATACAAGAGGGATGAAACTTCTAAATTAATTGATAAAGAAATAGAATTAACAAAAAGTAAGAAGATGCTAAACGTCAACATGAACTTAAAACGTGCTGAATTGGATCTAAAATATTGCGATGACAGCAGTAGCAACAGCGTGGATCACGAAAGTGAACATAGCACAGTGCAAACACAGGAAATTGACGACGTGAAACCCAATATCACTGCTTTAAAAACGATGTCGATAATAAACAAACAGTTAAACACGCATGAAAAAGTAAGCAATTGGGTTGAAACTTTACCTGAGAAAATATTTACGCCAACTAATTCAAATCTATCCAATAACATTGACATTTTCAATCAAGGCAACCAACTCAGTAATATGATTGCTAGAATAGGACTACCTACTATTCGCCCCCTGTCCTTTAATGGGGATTGTACAAATTACATCCGCTTCACAGAAACATTTGAACAAATGATGGCCCCAACAGGGTTAAGTGACAACGAAAAATTATGGCACTTGCAAAATAGTTGTACAGGAGAAGCGAAAGATGTGATCCAAAACTGTTTGGGAATCAATGACGGTTACAAACGCGCATTAAGGTTGCTCAAAAAACGATTTGGAAATAGCTATGAAATTTCAAATGCATTCATTACAAAAATAACAACAGGAACCCAATTCCGTAATGATGATGTTAAAGGTATCTTGAATTTTTCGTATGCACTACAAGATTGTGTAGACACACTGCAAAAAACTGAGTATCAATCCGACATGAACGCTAACATAACGTTGAAGCAAGTAATAAAAAAGTTACCACAATTTCTAAGAGATAAATGGGCTTCAAGGGCAACAAAGCTTAAGAATAAATCAATTCACCCTACACTAGATCACATTGCAAAATTCGTTGTTTCAGAAGCCGAAACGCTTAATGATCCTGTTTTTGGAAGGGCTAGCATGAAGACAGAAAAAACATTCGGGAAAAGTTTGGTAATAGGCGCCGTCGACGAAGAACAATTAGAAAACAACATTGAAATTAATACTCTACAAAACAAGAAACAATTATCAAAAAACAGCAAATTATTAAACCTACAACCATTTTTGAAGGAAGATACATTGTGCGTTGGGGGGAGACTGTTTCACGCACCTTTAAGTTTTGCAGCAAGACATCCAGTCATATTGCCAAAAGAACATCACATATCTAAATTAATTCTTCAATATCATCACATCAAATCTGGTCACGCTGGCTATCAGCATATTTTAGCAGAGTCAAGACAAATGTATTGGATACTAGGTGCAAGGTCAACATCGAAAAAACTTGTAAGGAACTGCATTGATTGCCGCAGATATAATGCAACACCAGCCAGACAAATTATGTCAAATCTACCTTCAGCAAGACTACAAGATGATGTCCCCCCATTCCATAATACTGGACTGGATTACTTTGGTCCAATGTTAGTCAAACACGGAAGAAAAACAGAAAAAAAATGGGGATGCATATTTACTTGCTTATCGTCTAGGGCAGTGCATCTAGAACTAGCGGATTCCCTAGACACAAACGATTTTATTGACACATTGAGAAGATTTATCAATAGAAGGGGGCAGCCAGGCGATATTTGGAGTGACAATGGAAGCAACTTTACATCAGGAAGAAAAGAATTGAAGGAAGCACTATCTGAGTTAAACCAATCAAAAATCGCTAAACATCTGTCGCAGCAAAAAATCAACTGGCACTTTCAACCACCGAAGGCCAGTCACATGAGTGGTGTTTGGGAACGCCTCATCAGGAGTGTGCGCAAGGCACTCATAGCAGTTATTGGATCCTTAGGAAATCGTCATCTGCAAGGCAACAGATTATATACCTTCTTAACTGAAGTTGAAGCCATTCTGAATAGTCGTCCTATCATAGCATCATCAGATAATATTAACGACTACGAGGCACTCACGCCAAATCATCTTTTACTTCAACGACCATCACCAAATCTACCAACTGGCATGTACGACAACTCAGACAACTACGTCCGACGCCGATGGAGACAGACGCAGTACCTGGCTGATCTATTCTGGCAGCGATGGAAGAAAGAATATCTTCCAACTCTCCAACAACGTCAAAAATGGTGTCAACCACATCGCAACATCAACACCAACGACCTAGTCCTTCTTACTGATGAGATGCTACCAAGAAGTGTGTGGAGACTTGGCAGAGTCATCGAAGCTTACCCTGGTCAAGATGGCAAAGTCAGATCTGTTAAGGTTCAGACTGAAAATTCAACCCTGGTACGACCAATTACGAAATTATGTATACTCGAAGAAGCCAAGTGAGTATCGAGGAAGTTGGGTAAGTATATTCACATTTACTACCATAAAAGAACATTGAAAATGGAACATTTATAATTTTATATGCAATATCTATAGACATTCAATATTATTTTATCGTTAATTAGTGCAGTTACATTATATTGTCGCTTTATATTATTATAAACTTTACTGTTCAATTTACTCTCACATTGGGGAGGCCTTATGTAAGCTCCAATATTACCTTCATATATTAGCTAATACGCATGCGTACTGAAGCAATACAATTTGCGTGCTCATGATCAAGTGTTCAGTTGGCAACAAAATCGAGTCCATCAACATCAACATCGTTATATCGTAATATTAGTAGAAATAACATATTTACAATAAACATTTAAAGTATACTATTATTAGCCCATCAATCATATTAACATCAACAACGAAAAAACAAAGAAGCAGCTGACACACGGTATGACATTATAATTTATTAGTTTAGTTTAGTGTTAAATTAATCATTACTCATATAATCAATATAGCTAACTCATTTTACCTTTCCTATCTTATAGTTTAAAACAAGTTTCCATATCATATTGTACATATCAAAGAGATCAATGGTTATGTGTTATTGTTAAAAGCTGTGTCTATTTCTTGAGTATTCTATGTCTATCTATTCGCTTTCATCAATCTATGTATCTGTCAAGTTACCGCCAACTCATCGTTATAATCAATTTGGCAGCTACAGTTAGTTTATTAATATTTAATGTTAGTTTCTTTGCACACAGCCAGGCATATACACGGGCTACACACAAAAGAGGAATCAATAATTAAGCAAGTAAAGAACATTAATTAATTTCCTTCTGAACATAATACATAACATAAAACCGAACTGAACATAAAACACTTGCACAAGAAAGATTATGTCTCACAGTATTTGTCTAGTTTATGCCTAAAAATGAAAATGTCTTATTTGATAATTTTACAAAATACATTTCTTTCCGCCTACGAAAGTTTTATCTTTCGTCGCAACTTTTGTATCTTGAGACAGACATTTTGAATTAAAAAGATTAACGCAATATAAATGTGCATGCATACATGAACAAAGTGTCCAGCGACACCCATTAACAATGTCGGCGTAAATTAATTTATCGCTGAGTGCAAGGTGTCAACTTATTGTTTGCGCGCATATCATTATGCCATCAATTTCCATCTAAGCGACAAGAAGATGATGATGATGAAAAAGAAAATCAACGTTTTTTCCGTATCATCAAATTCTGACGAAACTATGAGTCAACTAGAATTTATAAATCGCGCTTTCTACTGGGCACTTTGCAAGACAATCCAAACGTTTGTTACAATAATTTATTTTATTTAACATGCATAAATAGATTGTTATTCATTCAATTGGGGGATTCATGTTTGGATCATGATGTCGATATGATGTCATTGAGCCTCTCAACCGTAACACATATATGTTATGATATTATAAACTGATCGATAATAATTACCTTATTTGTTTGAGTGTCTCCAAAGATGAAGTGATATTGATCAATTTAATAAATTCTTCGTATGTTTCTGCGTAAGCATATTTTGGCTTGTGCGCCTGCGTTATTTTTTCACGGTCTTCCAAATAGAGCTCAACCGTTTGGTTGACGTAGTCAGGGTCGCAAATTGAGTCAGCAGTGGCCAAAATAATATACCGTGCAAACAACTCACGCAAGATATAGCGTCCAGCAGCAAAACTTGAGTCCGATTTGGGAAGAAGACAAATAAGAAATGATTCAGCAATATTTCTGACATAATCAAGTTCTGCTTCTCTATTCTTAAGGGAAGGATGTAACAAGAATGGAGTTGTCTGACCAGGAAATTGTCGGGCATCTGACAGACGTAAATCTTGAAAGTGGACGCACATTCGATTAGTGACTTCGTTTGCAAAGAAGTTCACAACATCTACATTTCTAAGCCTTTCTACAAGGTTATCAACCATTGTCCAAACCTCTTTATTGAGAATCTCCACAAAAGCAGTCTCGTCCTGTCCAATGTCACGAAACCAAGACAAACAGTAGTCCCTTGTTATCAGATCCAAAACATCTTGCAGCATTTTATCCATTTGACGAGATATCACTGTTCTATGCTGGTAATAATGGCTGCTGTTTCTTGTTAAGTAAATCCTTTCCAATGTTTTAGATACACAAATCTGTTCTTTAGAAGGTTTCAATATTGGTGGTACACGATGTTTCCCATGGCAAAGGACAATAGTGAGTCCAGCAATGAAACTGAGCGTTATTATCACAGTGGAAAACAAGTAGGTGAGAAGAACTTCAAGAACACCAATAGAATACAGCAACGTAACGATAGCAAACACAATTGGAATAAACGTTGACCCCTTGAAATAATTAAATGCATTATCTTTGAAAAGTCTGTATATATTTTTGAGTTTCAATTGATTTCTGCTCACACGAGGAATAAACTTCAATTTCTCCTTGATTCCCTCCATCAAAGGATGCCTCGAAATTTGAGGAGTAATTCTAACTTCTAAGTATAGTTCCTCAAAGGCCAAAGGCAAGACAACGCCACTGTCGCCACATCAAACAACTTCCAAGTTAGAAATCTACCCATACTAAATAAACATGGTGGAGTATTCAAGCAATTTAAGCATTTTTCAGCTATGTTTCGTCTTCGACTGATTAGAGTGATTACTTTTACTATACTCTACGCCTTACTTTTGTCTTTTGTCAACAAATTTCAAGGCAAATGTCAGCCGTTACAGAAGAGCCTCATTCCAAATATGAAAGAGAGGGTGTCACCGATGATACCTTTTCCCATTCAAATCAGAGATTCAAATCAGGAAGTCATAAGTAAACTAGCCTGCATATTATTACCGCGCATACTCTGAAACTACTCTGAAACCAAGTAGTTGGCAGTTGACTTTGGCATAAATAAGGACCAAAGGGTTTACACATCATTAAAATGGATGATCTACCAGGAGGGCAAGACCCTTTGAGACACACTATTGTCAATACAAGAACAAATGAAGAAGATAATTTTATGAGACCATATGGGATGTGGTCCGCCACACTCAACCCGTTCTCTTCTCAGTCAATTTCTGATTCAGACCATGTGAGAGCAGCGAACCATATCAGCATTGAAAGCGACACCATGCCTGTAGCATCTCCTCTTGCTAGGTTCGACGATTTAGATCAAGATGGAGTACTATATAAAAATTACCTCCAACCTCGTGGCATATATCATCCTACATCCATTCAGATGCAAGCAATTAATTGTTTGCTCAGTGGAAGAGATGTCATTGCATTGTCTCCAACAGGTTCTGGGAAATCATTAGCCTACGTCATTCCATTGTATTACTTTCTTCGTACTCGCATACCTCAGAGAGTATGTCGTTATCCTCAAGCATTGATTCTGGTTCCTACACGAGAGCTTATGTCACAGATTTTAAGCCTCTGCCAAGATATGATCTCAAATGTAAATCAAATCAGTATTCTGAGTTCAACAAACAACAAAGCTGAGTTTAGAGTCATGGGTGTCTGTGGCGGTGTTCCTGTCTCAAAAGATCGCATTACGTTGAAGAACTCTGTTGATGTCATTGTTGCCACACCCGGGCGGCTGCTGCACTTGATAAATCTAGGAGACATTAATTTGGGCAGTGTGTCTTACTTTGTATTGGATGAATGCGACAATATGCTTGACCTTGGCATGGAAGAACAATTGCGAACTATTGTTGCGCTAACAACATCAACGCTCATACCACGTCAAAGTAGTCTCTGGTCTGCCACTTTGCCTGGCGGTTTGCAAAGACTAGCACGTTCATCAGTCCTAAACCCAGTGAAGATTACTGTAGGGCTAGGTGGTGATATTCCACCACATATTCAGCAAGAGGTTATACCAATCCATAATTATCAAAAATCAGAAATGATTTTGAAAGTTATTAGAGGCACACCCTACCCCCCTGTTCTTGTCTTTTGTAACACAATTCAAGGGGTTGATGATGTGGTAGATTTATTGAAAAAAGAACAATTTCATGTCGCTGGCTTGCATTCAGGGAAAGAACAATCCTCTCGTTTTAAAATCATGTCGGCTCTGAAATCACATGAAGTTGATGTTGTTGTGGCAACAGATGTAGCTAGCCGCGGCATTGATGTTCCATATATAACGCACATCGTTAACTACGATCTACCCACAGCTATTGAAGGTTATATACATCGTTGTGGTAGAACCGGAAGGAATGGGCAGCAGGGCTATGCCACATCATTCTTAACTTTGGATTGTAAAATTGCAAAAGAGTTGAAATCTTTACTTGAGTCTCATGGCTGCACTATCCCTATTGAATTGCAAGAGACAAATAATTACGGTAAAAAGGTTCTGCAGACAGATTTTGGGGATAGGGTTATTGAATAAATTACTGATGTTTCTCTTACTGGTGACATGGCTTGGGGTTTGCTGATTCTTAACATGAATAGAGGATCAATATGAATTACACACTGTTTGCTTTAAGTTGTAGACTTTGCAGTAGATTCATATTATGTACGTAATAGAAAGAAGATGGTAAAGAGTCATGCATGTGTCTGTTTTATACAAATGATGATGATGACAATGTATGGTCATCTCGTTATACATTCAATGTGACCTGAGGAAGTCAAAATTGTCATTTGTCAATAAATTCTGTTGCATCTATAAGACTATGCCAAAGATAAAGTTATAGTTTGCAGATAAACATTCTGACAGATGACATAGTGACGCTTTTGTGGCACCCACAGGGTCTTAAACTCAGTTGCTGGTAGAAGTACCAGAGGAGCGATGTTAATGTCGCCAAGAAGGGTACGATATTGAATAGTCTGCATGCAGGCTAGGTATTAAATAGCATAGCAAACATGCTGCAAATAGTATTTGTAAACAATGGAAGAATTGTCTCAATCTGATTGGTTTAATGATCCTGAAAAGTCTTAATTTTAAGTTTCAGATGTGACTCATCGAGATATAATTTAAAATTTTCAAATATGCATCAGCCATTGGTCCTCATCCCGCAGTGTCTTGGATTCAGTCACTGGTAGAAACAATATTGGTTGGCTTCTGGAAGGGCATCTCAAACTCACACACACTCCAAGCTTACCCAGTTGTGAAATGATCAATCCAAAATATATATATTGTGAAATTAAGATGGTAAAATATTTTAAAATCCTGTTTCATGAACAGGTTTTGCCTTTCACCATCCCAAATTTTTGCATTCTTGATTTTGTGAGACATTGGTGAGAGCTAGAGTAAATTTATTAAATTATTCATTACATGTTGACACTTCTTTCTCCCCCATGATGCAATGGGTCATCTTGAGACAATAATTGTGCAACAACAAAATGAGATTGAAGATGTTAAATCTGAACATTTAGATGATGAAAATTATCTTACAACTTGCAGCATCTATCAATATAAACAAAATATTGCAAAGATCTGTTTTACAACTGTCTCAACAATAGCTATAGTAACCACCAACGCATTAATAAAAATATATACATGTATCTTCAGTCATCAGCTAAAAAATGCACAATTGCCTCGTAAGTCAAGAATGTGACTGCCGTATTGGGTATTTGCCTCATTAAATTAGTGGCAAATCCGCCATACAGTCCCATCCGACCCTCTTCTAGGCCTACACACACCAAAGTCTGCATAAAATGTCTATATTTTAATTGGCCTGATTTATCCGTCAGGTCTTGTCGTAATCGTGTTCGCACTACTTCATGAGGGTACATTACTAGAGTAGCCACCATTTTTGATATGACGGCAGCAGATAAAAAGTCAGTTACATAGAAGCCACCACCACCAGACTGTCCTCTATTGTGACGAAGTGTTTTCTTGATTTCTTCATAAATTATAAAATAAATAACAGTTTCAAGTACTCCAACATAAGAGGCACTTAAACCACGGAAGAAGGCATTCATGCCATGCGTTTGATAAGCAGTTTTGATACAATTTAATAGTCTCCACGATGATTGTGACTTCAGCCTTGGAGTAGTGTCTAATTGTAACCTAGTTTTCAAGAACCAGACAGGATTTGTGACTGTGCTTGTAACGAGACCAGCAGATACAGCACTAAGTGTGTGCACTCCATGGCTGTCTGGTTTGAGATAGCCCCATCGATTTGCTTTATATTTACATTCAGAATAGACATAGAAGTAGATAGACTTTGCAGGAGCAATACCCATCAAACTTGGCGAAAGACCTTTATACAGAGACATTAAACCTTCATTCCTCACCATGTAACGCATGTACTGAAACAGCAGGTTAAAATAATTCTTACCATTTGTGTTGAGGGCAACAGAGGGCACAATGCCACTTGCAGTATTCAGATTGATGTTTCGCAAGTTCAAAATAGTTGATTGTAAACGGGTTTGAACAACTTCCAATGGGCATGTTACACATGCACCAACAGTCGCTCCTATACCGCCAGCAGTCAAGTGAAGAGCGCTTTTCTTCATTTTTTCTGCTTTTTCGTCACTCTTAGTCATTGAATATCACCCTTTTAGTTTAACCATGATATATACAATGGTATCTTCGTTTGTTGGTTAATAATGTTGACTAAATCTACAATCCACGAGACCGGTAACTACCACAAATAAGTTACAAAAGATAAAAGTCGAAGAAGATAAGAAACATTGGCAATTTCCGCTCGTGACGAAGGGAGCCTCGCTAGATATTGTTGCTATCACGTGACCTAAAATAGTGATTTGTTGCTGTTTTCGTGTGCAAAATATATTATCAACGTCTTACAGTTTTTGTAAATTGTCAAATCCTATAAAATATAATTATCATCTATATTATTTGTTATTATCGATGTATTATTTAAAGCTCTGCTGTATAGCATTGCGCCCTATGTTCAATCAGTAAGATAACTTACATCACATTATATAATTATCACTCTGTCTGAAGATCGAATAAAGCGTGAAACTCTGAGGAACAGAAACAATGTGTAGTCATTGACTCTATTTATTAATTATCATCTATATATAAGTAACAACATGGTAACAACGAAGAAACGGTATCAAATAAAATTAAGTCATGAGCAGTACAGTATATTAATGAGCACAACTAGAGACTATTGCCAAATTGTTTCTATGTAACGTGGAAATTTGGTATAGCCCCTCGTCGGGATGCCAGCCCCCTCGTCGGGCAAATCCTGGTGCCACCTCTGCTTTATTTTAAGTTTTGTTGATGGTCAAAACGACAAAATGTATCATACAATAGCGGTCAATAGCATCATAATCATATATTATATACATATTTATTTGTTTAAAACAACCGTGCGAGATGACAACAGGCCAATTTGCATACATTACACCCAGTTGTAGGAATTTATAAAACATTTTATAAAATGCATGGTAATTGTCAAATTGTTTCCTGTACAGAGAGAAGAAGATGTCATCCTCAAATAATCAGTTAACAAATATTATAAATCACAAGAAATTAGTGCACTATCATATTATATCATAAAAAACAAAAAATGTAGATGCAGCTACATGTGGCTATATATTGATTAACTATGAAAACTCAAAACATCGTTTGTCTGTCTGCCTGTGAATCAACATGAGACATCAGAGGCAGCTGATTATCGATTATAAAACGTTTGACTGATTTCCTCAACGTTAGTACAGTAATTAAATTAATTGACAGTCATCTTGTCTGACGTGACCTTGTGTGACAATTTGACAACTCAGTGTTGCCTGTTAAGCCGTACAACCAAAGACACTCCCATATATCACATGCAATGGATAGAAAATTTATTTGCTTGTCGATAGTCATTTTGCTTTCAATGATTAATCAATCTATTCAGATGACTTCAGGGAAAGGGACAACATGGCTTGGACGAAGATCTGAAGAGAGTAGATACGAAGACGATACATTCAAGGTATTTAATCAGGCGTATATTGCTACTATTGCTAAGGCATTTAATCACAGATACAAGTGCATGTTGGTCGCAGAGGTGCCTATATATGATGGGTATATAAATATACTATATATATACTATAGAACATACTTGATAATTAACCGCAGGAATAAATATAGTAGATCAACATTAAATATGTGTCAAAACATCATACTGTAGAGTGCTAAGCAGAGCAAATTAAAATTGACATTCAACAGTTCTCCGTTACTCTAACTGAGTTTCGCCCAAAGACCACGCTATGATGAATCTCTATCTATACTATATCTACGTATTGCATATTTGTCATTCTTGAGGCGAGCACTGGAGAAGGTGGCTCAATGACCAAATCAGATGAATCAAGTGTAACCATTGTTAGTCCAAACATTTATTACTTATTGGTTATTTCTCCATATGATTGTAGCTTAACCCCTTTGCGAAGAATCTCGCTCGTACGCTGACAAAATTTTGTCCTTCGAGTGACATAATCGAATGCTGTGGAGACATCCTCAAGAAAGCCGAAGATCCATCCATTAATAATATATAACAAACGTAAAGAGAAGATAAATAATAATTAGTATGCTATTGGTGCAGTCATTCAATTCGCATTTAGACAAATTATCATATGATATAGTATGTAAAGAGATTGACAATAAATGTATAAAAATTGTATTGTGTTCAATGACGTCATTTATTCAAGTCCAAGCTTTTTTCAAATCATCGAAACTTCAATTCCTGCAAGACGGGTGTCCAAGTACCATATTTCCAAGGCATTTGAAGTTTATTTGCTTCGTTATAAATCATTTATTCATAAGTAAGATAAAATATTCCCCATAATATATAATATTATTTTAAATTCACAATTAGTGTGTTGTGATTCGACTTATTAGACTAGAAATATCGAAATATCGGCAAATCGACACATACCAAATTGTACACCCCAGCCCTTTAATTTCCCTTTCTGTGAAATGTTGCGCAGTCGAAGAGAAGACAACATAAAAATTTGGCTCGAATGAAAGACATCATTCAAAGCTCAAGAAGAGTTTAGTTACTGAAAGCGACAACAGTCTAACAACAGAAAAATACTCAGCACATAGACCATAGACTGAGAGATATTATTTCTCTGGCAACAGCATTTTATTTTATATTAGTAGTGATTGTTAACCGATCGGTAAGTTGTTTTCGTAGCCTACCAAGCCAAATATTTCAGTTTGTACTGTAGGCCTACTAGGAGGGATCGTGATGGACAGCCTGCAAATACAATGAATTGATACCGAATTAACGTGGGGCTGAAGGGTTTTATTAAAGCCACCAGGATCCAAATTAGCTAAAGGATTTACCAGCTACAAGTGTGAAGTTGGGGACTGCCTGCTACCTCCACGGGATATAGAAACCTCAGAACCTGGAATTTTGAAAGTATTCAACAGAACATTAAATTAAATTACAATATCTGTAACATGTTTTGCAGCCTGTTGTATTTTGCGTATAACCCGTTCTGGCATTGGACACAAACAGACACGATTGAAGAACATGCTAAAATATTCGCATAACATGTGAAATAGGGCCAGTGCTAATAACCTCTAGCAAACATTGATATTTCTGGTTACTGCGAGGGAAACAAATCACTCAAAATAACAATTCTTTTATCACTTTTCGTGATGACATAACTTCTGTTTTCTATTCATTGATATAAATGTACTTTTGATTTTAGTCATGAGTCAACCAGGGGGACCTCCGTACAATCCTGGCTATAATGCACCCCCTCCATACCAAGGAGGGGGACCACCACCACCTGGCGCTTATCCGCCTCAGCCTGGATATCCACCTCAGGCAGGCTACGGTCCTCCTCAACCTGGTTATGGCCCGCCTCAACCTGGTTATGGACCACCTCAAGCTGGATATCCACCTCAGCCAGGGTATGGACCACCTCAGCCGGGTTACGGGCAACCTCAACCAGGTTATGGGCAGCCAACGAGCCATACCGTTGTAGTAACACAACCTCAGCCACAACAAACATATGTCTACCAAGAGAAGAGGAAGAAAGATACAAGTGCCGAGGAATGTGCTTTGTGCGCTCTTTGTGCAGCATGTCTATGCTGCTGTCTGATGGATGGCTAGGTTTCTTAGGTATCATAAATTAACATAATTTAGCAATCTGATTTAATCATAAAAACATCACTCGCTCATGGTGCTGGATACACCTTGCTAAATCTATTCTTTACGGGTGTGACAATTTACTTTTATTATTTCTTGTCAATTATTTGTAATTATTAGTGTTCATTTGAATTAAACATTGTATAGCTGGATAAGATGTCTCTTCATTTAGATGAAACTAAATAATATATAGAAGTGCATTAATTATTATAACACATGAATGACGATAATGTAATATGATCATCAATAATCCTATTCACTGAATTGAAAAAATATGTAATAAGAGGTAATAATGGGAACAATTTACATGTAGTAAGAATTTAGTCATATCCATGTGTTATTGATATGCATTTGATTATTGGGGAGCCGCTTGAACTTGGCACTGCCGCCGCTGCAGTGGTAACAACCCCCATTCAAGACGTAAGGCTATCCCACTTCTCAGCATTAGCGCGTTTGAATGAGTGTTAAGGTGGAGCAAGGTTTTCAATAAAGAGAGGTGTGCAGTAGAGGCTGAGATCAGCTTTTGAGATGTTAAATTGATGTGCTGTATCATAGGGAGTGTATGGCCCTTGGTGTGTACCATCTTTGCCATTGCAGTAGCGTTATTCAAGCAAGCAATGGATTCAAGTTACAACTGCTGAGTATCTTCGTTAAGGCAATATAATTTAAACTCTAGATGTATGCCTTGAGTGCAATCATCATCTATAGTTGGTAAGTTGGTATGTTACAATTGTCACACTTGGGTCTATTTATGCATCTGTTCGAACTTTTTTACTAATTGGTTCATTGCTTGTTGTATTAGAGCCATGGTACGGTTCAATGAGTTTATTGTGTAAATCCATTAGACCCTTGAAGTATTTAACAGTCTTGACGCGCAATTCAAGTGTGGCATCTTCATCACTGACAAATATGGTCCTTGGATGCTGTTGAAAGGCAGAAACAGTCCACATGTGATTGACGCCTTCTTCCAATGCCTTGTAAAGCGCAAATGCTTTATGTGCTCCAGTTATCAAAATCATCACCTAAATATCAAACGAAATATTGTTAGCCTATAGTGCACAAACATTAACCAGAGCACTAAAGCCCCCTCTCATTATTCCACATTGACTACATAAACACTTGTTTCTGGTTAGACCTACCTCTTTGGCTTCCATCACAGTAGCAACACCAACGGTAAGAGCCATTGTGGGAACTTTGTTAATGTCATTATCAAAGAAACGCGCATTTGCAATCACAGTGTCTTTTGCTAATGTTTTTACTCTAGTCCTTGAGACGAGGGATGAGCCAGGTTCGTTGAATGCGATATGGCCATCAGGACCAATGCCTAGCAACAAAAAACAAAATGTAATTTCATGTTATATATATAAATATTCAATAGTTGCCTGTAAACACTTGTGCTTGTAGAACCCATATTGCACAGAAATTGTTTAATATTTGCATAATATCCAACAATCAGAAGCAACACTCAAGATTCATACCTCCAACAAACAGATTGATGCCGCCAGCTTTCTCAATTGCCACTTCATACTGCTCACATTCTGTTTCAAGGCTGTCTGCGTTTCCATCCAAGATATGTGCATTCTTAGGATCTATGTCGATGTGCTTGAAGAAATTGGTCCACATGAACGAATGATAGCTCTCTGGATGGTCTCTAGGCAACCCAACATACTCATCCATATTAAATGTCTTGACAAATTCAAAGGAGACTTTACCAGCCTTATAAAATTCAATTAGTTTCTTATACATCCCTAGAGGAGTACTTCCTGAAGAATGTAAACATAATTATTAAACAGCATCAGCAATCATGGTTTTCCATGGTCAATAGGAGGCTACAATATCTCAACTAGTTAACATAGGGAACTAACCTGTCGGTAGACCAAGAACAAAATAACGTTCAGGGCCTGGCTGATATTCAAGAATAGAGTTCATAACAAACTTTGCAGCCCATGTGCTAACAAGTTCATAATTTTCTTGGATGATCAGACGCATTTTATCGGCTAAAATAAATTAAAAATGACACAAATGTAAGCTTAAATATTGTCAAAAGTTGTTAAGTCGAGTTTAAGTTTGTAAATCTACAAATGCCAACAGCCAAAGGTAGACAGTGTTTAATAATACTAATTTGTTATTATGAGTAGTTATATGAATGATAATATAAAAATATTGAATGTGCTTAAAATACAACAATGAATAAATGAAACAAATTTGAATTTAAATGTTTTGAAGATATGTCAGTAGCCTATCATAATAAAACAGTATTTTCTTTTAGCAGATTATCATTTGGTTCAGCCATTTTTTATTGAGAGACAAAATAAGTAAAATGTTTAGTGTTTTCCGGTGTAAACTCTCTTTATTGAAAATGAACGGGTTCCTTTTGGAGGAAAAAGAGTAAGACACAAAATTAACCCAAAATCATCACTTTGACTGCATTTTTGAAGGAGAAATGATCGCGCAAAGTAAAAACATAAGAAGATCATGTACTGATAGAAAATTTGTCTCTATCTAAAGCCGCAAATCTCCCAATATCCGGGATATACACTTTCAACAATATTAGGATTCAACCTGTTTGAATTGCAAACTCATTCCCCACATTTATGGATTTTTAACATGATGGGCCTACTGTATAAATTAGCTGAAATTGTCTATCGTTTTTGAAAGTATATAAAACGCTTAAATTGTAATCCATCTTTATTACATCTATCCTCATTGTTTATATTCAATAGTGCAGAAATTATTCCGGAATAATCCATCCGTGACTGGTAGGCCTATTATTATTTTCTGCTATATCATACTCCACGCTCTGTTAATTATTCATCCAATTGAATTATTTTCTGCAGACAGAAGCCGAGAGCATTGCAAAACAGTGCAACGACTTGATTATTATTTATTATTTTACGATTTTCTGTAGAAAAGGTGCTTATCAGGAGATGGGCCTTTTACAATGAGGTCTTGCATATTGGCCTGTTTGTTTGCTATAAACTGGAGACTGCAAAATAATTTCTGGGGACCGAGGAGCTTCCAATTCAATTATTTTATTTTACGAAACGAATTATTGTAGCCTACTTGTTAAAACCATTGTTGTCACAATCAATTAATTTCAAGCATGCTGGTGCTCTGTATGAATAAATGCATTTATTTAATCATATTTTACTTCATGCTCATTGGTACCATTCTGAGTACTGGAGATAATGTTCCGTGCGTCTTTTTAGCATGCGTAATAATGTGTTGTTAGCGTTTCTCTCACATTCGTTCAAGATGCAATGGCGACGACGGTCCTGTTCCTCGATCACGTTAATAACAATTCTGTTCATCAATTTAATAATAGAATATAAAATAATTTAAAGTGCTAGAGGTTGAAAACACTTTGTATGAGGGATTCACGACGCTAGATGCCACACCGAACCGTTCTTCCAAACTTATAGAAAAAGCGAACAAACTCGGCTTCTGTTTTGAGTTTCAGGGTTTTGACTTTTGGTATAAAACAAAATCAGAATTGGTAGGCATATAGCATCAGTTACAGGATAAGGAAGTGACTAATAAGTAATTAGGCCTATCCCATATTATTACAAATCACCAAAGTAAAAATGTTTTGAAATACTGTTAGGCTGCATAATTAAGAGCCACGACAATGAATGTCTCAAATATTGATAACACTAGGTCGCATCGCTGAAAATCTTCGATAAATCAAACACAGAATAAAATGATTAATGCATAGATATGTTGAATATTGTTTCTGTTTATATTTATTCCAAACAGTCGATCCAATCTACGGTGTCGGTGCTATGAATTATCTTACAAACTACTTAATATTTAACTTGGATCGATCGACACAGTACATACGCCTGCGCAAAGGACGCACGGAACACTATCCTTTGAGGACAGCTTTCCGGCAGCAGGAACAATATCCACCGCGTTATTAATATAAATTATAAATTATAATTTCTAGCACGTGATTCCACAAAAAGATGGGAATATTTTAGGGTTATGAGATCCTGATGATAGTTATCGTTTAGATAACAATAATTTGTATTGTAAACATACTTTTCGGTAAGGGTAAATTACTAAACTGCA
The DNA here is from genome assembly GCA_916610825.1 of Haliclystus octoradiatus. Taxonomy (NCBI): domain Eukaryota; kingdom Metazoa; phylum Cnidaria; class Staurozoa; order Stauromedusae; family Haliclystidae; genus Haliclystus; species Haliclystus octoradiatus. Next base: position 246,708 of record OU744448.1, read on the forward strand.
AACTCTTGCAAACTTACCAACCAAGCCCAAAATGACAAAATGGTCTTCTTGTCTAGACCGTTGACTTGTCAATCTGAAAGAGTTCCAACCCCCGTCTCAATGATGCTGCTAGCTCACAATGTTATTATTTTTGATATCTTCTATTGACTAAGTTTTGATGAATCTCACTGTGTTGGAAATCGTGCCAAGAAAATGCGACTTGTACCGTATCAAAATCGTGTTCACGTTTTTGGAATTTTAATTGGTGTGAATTACAACCCATCTTTCCGAAAACACTGACTTCGTTGGTAGACACCACGTGTATGAAGTGATTTCACCATTTTCAGATTTTGAAAAAGCCGATTTTTCACTTTCTTGACTTTATTTATGTCTCTCACACTAAAACGGGCGATACAATTCACTATCTAACTTGGTATGTCATACTCAGACATGTATCGAAGTGATTTTAAAAAACCAGATGAAAGAATATAAGGTCTATATTTAGTAACAGTCATTTAAGTTCAGATAAAGCCATTTAAATTGATATGGGGGGTATTTTAGGGCATTTTGAAAAACCCTGTAGGGTTTATATATAAAATATTACCTAAATCAATTTGAATGGCTTTATCTTAAAATATTGCAAGATGTATTACTATGGAACCTTTTCAATTAAATCCCATATACATCTAACAACTACATCTAGAGATATCTAATGATGTACACGCCTCGTTCTCAATTGAGAGACCTCCAAGTTGGAAAAAGTGAAAAACCGGCTTTTCTCAAAATGTGAAAAGTGGTGAAATCACATTTAGGTCAACCTAGATGACTGTTACTAATGATAGGCCTAGACATTATATTTTTTCATCTAGTTTTTATGAATTACTTTGATACATATCTGAGTATGACATACTCAGATAAATGGTGAATTGTATCGCTCGTTTTAGTGTGAGAGACATAATTTAAAGTGAAAAAAACATAAAAAACGTCACTGTTTACCAGTTACAGTGGGCTGATGTCTACTACCAACGAGTCAGTGTTTTCGGAAAGGTGGGTTGTTCGCACCAAATAAAATTCCCAAAGCGTAAATACGATTTTGATACTGTACAATACAATCAGAATTGCCATGTCTTACTATACCATTTAGTTTTAGAAACTACCTTGGAAAGAAAAAGTCGGAGTCATGCATTTTCGTTTCAGCACAGTAAAAAGATATCTTCACCATATTAATCCAACACACTGAGATTTACCGAAAATAATAACACAATGAGCAGGCAGCATCATTGAGACGGGGGTCGGAACTCTTTCAGATTGGCAAGTCAATGGTCTAGACAAGAAGGCTATTTCGTCATTTTGGGCTTGGTTGGTAAGTTTGCAAGAGTTTGCAGTTTGGTATTTTACCCTTACCGCATACGTTTAGCCTATCACATAAAATTTCAAATGTGTTGAATGAGAGAGATCTGTGCTGTTTAGGAAACCGAACTGGGTTAAATTGGATTATGGATCATTATGAGAGTGACCATACGGATCCTTCTACAAAATTTTATTACTGCTACTGGATGTCATAACTGCAATCTAGGCTAGCAATTATGAATGTCTGATCAACAATGGCTTCAAGTTTCTTTCTCGTAACATACTATTGCATTGCAATTACACCTACCTTTAATAAGTTTTTTTGACGTAGATATAGTTTAGCGTGTAAGTGTTTAGTAGGCCAAAGATAATGAATATGTCAGCGAGCCGATAGACTGAGTTGAGCGAGACAGACTGGTGACTGTTGACTTGACTGGTCTGTTCTGGTGTTGGTGTAGAAAGTAGTCTATTTGCAGTGAGTGGTACGTGTATTCTGTTTGACCTTCAGCCTGTCATCTTCCATATGCCTCGATTTGACATAATTCGATTTGATATTCGATCCCAGCCTCTCAGCCATCTATTGATCAAGAAGAAAGATTTCACGAAAGTGTAGATCAAAACACGAAAAACTGTTAGCTAGTTTTGTCACTTTCAAGCCATTTGTTAACAACTGTTGAATCACTAGGCTGTGCTTCTCGCCTATCCATTTTGTTGGTGAGTGAATTCAATCCTGTAATAATATTTAGAACAGTATATTCTCTCTTGACTAGCGTAGGCATGCACTTTAATAGCTTAGTTTGGCACTAACTAGCAATCTGCATAGGGAAAGTCTTGACGTCTTGATTCATTATATAAGTCACACTTAGGGAGTAAAACAATGGGAAGACATGAATCTGACGATGGCAAACATGACTCAAGGAGTGTCATTTTCTACTTCACTGTGATCATTTTCTACTTCACTGTGATCTGTGAAGGACACTGCAAGGTGCTAGGAAAGACAAAAAGGCAGCTGTGTCTAGAGTCGATGTCCATGATAACTTCGTTTAAATAATTGTACAGGCTGGTCCAGAAGATAAACTTTCGAGGAATAAACTGGTTGTTGGTAATGAGTTACCATTTATTTATGAGCTCAAAAACATGCTTGGCAAGTGCAAGTCGAATCGTAATCATCACTCAGTGAGTTTTCTTTCTCCATTTGCTAAGCAAACGAAAGTCTCTACAGCGCAGACGAAATATTTATCTGTAGGCTACTTTTGTTCCATTCATTTATGAATGTGTTTGTTTCATCTGATGATCTGAGTGTCAAATCTGTTGATGTAATCGATATCTAGGTCTACTGTATAATGTAGCCTATGTACTCTATGGGCAAGTAGTATCTTTTCATAATGTTTTGTATCGTGAATTGTCTTATTTACAAGTTCTTTTGTCAGCTACGTCTGACCGTAATTTGTGGCGTTCTTTGTGTAGCAAATATGTTGGGCGTAATAGGGACAGCACATTCCTATAATGTGACTGTCTATAAATAAATAATGATAATATTCACGATAAAATATTATATTTCAAAACAAAACAAATAAAATTATGATGTGCTACATTTTGAAACATCAATGCTCTATTGATCAACAGCTTCAGGGTGATCAAATTTGTTTGATAGTCTCAATTGTACAAAAATGTCTCAACCATTCATGTCTTATTGTCTTAAGTTGAAGACCTTCACCGTTCTAAAATCGCTTTACTAAAACAGAATGAGTTTGAGGTGTTAGGAATAAGCAAGGAATAAGGTTAAAATGTATAGATGATATTTACGTGAGCTACAATGAATAGACTATATTAGCATTGTGGCGTTAAAGGAAGTGATACATGTTGTGGCATTTTTTGATTTACAGAAATAATTGAACTTAGCATATAGTGTCTTAGCATATAGGCCTAGTAATTTGATATTCTGATTCCGGCAAGAAGCAAGGGTTTTAAGTAGCTCCACCAGCCAATTTCTGTGTTGGGCTTTGCAAACAGATAAAGCCCAAAATAATTGTTCAACTGCATGATTTGACTTTTGTTTCACTCATTTCAATTCAGCCGCACCAATTAGCCATTTTTAGGGAGCGGGATATTGAATAATGAAAAGCAGAAACACAATTCAGATCAACAATCTTTACAAAAAAACAAACATTCTATCATAAAGTGCATCGATATGTCTTTTTGTAAATAATAAAAACACCAACGCCATGTTTGTTGGGTACAGCCATCAACATTTATTATTTTTCACATATTATTAAATTAGGTTGAAATAACAAATAACCAACTCAATTAAATCCAACATAATGAAATGTAAAACAAACCGATCACAAAGATTATAACAGCAAAAGTGAGATCTTGAGAAGCAAACTTTGGCATTGAAATATAGGCCTATTTATCGCATGCGTATATGAACAACCGGACCTTTACCAAAAATAATAAAGTGTCCGGCGACCGGACCTCTAACCACTTCGAATAATGAAATCTATGATCACCGTATGGCGTGAAACTCCGAGTAGTGAGAAAATGTATTACTCTTTTTGACTTTATTATCTATTTATTATTATATTATATTATATACAGTATATATTTTTATTCTGTGTAAAGAAATCTCAAATGAAAAGAACAGGATTCAGGAATTGTAACTTAAATTTAAATAAATATTACTATTACTGTCTGATCAACAAAATTTGACACATTCTTCTGTAAAACATTGATATGATAAACTCTAGCATGTTCTAAAGATATTTTGACATAATCACGTATGGCACATCAAGGTGCACATCTGTACTTCAACCTCATACTGTTACTGTATTTGATTCAATTATAATTTAGAACATGTAGGTGTAGGGTTGCAGGGCATAGGCTAAATCATCTACACAAGAGCAATCTACGTCACATCAAACATGTCACAGACAGATGAACCCTAATTTGTGAAAAGTCAAAACTTCTGTTAAGTGAGAAACTGATTGGGCTTTAATTAGTATTTGTAACATTGAGTGTTTTGATTAACATAAGTAATAGTTTTATAATATAATAAATAACATAAGTTAGGTGAATAATGTATAAGCTGATTAATGCCTTACATCATTCTATTTTAAGATAATAGATCGGAAACATTAAATATAGAGAATTACGTTATACTAAAAATAAACTACGCACATGTAAGCGTAAATCAAAAGTAAACAAACTTCGTAAACATAAAATTGTGCTTATTGAGACAATTTAATAGTTAGTTTTGTGCATAATATATCAATTCTATATATGTTTTGATGAGCTTGTCAGATATAAAATTGCTGAATCATTATTCTAAATGTAAATAAATAGGCATAGACCACAAATGTAAATCAGTAGAAGGTTCAACGTTTGAAACGATAGTTATTAAACAGCGATCAAAGAGATTTGTACAAAGGTACACTTTATTGTTTACAAATATATTATTAGTTTTTGTTACGAAGAGATTGTAGTTTAATGCGTACAGTCTTCGACGTTTTCCTTTTATTCAAGAGAAGACCAGGGAGAATAATCAAAGGATTTTTATACTTGGCAAAACAGTTTCAAACAAGACGTCGATAACGAACGATAGAAAGTTTAAGAAACCAATATGAACTTCGCCGATGATGCCGAAGCCATAAGAAGAAAATGGGAAAGAAAATCCAAGTTATTCAGCTTAGAAGTTCAAGCCCATCACAAGTTAGCGCATAATGACAATGCATCGATGAAAAGATGGCAAATTATGCAAGAGAAGATAATGAATACATTCATTGAATACGAAGCAATTACAAAAACATACCTGACACATTTAGAAGACAACAACGCGTTGAGCGAAGAAGTCGAAAATGATGTCGATTCGCGTACAAGTGAATTTCAAATAACTCACGACGAAATACATGACGATTGTTTTAAAAATATACGAGAAATACAAAGACAAGAAATGATCTTTGAAACCGAAAAGTTTGAATTAATATTGCAGCGTGAACAAGCGGAGACAAGATTGTCAACAAGGAGTAAAAATACCACGCCTGCGAGCCATCATGAAATAGCCTCGCAAGAAGAAGATGACGTAATGGTTACCGATGCAAACAACGACGCCGACGATAACGACCAAGTAGACAATGAAGACAATACCTGTCAATCAGAGGGGCAAGTATCAACAGCAAAAGAATCACCGGTATCAAGCAACTACAACATGGAGATGATATCAACAAAAGAAATACCTGTATCAAGCAACTACAACATGGAGATGATATCAACAAAAGAAATACCTGCATCAAGCAACTACAACATGGAGATGATATCAACAAAAGAAATACCTGTGTCAAGCAACTACAACATGGAGATGATAAAAGAAATATCAAAGTCAGTTGCAGAAGCTGTCGCTATAGCAACCATTACAGCTGTCAACTCAAAAGGAGAAAAGAAACATAAAGGAAATTCTGTAAGACTGGCAGGGTTTACCCCGAATAATTGGAATGGGGAGTATATTGCATTTCCCACATTTCAGAAGAGATTTACTTCTGCAATGAAACAAGCAGGCGTGAATGATGATGACGTAAAGATTCAGTGGCTGGAAAAGACAATCCCTGAGTCTTATCACACAATTATAGAAGGAAGATCATCTATAGAAGAAGCATGGAAGGCCATAAAATTAGTAGTAACAGATTACAAAATAGCGGATGAAATGACATGGAACTTTCGAAAATTAAAACCGCTAATAGACAAAGATACTGAGACAATTCAAACATTTGTCACTACAATGAGAACGCATATTATGTACCTAGTAGATTTTGGCAAGCAAGAACGACTCAAGGATGAAGAATTCATCAGAGATCTTAAAAGGAAAGCTGGGAGAGAACTAGAAGAACAGATCGATGATCAACTATCAACTGAGAATAGATTGGCAAAAAAGATGGGCCTCCAAGAGGAAAAATTATCAGCCGAATATATCCTGGAGTTCCTGGAAAGAAGAATCCAAACATCTCACACCAAGAAATCAGAGAAGAGGCAACTCCAACAAAGGAATACAAGAAACAACGACCACCAAAGAAAATCAGATACAACTCAAAAGACAGCAAAGATGAATGCGTCAAATGTATCCAAAAATGATGAATGCAAATTGGACTGTGAAGGACCAAGTCACACTTTAGAAGAGTGCCCTGTATTTCAAGCTGAAGATGTACCAACTAGGTCTGAATATTGCAAGTCTAAAGGGTTTTGTTTTAGATGTTTGAAGGTAGACCACATGATGAGAAATTGCAAAGCTACAAACACATGTGAAAGTTGTGGAAGAAATCACCATACGTTGTTACATCGACCTTCAACATCCAACACCAAAAGAAATGAAGACAACAATCGAAGAACAACATCATCCATCAAAGGCATAGCCACAGCAAAAGGAGAAGAATCTGTCCGGTTGCCAGTGGTCAAAATATGGGTAAAAACAGGATTCAAGAATGCTGACGGTACACCAATACTCAAACAAGCACTATGTCTCATTGATGGGGGAGCTGACACAACATTGGTAAGAAGATCATTTGCTGACACACTTGGGATCGAGGGAGAAGACACCACAATCAACTATGAGGTCGTTGGAGGTAATTGTCACACTGAAAGAACAAAGACTTTTCAATTAACAATTGGTCGTCTTCAACCTATACAGCAAGCAGGTACAATAAATGCATATGGAATACAGAAACCATGTGGAGCAGCATCGCCATTAAAGAAAGAATTCTTCAAAGAACACAGTCATCTGTCACATTTGGAAAATGTAATTGATCAAAAAGGAGGAAATATCGACATTCTCATTGGGCGGGATCAACAAAAACTACATAAAGAGCTACACAAGATTGAACCAAAGGAAGATGATGTCAATGGCCCAATTGGAATTGAATACCCACTGGGATGGACAATTGTTGGAGTTACAGAAAAATTAAGTAAAAGAATGACAAACACAAAGAATGTATCATCTGTCCAAATATGTGCAACCAATGACGACGAAGAAGCAGCCAAAGTGAAGAAGATGATCACATGTGATTTGGTTGGTGTCAACGCAACAAAGAAATGCGTCTGCAGCAATAAAGAGATAGATGAAGCACGTTTTATTGATAAAGCCAAGAACACAAAGCTGAATGATGAAGGTCATGTGGAAGTTCAGTTACCATGGAAACCTGGTTATCCAGATCTGTTAGAAAATAACTATCATGAAGTATTTTGCAATTTAAGAAGAAAAACCAACAAATTGATAGAGACTGGTGAATATGAACAATATGCAGCTGTTATTGAAGATGTAATCAACTCTGGATTTGTCAAAGAGGTCAAACACAATGAAGGGGAGGCGGCATTCTATATTGAGCATCTCATCGTTGAAAAGGAAAGTTCTTCAACCCCCATAAGAATGGTATGGAACTCAGCAAGGAAATATCATGGCCATTCACTGTCCACTGCTCTAGAAAAAGGACCTGACCTACTCAACTCACTGTTCAAAATACTTATCAATTTTCGCGAAGATGAGATCGCCTTCACTGGAGACATAAAGAAAATGTTCAACATGATTGCAATTGGACCAGAAGACCGAAAGTACCATCGATTCCTGTGGATTGAAAAGAACAACATACAACCAAGAGTGTTTGAATGGCAACGTCTGGTATTTGGAGATCCACCGAGTCCTGATCTTTCACAAGCATCACTTCACTTCTTAGCAACAACATTTGAAGAAAAGTGGCCAATTGGTACAGAGATTCTGAGAAGAAATATTTACATGGATGACCTAGCAGATTCAAGAGCAAACAATTCAGAAGTAGAAGAAGCAATTATCCAAACAACACAGATGCTTGAAATGGGAAATTTCAAAATCAAGAAATGGCATTCAAACAACAGCGAGATGGAGCAAAAAGTGAATGGCAGCCAAAAAGAAGCAACAGACGACTTGAATACCATGATACTTGGTCATCATTGGAATAAAGACATTGATGTTATTTCACTGAAATGCAAAAGCTTACCAAAAGATTGGCAGCTACAAGAAAACTTCACCAAAAGAAATCTACTTGGCCTAATCGCAAAGATCTGGGACCCCCTTGGTATGTTAGCACCGGCAGTTGTCAACCTGCGTATACCATTCCAAGGTCTTTGGCGAGCTGGCTACAATTGGGACACTGTCATCAGCAATGAAGAAAAGGAATATTGGAAGGACAACATTGAAAAAGTTGGAAACAAGTTGAATACAACAATCAACAGATGTATGAAGCCAAGAAATGCAATTGGTCAACCAGAACTCCATGCTTTTGCTGATGGTGGAGAAAAGGGCTTTGGCACTTGCTTGTTTCTGAGATGGAATTTGGGTGAAGGAAAGTTCAAAATAAACTTTGTAGCAGCAAAGGCATTGGTCACACCTGTCAAAGGCTGGACAATACCAAGAACTGAGCTGGTGGCATCATTGATAATGGTCCGTCTCACTCAGAATGTAATTTCAGCACTTCGGATGAAACCTTTGTCAATTCACTATTGGATAGACTCAAAAGTAGTTCTACATTGGATCAGGTCAACAACACAGCAAATGAAGGCATTTGTGGAAGCAAGAATTGCAGAGATTCAAGAATTGGCAAATATAGATGAATTTCACTATGTTCCCTCTAAACAAAATCCTGCTGATCCACTCACCAAGATGAACGACGCTGACCTTGAAAGATGGCACGAAGGACCAAAATTCCTACAAAAAGAAACACTTCCAAAATTTGAAACTGAGGAAATTTCTGAAGAGATTGAAGCCACAAGGGATCCAAAAGAAATTAAGCCACCAAGGAAATTGAAAAAGAAGACAAGGAAACCAATGAAAAGTGCCAATTCATTGTTCCTAATAACAGATACAAAGTTAATGGATAAAGAGACTGCTGAGGAGATTTTAAAGTTGGCAAATGAAGCAAAAGATTGGACTACAGCAGTTGAAAGCATCAAAGAACAACATGGCTGTGATGGAGCAGAGAAGATCTACCAAGCCCTTCAAGCAAATGAAAATTGGAAGCATGACAATTTGAAGAAGCTGTGTCCATTCTTTGATGGTAAAGATAACCTATGTCGATTGGGTGGACGTCTGGATCATGCTAAAGAATTCAATCCAGGATTGGTTGCTCCTGTAATCCTTCCAAAAATGAACAAAAACGATGTAACTGGTATATCAAGCATACATCGAAGAATTATTAAAATGATTATTGAACATTTTCATCACAAAACAGGACATAGTGGCATTAGACGTGTAAGAGCTGCAATCGAACAAGAAGGATTGTGGATCGTAGGAGTTAACAAGTTGTTGAAGCAAACCAGCAAAGATTGCCTATTTTGCAGGACAAGAAAAAGACCACTATTGGAACAACAGATGGGTCAAATACCTAGCTTTCGTCTGGACTCAAAGTACCCAGCCTTTTGGACAACAGCTTTGGATTTCTTTGGTCCTTTAAAGACTATTCTACGCCGTGGAGTCGTAAAAGATGCACATGTGGTAGTATTTGTGTGTACAGTAAGCCGTGCTATACACTTGGAATATTGTTACAGTCAAGACGGAGGCGAAGGATTATCATCAGAGAAGTTTCTAATGGCCCTGCGAAGATTCATAAGCATAAGAGGGATACATCCAATCCAATTTTACAGTGACAATGGACCAAATTTAGTAGGAGCATCATCAAAAGTAAAAAAGATCATTGAAGATTGGGATCTACAAATGTTGGAAAATGGTGTTGCTGGACAGGGTTTTACTTGGTTATGGAACTGTCCAACAGCATCACATCAAAACGGTGTTGTGGAAATTTTTGTCAAAGTAGTCCGAAAAGCATTAGATGCGATGACAGATTGCTACAACAAATCACTGAAACCTGATGAGTGGATCACAGCATTATCAGAGATAACATACCTTATCAACTCTAGACCGTTATGGCCAGGTTCATCAGCAGATCCAACAGATATGAATGAGATGATTACACCAAATTCGTTACTTTATGGCCACAACATGATTCTACCACAGCCAGTTGATGAAGCAAAGATACATCCTTGTGATCGCATGGCAGCCATTCAAAAGAGAGTTCAAATATTTTGGAACTATTGGAGATCAAACATGCCAAATATGATGTTGTGCAGAAGCAAATGGTTTTCGAAATCAAGAAATTTAGAAGTTGGTGACCTCGTTATTGTGAAAAAGACTAGTTTGAATGGGGCAGCCCCAAGAGCAATATGGCCAGTCGCCATAGTAACAGCTACATACCCTGGAAGAGATGGCCTAGTCAGAAAAGTTCAAATTAAAAGCAAGACAGGTAAATATGATAGACCAGTATCAAAACTGGTACTCATTGCAACAAAAGACGAAATTGCAGCAAGATCTATTGAAGAAACTAAAGAACTCATCACTGCAATTGAGAATTAATCAAATATATCGTTCAATGACTTTGTTTAAGATTTAAAGTAACCTCACTAGGGGGGAGTGTTTTGATTAACATAAGTAATAGTTTTATAATATAATAAATAACATAAGTTAGGTGAATAATGTATAAGCTGATTAATGCCTTACATCATTCTATTTTAAGATAATAGATCGGAAACATTAAATATAGAGAATTACGTTATACTAAAAATAAACTACGCACATGTAAGCGTAAATCAAAAGTAAACAAACTTCGTAAACATAAAATTGTGCTTATTGAGACAATTTAATAGTTAGTTTTGTGCATAATATATCAATTCTATATATGTTTTGATGAGCTTGTCAGATATAAAATTGCTGAATCATTATTCTAAATGTAAATAAATAGGCATAGACCACAAATGTAAATCAGTAGAAGGTTCAACGTTTGAAACGATAGTTATTAAACAGCGATCAAAGAGATTTGTACAAAGGTACACTTTATTGTTTACAAATATATTATTAGTTTTTGTTACGAAGAGATTGTAGTTTAATGCGTACAGTCTTCGACGTTTTCCTTTTATTCAAGAGAAGACCAGGGAGAATAATCAAAGGATTTTTATACTTGGCAAAACATTGAGCTATGTTCACTTCCAGGTCTCAAGATCAATTTCTTTACCTATTATTATCTCTCAGCTTTTATCTACGAGTATTTGAGAGATGGAAGAGATCCCTCTGAACGATGACGACAAACCAACTGGCAGCAGCATCCGTGGTAATATTTTGTTAGAACTTATTGAAATGTGATGATGTAATGATACAATGATTTTAATATCTGTAGTTGTTTTGTTAGGAGTCCAGTTAGGAAATGGTGGGACAGAAGCCAAAGCAGATCTTATTAATCAAGTATTGGACCTCCAGAAAGCGTTAGATGGTAATGTGGACATCACTCTTAAAGAATTGCTTCCATCAGTAGTTTTGATTTCTTAATTTTAAATCTATGGTGGTTTTTGTTTCAGATTTGTCTCAACGAGTGGACACTGTCAAAGACGAAAACCTCAAACTTAAATCTGAAAATCAAGTAGGTCAAATGCGGTACTATCAGTGGCTACTTCAAAATACCAGGTTATCAACAACAGCGCAATGGATAATTTTTGTTTAGATTCTAGGACAGTACATTGAAAATCTGATGGCTGCATCAAATGTCTTCCAAGCAGCCCCGCAAGCCAAAGGAAAAACAGGGTACGAAGCTGAGTCAAGTCGAGTCAATAGTGTGATACTGGGATGGTAATTTATTTTTATTTGGTGTTTTAAATTGCTGTTTTGTTGATAGTCTCTCTCTTCTTTTATCAGGAAAGTTAAACCACAGAAACGACACGAAAGATAGTAATCAGGATGATGACAAAAGAGAAAATAATTTATTTGTAAATGCAGGACTACCATTTAATTTAATTATGTAATTATCAAATTTTAACCATCAAAATGTTAACTGTACAAACGTAATACCTTTAAAAGGGTGTGCAGTGATGATGCCAGATCATTGTTGCTTTCTAATAGATCAGTTCCATTGGATTCGTCAATTGTTAATTGTAAGGACTTACAGAGCACTCCAACAACATTACGGTAGTCAGCAACAGCACCGCAGGCAGTAGCCAGTAGTTGTCTGGCATCATTTTCATTGTTACATAAATTTAAAGTATAAACACAGAGTGCATTTAAAGCTATTTTTTCTATACAGTTGATTGAAGTTCTTAGCGATGATTTCAATTTAATATACGCAATTGGTGGTGATAGAACCTTCAAATCAACAGCCAGAAAGCGTATTTGCCGTCGTATGCTTTTAATGAGTGTCTTTTGATTTGCGTCTTCATCAGTAGGATCATAGTCTGATTGATGAGCTCTTCCTTCAAGATGGCGACTTAACTGTCTAACAAGGTTCTTAGCGATGTGGCGATTTGACCGGCATATCTCAATGCAGTCCATTTCTTCAACATGTGATAACTGATACCTGAAACTGCTGCCATCGACAAATGACGAACTCTGACACAACTTTTTCCGGCTGTCTTTTTTTACTGAATCGTCACTGTCATCAAACCGTAACCTTTGCAAATCATTTGCTGTTGACAGAAACCGTGCTGTATTTCCAACATTTGAATTGTTCAAACCAAACGGCTGAGAACTAAACGCTGGGTGTCTTTGACGCGGCGACGCATGCATGGTAGCATCGTCACTGGACTCTTCACTGCCAGTTCTAATGACTGCATAATGTTTGCCTCTTCTACTGTAGAAAGCATTTGATTTTCTGCGCAGTGATGTGACATAGTCATCATCCAATGACGTAGTGTTTATGGAGGCATCTGACTTTGATCTGCGGGGCTTTGACCTTTGATGAGTAAAATTGCTTCTTGTATGCCGTTGTCTTTTATTTCCATCCAATGGTGTGTTAACACTATCATGGATAATTGGGCTGGCCCACTGACGGCTTGTCACTGTTACCTTGACAAATGATGATTGCTTAGAACTGTCATTTGGTGTTGTGATAGACACTGGGTCCCTACCGCACACAGTAATACTTGTTGGTTGCTGGTGTTGTTGTTGCATAACCTCATCAATTAGATCATCATCGCTCATTTCTGGTGTTTTGACAAGACTAGCACGGTGCACCAGAGGAGCGCTACTTGATGTCGCATAACTGACCATTGGAGGACGATGTTTAACAATTACCATGTTATCCCTTGCGGCTGCCTTGGGCTCACTGTCTTTCTTTTCTGCTGATCTATGCACATCTGGCTTCCATAAATCTGCTTGTCCATAGAATATTGGTTGATCAAATGAGAGAGGCTGGTGTTGACATAGAGAATGAGAGGCTGTTGCGTCTGATTCAGATGACTCATCTTTACTCAAGAACCAAGACCTTCTGGCATTTTGCATTTGACGCATTCGATTTCTATCATACTTTTTATCTCCGCATTGTCTTAACTGATTAATACTAGGTGATAACTCACTCTCTTGTGGTTTGATCATGGAAACAAAGGCAATCTCTTTCTCTTTGATTGTAACCATATCAAACCTCTCCTCTTCCACCATATTGACTTTCGAATTTAGATGTAGTGAATCAATTGTGGTCCTATCTGCATTTTCAACAATATTCAGCGCTGTCATCATCTGTGGGTTTTCTTTTTCCTCTTGGCTCGTTACTTTTATTGGATGTGAATGTCGTAGGACAGAACTGTGTGGATGAACAGTCTGGTTTGGACTTGAATTGCTTACAGTTGAAAGCAAAGCATCCATTTGATAATCATCAAAAGCGTATTTCTCAGGGACTGTTGTTATCTCAAACTTTTCTTCTTGGACTGTCTTATCAATACCTGCATGCGCTGAATATGCCAGTTGTTGGTTAAGAAGTACTTGTTGGCAGACAGACAACTTTCTAACTGACTTATCTGGACCAGGTATGTCGCCATGGTGAGTGGAAACAAGAGCATTTACGGGGATTGCTATCGTCTTGAAATGCCCTGTCTTGAAGATATCATTTGCGCTTGAGTTGTTATAAGTCGATGGTTGTTCTTTGATAGGGCTCTGTTTTACTGGAGATTGATTTGTAATTGGCTCGTTAGAAGTTACAGTATTTTGTTGATCAGACGTAACCATGTAATTCGAGGAAATTTCTTTTGTTCTTAACTGCCCTGCCTTAGAAACATTGTAAACGCTTGAGTCGTTATAAGTTGTTGGTTGTTCGTTAAAAGGGCTCTGTTTTACTGGAGATTGATTTGTAATTGGCTTGTCAGAAGTTACAGTATTTTGTTGATCAGACGTAACCATGTAATTCGAGGAAATTTCTTTTGTTCTTAACTGCCCTGCCTTAGAAATATTGTAAACGCTTGAGTCGTTATAAGTCGTTGGTTGTTCGTTAAAAGGGCTCTGTTTTACTGGAGATTGATTTGTAATTGGCTTGTTTGAAGTTGCAGTGTTTTGTTGATCAGACGTAACCATGTAATTCTTGGAAATTTCTTTTGTTTTTGACTGCCCTGTCTTGAAGATATTGTTTACGCTTGAGTCGTTATAAGCTGTTGGTTGTTCTTTAATAGGGCTCTGTTTTACTGGAGATTGGTTTGTAATTGGCTTGTTTGAAGTTGCAGTATTTTGTTGATCAGACGTAACCATGTAATTTGAGGAAATTTCTTTTGTTCTTAACTGCCCTGCCTTAGAAACATTGTAAACGCTTGAGTCGTTATAAGTCGTTGATTGTTCGTTAAAAAGGCTCTGTTTTACTGGAGATTGATTTGTAATTGGCTTGTTTGAAGTTACAATATTTTGTTGATCAGACGTAGCCATGTAATTCTTGGAAATTTCTTTTGTTCTTAACTGCCCTGCCTTAGAAACATTGTTAACGCTTGAGTGGTTATAAGCCGTTAGTTGTTCTTTAATAGGGCTCTGTTTTACTGGAGATTGATTTGTAATTGGCTTGTTTGAAGTTACAATATTTTGTTGATAGGACGTAGCCATGTAATTCTTGGAAACTTCTTTTGTTTTTAACTGCCCTATTTTGAAGATATTGTTTAGGCTTGAGTCGTTATAAGCTGTTGCTTGTTCTTTAATAGGGTTCTGTTTAGCTGGAGATTGATTTGTAATTGGCTCGTTTGAAGTTGCAGTATTTTGTTGATCAGACGTAGCAAGGTGAGTATCTGTAGTTGATAGTTTGAGTTCTGATATAATGCTGATTTGAGTTAATGAAGATTCTTTTTGTACACCAGAGTAACTTGCTTTGGGTGAGTTTTCAATGTCAAATCTACTCTTTGCTACGTCATCTGTAGGAGTGGAATGATATCTCTGGAGGCCCTCAACACGCATATTGTTCTGATGCCATTCCCGTGACAGCTCATCAGACACAGCTGTTCTTACATCGGATTGCTTTCCATGGCGTACATGACTATGGGGAGTGGTGACTACAGTTTGATTGTCATTGCATTGGTGCCCATGCCTCTCATGAGCAGATAGATGTATATCGATATTATTATCCTTAGATTGCTTTGAATCTGACAGAAGTTCAAGGGCAAGTGACTGTTGAGTTGATACAGGACGCTCTTTCAGGATACCAGAAGAAATAATATCATCTGCATTGGTTGACGGGGGATTTGAAAGGTTCCCTTCTATTGTGGAAGCAGTCAGTGAATTAGATCTCTGTTTTGTGGGTAAGTCTTTGAAGGAGGCATATACAGGCACTCTACGATCCGATGTGATTCTGGATATCGTTCTCCCTTTCCCATTAGACTTCTTTTCATCAGCAGGTGATATTATTTGGTTATGACTGTCCTTTGTTGAATGAGTTGGATCAGGAACTTCAGTGTATCTACAAATGACGACAGATTCTTTGTTCTCGACTTGTGGTCTTTCTTTATGCTTTTCATTCTCACTGTCTGAAGGAGAGGCCGGGGTGATTAAATCATCGATATCGCTCATATCACTAAATGAAAGATCATTTGTAAGACCACGCCTACGGAAGGCGTCTTTCTTCCTATTTGGTCTGATTGGGTAATTTTTTTTGTCGTTGACATCCTGTTGAATTGAGATTGAATCGGTATTTTCCTGTGAAAAGGTATGTTCATTGTCATCTGGGGGAGGGGGGCAAATCCAATCTGAGGGAGAGAAGGACCGATCATTTGATTCAGTAGCGTTGTTTTCAGGAGGGGGAGGGGGAATGATAAGCTCAAAAGAAGATTGAATAGCTGTTGAATCAATCATTTCAGCAGTTGTTTGATCAAAATTGTCAAAGGAGTCAGGTGTAGCCATTACTACATCATCATAACAACAAATTGAATTTAAATTTTCATCAACTGTTATCTCCTTCATGGTTTTTATGCCATCAGAACTATATGGTGGAGGTAATCGGAATTCGTCAACTGCGTCGTGTTGATGATGAAAAGTATTGTCTAAATCATTCAAACTCCCTTGCCATTGGATAGACTCAATCCCGTTATTATTGAATGACCTTTCGTCTATTTGAACACTTTGCCGCGTTGTTGCAATGTCAGCAAACGGGTCGACATTCACAAATGGATCACTGCCTCGTTTTGGTCCCAGCAGCTTTGTTGTACGTAGAGGGCTGGGAAGTACTGAACCAGACACAATAGATGACGTCACTGCGTCATTGAGAGGAGCACCATTGGCCAGATCTGCAAACGAGATTTCACAAACATTGAATAAATGTAGTCATAATAATAATGCCTAACCTCTTAAAAACGATTGTTTACCTGGTGCGTCAGGCCATACTTCTGTGCCATATGAACTAAGGCTACTGCTGTCGTCTTTCGTTAGAGAACCAGAGTCTTCAAAGGTCGATCTTCTCTCATCACCATCAAAGCATACCCATGATGCATTGCTATCATTGCTTCTTTTGAGAGACAGAGGATGCTTGTAAATCAATTCTTGAAAACTTTGTTGTTTATCTTGTTCACCAAGATTCTTCATTGGTTGTTTATCTTCTTTAATGAGGCTTCTAACTGCTTGTTTATCTTGTTCACCAAGATTCTTGATTGGTGCATCATTCTTGTCATAGTACATTGACCGTGGACTGTCAGATACAAAGGCACTATTTGAAAATACTGCAGCTCCATCTTGGTGATCACAAGCTTCATTATCAATCATTAAGTTGTCAAAGTCTGAAGACTTGTAATCCTGGTCTCCATTGCTGGTGCTTTCTTTGACAGGTTGAGCTGAAAACGAGGAAGTTAGTTGATTGCCATGTTTGTTGCTCAAATCTTTCAATGGTTGCAGTTTTAATGATGAATTGCTAAAATCCACAGGGGGACCAGGTGCTGTGTATCGCCGTGGCTTCCTGTAATCAGATTGCGGCATAATAGCGTTATATGTGTCCTCGTCAACAACCGGGCTGCTTACAGAAACTGTATTCCGACTATCATCAATTCGTTTTCTTTTATTCATGACACCGACCAGCTTGTCTGGACTCTTGAAAGATTCGCCGTTGACTTTTCTAAGAGTATTCAAACGTTTTCTTGCCTCCTCGTACGAAAGCAGACGGCTCCGAATGTCAATTGGAATACCAATGTCATCTAGAGTTGGGCGAGGCATATCACAAGCTAGAACTTCGTCCCATCTACTCTTGTAGCTCCAAGTCGAAGGAATAACATTATGGAGGCCCTTAAAAGGTGGTACTACAAAACAAAGAAATATGAATGTATAAAGGACAGCAATAAAAAACATTTGATGTAACTTACAAACCTTTTTCGTCATTGGTATCAAGCTGAAGTAAATCGGGTAAAGTAGCTGCAGATTGGCTTAGGTCATAGAATGGCAGAAAATAGTTGCCATCAGCTGAACAATTTATTTTGGCATAACCAGAGAGTAGGAACACAAGGTCACTGGCATCGCATGGCTCAAGCAACAATGACAAAGGCTGAAGTAAAAAGGCAAACAATAATAATAATATTCAATACTAAGATAATAACGCCACAAGACACAACAGAATGAAACACACCTTCGAATTGTTGATGAATACTTTCAAATGATGTTTGCCTAAAGTGTGGTTTGTGACAACTACCCCGTTTACATCGTCGAAATTGGCAATTTGGACAACCTATAGAAACAACGCATCAGATACACATAAGATACAAACTAAAACACACTTTAAAAAGGCAAAACCATTTGATTTAAAAAGATTTGACTTACGTCGCTTCCAATACCAGTCACTGACTTGACAATGCCCTGCCTTGAATTAATGAATATTGTCACTTGTTCTGATCGGCGGTCCTGCAATTATAATAACATAATCCGCATGATCACAAAGCTAGTATGGCAGCTGTCTACATCTTCACAGATCATTTACCGGTATCGTTTCGTCCTTCCCAACGCAGTGGATCAAAACAGCATTGAACGCCTTGCCACCAAATTGACTAGTCTCACTCGCTGTTTTCAGATAATGAAGTTTTGCTTGGTTACCATTGATAAATTTCTGTCCTGGTGACGTTAATTTCATACACATTTTCATATAGTAGCCAAGGGAACGACGGAGGTCCTTTTTTCTTGTGCTTAGTAGAACACTTTTGGGTACAAATTCTTCAAGCCCACTGTATGCCGCCTCTATCTCTTTAACAGTCATTTTAAATTCTCCAGGGTTGGCCATACGAGAAACATTTTCATGAATTTGTAAAGCAGCAAGGCGAAGAGCCATGTCATATTTTAATTCCGCCCCAAGATGGCCATGTACCACACTCTGACACGTCTATGGAAATCACATCATAACTTTATTTGTATGAGAAAAGAAATTAATTATTCACTGTTGCTATAGTGATTACCTGTTCGTAAAGATAGTCAAATATCAACGGACTTTTATCATGAAGCTCTTGAAGATTGGCAGGAATAAAACTACAAAACAAACATCATAGCTATACAACATCATAATTACTAAAACACATAATTTCTCATAAGAGAAAGGACCTGTGACTAGATACCAGACTTGCAGGCGACATTCCCATCTGGAAAACTGTTTTTTGTTGATAATCTGTGACACCTTGTCCTCGTCTCTTAGGTACGTCTTCTGGTTAACAAATGGTCCAACCAAAACAAGAGACAAATAACATTCACTTTCAAATTTAAGTTTTTCAACCATGACACCAAATAGGTCCTTCAATACAAAAATACAAACAAATATGTAACAGAAAGTCAGCCTACAGTAATACTCACATCATTTATTATTGCTTAGAATATCAGAGCGAATGATTATACAGACCTTCACCGTGGTATCATCGCCATATTGGAAAGATTTTGTTTGGCCGTTTTCAAGGACGATCTTAACAACATTAGGAAGCATCTGAAATTGAAACAGCCAAAAGTTGTTGTTGTTGTTTATTTTTATTTCATATCGGTATTATATGATTGATAGTTGATGACCACGTAGCACCAGCATCACATCTGACATTATTTGAAAAGCAGAAATTATTTGAATGTTATCTATCTGATTGGTAGTCTGTTGCCTCTGTTAATGCCCCTGTACATAATGGTGTACATCATATTCTAATTACAAATGCATTTGGATTGAAATATTTTAAAAAACAGCTGAGCTCAGGTGCGACAAAAATTGATGTTGACAATAAAATAAAATGTATTGCCTCTAGAGCTAGGTCGTCATAAACAATATATTACTACCAACATCAAAACCATTAAAATGCCATGAAAGTGTTGTGAAAACACCATGAAAACGTAACAAAAAGTGAAAACCACAAATATTTTAAGCCATGAAAATTTTGAAAACAATCAAAACATCCATATTCATGACATTGAAATGTGAAAAATGCAATGAAAACAACACCATGAAATTTCACGCTTTTTTGGTGTGGTTTTGGTGTCAGTAGCCTAGTGACTATTGTATGGAGATAAGCCAATTAATATTATAAATGATTACGTATTCAAACACTTGCTGGCTTCAATCCTTGTTTGATGCTTTTATTAATCTACTAATTTACTTTCAGTTCCTGTCATACCAGTTTTACCTGTTTGATGGGATCACCCCCTGCATCAGCAATATCAACCACAACCGGATCTTCGATGAATCGCACACTGACAGGAAAAGATCGACGACGTTCCCGCCTTGTTCTACTCATGATTGCAGATTTCAAATGACCCTAGAAACAATAGAATCATAAAAATGTACATCAGAAGTTGCTGCTGAATTACTCGTCTATTTTCAAAACGCAGCAACGTCAAAGAGAGGTGATTTTACCTGGCCTCTGGCGTCCAGTACATCCTCAGTGGCAATCACTTCTATTTCAAGAGTGTCGGGAGAGGTTCTTCAGTGATAGATAAGCCAAAACAATAAAAAGGAGAGAGTTGTGATGGTGATAAATCAATTGAAAATTAAAACATTAAAACTTACTTGATCATGTTGATGACTTCTGGTTGTGGTAAATTGTAAACATATTGCTTGTTGATGGAGATGATTTGATCGTTGGCAAATAACTTTCCCTCTGATGCGCCATCTGCAGAAATTAAACAGACTTGATCTGATTAAATATTGCGTTCACAATCAGAATGGATCATTGTAACATTTGAGAAACATGTAACGCACTTGGTATGACGCTCCTTACAAGGACTGGTCTTTCACTTCCAGCTACAAACCCAAATCCTGAAACAGCAAAAAGATCTTTAAACTGAACCATCCCTTCTTCCATTGCATAGCCAACTAGACCGACAAACCTCAATCAAATATACAATGGCCACTACACTAACCTTCGGCAGGGCTTTTGTGAATATTGACACAACGCTTCTTCTCTTCAAACGCCTGAATCAATTAAAAATTAAACCCAGCAATTACCAATCAATTATGATAGTATAGGCCTACATCTAGCAAAGACCACCTCAATTTCCAAATTAATTATGGGAAAGTTATGAAGGTTACATTATCAAAATTTATTAGATAGTATTGTGTCGATGCTATGCACATGCAGTTGAACATTTGAATGAACTTACCAAAAGAACATCATTCGATTGGCTGCCATCAACATCAGGACAGAAAAACGTTGTTAGACCATTGACATGGCTGAAAGGAAAGTTTGACCAGGATTTTAGAACTGTATCTATATATAAGAGCATTGATTCATGCAAATTCAAAGTTCAAACCTTATGAAATAAAACTTCTCTTCTTTGGAATATGCTAACTCCCATCCATAAGGAAGGCCAAACTGGCATCTCCATAATTCCGGTGGCGGCAGCCATGTTGTTTGTTTGGCATTGTGGCTGTAGGAAGAAAAGTAGATTAGTCACTATAATCAGCAGGGGCTGATGCACCCCACTAGACAGGGTCCGATAAAAGTAGAAATCCTGGAATCCCAGATTCCGATAGGTTGGAGCAAATTCAGAAGAAAATCGATATTTTTATGATTTATTGGTCAAACATCAACAAAATATTCAGAGTAAAATGTTGAAATGCTTCTAGAGAAGATTCCAAGTTGAACCTTTTGTCACGTTAAATTTGATGTCCATATATGGTACTCAAAGTACATTCAGATGATCTCAATGTCACAGCCTCAAATCCATGATCTGAGGTCATCCATCCATAAAGACTGATCAGAAAACTATATTAGCGGTGGGTTCAATCCATGGGTGGGGCACTGTTATCAAACGCACTAACCAATTACCCAACCAAACCAGTGAAAAAAGCTAAAAGTGGTTTGTGGATAACTGACAGATAAAGCTTGTAATCATATGTCATGCCAAACCATTAATCTAGTGAACTGAGCGCAGTAGTCAAAGTGCGGCAAGACAATGGATGTGGACTATATAATAAGACCCCTGATGTACTTTAGCAGCCCCAATCCCCTATTTATTTTTTATTAACAATTTCAAATGATTGATAGGCTCTTTATTTATATTTAGACTCATGATAGTCAATGACTAAGTCGTCAATTTTGTAATATATAATCATAACATGAACTTGAATGTATTGTAATGCATCAAAAACGCAATTATATGTTGCGTATTTACACCATAAACGATAAGAAAACACGGAGCGGTCAATACAGCTCAGAATTGACCGCTGTTCGATCGATCAAATTGATCACTTTTCATATTGACCTGTTAGTCGAATACTAACACCGTTTATACGTGTCCAAACTAAAAAATCCTTTGCACCATTCTTCATCCTTAGCCTCAGCTACCCGAATCTGAGTTAAAAATTGTTTGTGTCATGTGCAATTTTAAGAGATTTGGAAAAGTAGCGCCAAAATTGTGCTTTTGTTGAATTTTCTTAACAAATCTTTAGAATCGAATTTAAATGTTAAGAACTTCATTTTGGCGCCCAAATTATTTTGGGGCTACGTGGCGTTGAAGTCAAGTCACCCTATCTGTTCGTCAATAATAATACATGCTATATAAAAACAATAATTTTTTAGAGAAAAGACACAAAAAGGATTACTGGTTACAAATTTATATATATATTTGCAGCACATGGCCAACAGGCAAATGAAGACTAAACAGAAAACTATGTTAGTACTAAGTACTAAGTTGAGAAATAAAAAACTAAATTGGCAATTCCGTGGGGGGGGAATTCCCTGTATTTTATAAATTGGTGCACCCCACCCAGATTGTTTTTGAGTTAGGCCCTGTTTACAATGAATAGGATCATCCTTCTAGAAGGATCATCCTCCTAGCCGAATCATCCAACTCTATTGTTATTATGCCTTGTGTTTACAAGGGTGAACCGACATGAAAACTGCTTTCGGGTAGGAGGATCATCCTTTTGTCGAGGGCGGATGATCCTCCTACCCGAAAGATGTTTTCATGTCGTGTCGCCCTTGTAAACACTTCCAGGAGGATGATCCTGGCTGCCGGTACAACTTTTTGTCGGACCCAAGCCTTTAATGTCCATATTAGGATAAATCGAAACAGGAAATGACGTAAAATTGAATTTAAATTGAGACAATCGCGTGCGTGAAAAGCTGCCCCCCCCCTCGACATGAGGCGCCTTCGTTTGTAAACACAAATAATTTCTTCTGTCACTTAGCAGGAACATCCTTCTAGAAGGATGATCCTCCTCCTTGTAATCAGGGCCTTAACATGAAATTAGTACTGCTCAAATGTTGCCATGGTAACACCAGGGAAATCAGAAAGTGTTACCGGTAATCGACTACGGCTGAATCAAGTTGAATCAAACGACAAGCTAGTACATGACGCTAGATGTGTTGTGCCAAATATGAGTCAAAACTTTTGGCGCAGCTTATGTGCAGCACAATGTTTGATCTAGACCTAATTCTCAGATTGAATACTGGCCATGTCAAAAACGTATCAGAGGAATATTTATATTGACTCAATCTAAGCCATTTAAGCACATGTTAACAAAACTCAGATGTTCATCATCATCATCATCATCACCATCATTTATTCATAACTTTTAAGTTACATACAACTTCAATTTTACATCCAAATACTGTTTTCAAACTATCTTAATCCTAATTAAGCCCAACAATAGGTGGATGTGTTGTAGTGATGTTCCTCTGTATACGAACAGTAAACAAAACAGTTTTAGGCCTATTGATATAGTTAGAATTGCAAATAATGTTGAGGTTTTGAGAGAGTCCCTTCGGTTGGTTTGGTGATTGCTAATTGCTGCATTTATATATATATATTAAATAGTTAGTTTTAAACGTGAGTCATCTCATTTAGTGTTGGCCAATCCAAAATAACAATTATAGGGTTAATTATAACGACAGGACAATAGCAGAACACTTCAACGGTAGATATCATTCAAAACAATTCGAGATAATAAAAGCGCTCTCCTACAGACCTATTCAGCAAGCAAGCAGTGATAGAACAATTACTATTTCTCTTTGTTGTGGAGGACAGAAACTGCAGATTCTTTTCAGGATGAAGGACCAAATAATTTGATAATCTCATACTAAACAGAACTAACCAAATAGCAATTAAGCCTAATCAATTTATTGACCTTACTCAAATTCAACGCTTGCCCATCATGTGGTTTGTTACAGATAAGATTTCTATGGCTTTTAACTGTCTCAACTTATAGGCACAATCATACGGAAAATGATGATGAAATATAACAATCGCTTTAAGCATGGCAACAAAAAAACAATAGCAATTAGACTATAAACTACTAACTCAACTTACTTCAAATAACACAGCCTGCCATATTTATCAACGACTAAACTCTCACTGTTTTTATGTCGATCACTTTGACGTAATTTAACGCCACCGTCAGCGCCGTTGGATGTTTGTTTAGGGCGGCCGTTGATGAGTTCACTTGCAGCAGACATGAGCTTAGGTTCAGCCATCCAATACTTTGTAATCAAACATATTGGAAGTAGGATTTAATGTAAACTTCAAGATGATGTTGCTAGCTAACAGCTCCTGTCCAAGTAGTCGAAGAGAGTGCTTCTCGAATCATCCTTTGCAAATTTCAATAACTTATTTTTGTTTTAAAACGAAAATGAAAAACAATCCATTTGGGACAAATAGAGGGGGCATCAGGAGTAGAAACCCTAATTATTAAGATGGCGGCTCAACCAAGAGGACTCTCGTTCGTTTCTGCAGCTCAATTGAAAAGTAAAAGAGATGCAATCAAATCTCATTTAAAGGGACAATTGGAAGAGGTATAGTTATTATTCGTAAAATTTAATTATATCTCCATTAATTCAAATTCTAGTTTGCCAATCAGTCAACGAAAGTCTGTGAGTTCTGAGTTGTGACTCCTGTCCTGAACCTGAGAGCGGAGACCTGTCACCTAAGGTCCTGAGACTGTGAGACATGCCACACGGGCATTTGGGCATTAAGCCCTAACTTGGATTGGCAGCAGCACTAAATATATGCATGAGCTGCTTGACTTTGAGTAATTTTGTTAAGCTAATGTCTGTATGTATGTATGTATTTTGTAGCACAATGGCTAACAGGCAAATAAACAAAGGAGGATATTTTTAAATGTATCCTCACTTACATGTGACCTATAAAGAAAACTATGTTATCAGAAATAATTAACAGGCAAAGGAAAAGTTACAGAACTGTGATAAATTAACGTGATTGAGTTTAAATTTGAATGTTTGTAAAGAACTAGACGATATAACTTCTTCAGGAAGAGAGTTCCATGGCTTGATTATTCTATTTGCAAAGTAATGTTTACAACAGTCATAGTTAAATGATTTAGTTAGGTAAAGCGTCAGTGAATGTCCACGCAGGGAATATTTGGAATGTTTAATAGTGAAAAACTCATCTGGAGCCAAGTCAATTAAGTTTTTCAAAATTCTGAAGAAGGTTTGGGGGCATGCATTTCGTCCTGGATTCAAAATGGCTTAAAACGAAAATTTACAATAACATTTTCGATAATGTTGACACTTGAAAACATGAAAGCAGTTCAGAAACAACAAAGTTCTAGAATAATCCAACAGAGAATAAATTAATATGTTGAACAGTAATTAGATTATCAAAGAATTTATACACAGAAAGTAGAAACATTTTCTTAAGATTGGATTTTGCCGTGAGAAAGTGAGAGAAACAGTGAGACCGTGAGAATCAGTGTAAAAGTGTGATCATATAATCAAAGAAGCCGTATGACCGCCTACCCGTTGTTTAGGACACTTCACACCATGTGGTAATTTGAGGTCGATGTCGTCAATATTTAGTCATGCATATTGACTGTTTTATCGCATGCGAATGGGAATGGCAGTTCACTTGGCCTTGTTGTTTAGAATATTATCTGTATGTGTGCTACATTTTGAACACAAACCAATTTACATTACATGATGATTATAGATTTGGAAGGAATATATAAAAGTTTTAATAAAAGTGTATTACTTGTGTTTTATGTCAAGTTATGTCAGTCAGACACAAACTGCTTCGGAGAGGTTAGTCAGACACAAAATCTTGTCAGTCAGACACAAGAAACATTTGTTTATTGCCTTATATATTTTGAAAGTATTTATTAAAATTAATACTATTTATGAATTATAATATTTTAAGAACATGATGAGAGTGATTTTATTCTTCATTATGCCAAAACTTCGCAGAAATCTACAAAATGTTCATCTCCAATTTGCAAAATGGCGAGCGTCCGTGTCAGTCAGACACGGACCTTAAACTTGCTGTAGTTTATTTATATTTTGAGTTGTTGTGAATATTTTTACTTTGTGGGAATGTTGTTGCCACTATTTATTTGTAAGAAATAATTATTGATCAAACCTTGCGTGGATATTGATGCCCTATTCGAAAATATCATCCGATGTGTCAGTCAGACACGATGGAATCGCCCAAATGATGATGATGATGATGATGATGATAATGAGAGTCGCCCTTACTATTAAATCAACGTCTATGCAGAGCGTTTCTTGATACACTACACGTCATTTCAGATGTTTCAGCAGTGAAGCAGAACCGCCTAAAGTCAATGAAATGGCTAGGTGATGCTTAGGAATTTGAAGTATGCTACATCTGATGACGTTGCCAGGCGCCAGTGGATCATCAGTGATGCAGAACTTCAAATTTACAACAGAATAGCAAAACGTCCAACGTCTTGCAGCGACAGCGTCAACTTTTACATAAGCAAGATGGCGGGCAAGCTGCTGAATACTTTTTTAATTGACGAGGGTATTTTCTTGAAAGGGCAATAACTTGGCTCAAATTATGTGATGAATTAGTAAATAATTCGTGCAGAACAGATGAAAAACAATTTAACTTGAAGCAGTTTACCTAAGTCAGGAGTATGACGAGTGATGTTATTGTAGGTAGAAAACTAACCAAGTAGGATGTTGTTGTTATCTTCAATTTTTTTGAAACATTTTGTAAAAATAACAAGTAACTAATTTAAATCGACAAATAGACAGATAGCGCTTCATGCTGAGCAATGAACACAAACAAATCCCTGAAGCTAGCGTTTTAAGTTTATGGCGAATTAAAAAAACATTTATAGAACTTGCTAAATGCTCACAGATTGTTGGGAAATAGAGCCTGGAGCTATACCCACTTTTCCTCTATTCAAGCTACATGAAATATATTATCCTGCTTATAATTCTCAATTCGATCTTTGATTCGATATAGCTATAAAAAATGGCTTAATAAATATTTGAAACCTGTATTTGAGGCAAATTTCAAAAAGTTCCCCCTAATCCAAACCCCTAATTTTGTGGGGCATCGCCCCACTACTATCCCCCTTTGAGTCAGTCACGAGATTTCCTGTATCCGCTCCTGAGGATAGGCCTACAAAATAGACTGTTCAATTATGTAGAACATTTAGGATAGGATCCAGAAACTTTGGTACAAAAAAAGATAATTTTTGTAACACTGTATGTAACTGTATAATGTATATCCACAAATTTCCACTCTGCCAGGGTCCGACAAAAGTGGGGATCCTGGGTGTCATAAGTTGCTATATAGATAACTGAAACTGTATCAACAACAGAGCAAGAAGATACACAACAACTAGGCAAGCGTTAGAACTGAAAAGAACAAGGGCGTTTCCCTTGGTCATGTGTTTATATTAAATCACACCACACGTTAATAATGATTATGCTAATTATGCATTACGTGACATCTCCCCTTCCTAAGTAATTTAAGTATAAAACAATTAAATGGTATACTAATAGCAACTAACATAATATATAAACTTAAACTTAAGCTAATTAAAATTGAATGAAATATATAATTATATCCTTTGAAATGTATTACTGTATCTGTATATAATCATTGAAAACCAAATCTTTCAGGTATTGTCACTGAACGTTGTGAACGATGTAGTTCTGGTTCACTATCTGATCTAGCATTATCATTATCATTATTATATTTGTTATTGAATTATTTTCAATATCATCTCCGATATCGTTATCTTCATCCAAATTGTAAGATTTTATATGTCTATGATTTCGACGATAAGTTACACCATCTTCCGTTTCTATTATATAAGAATGACGAACCTTATTAACGTTTACAACTTTAGCTCTAGTCTTCCATTCTTTCTCATTATCTAACTTTACTAATACCATCGTACCTATTGGTAACTCTTGAAGTGATCTTGCACTGTGACGGCTATCGTAAAATCTCTTTTGATCTCCTTTTGCTTTCCGATCATTATCTTTTACTGTTTTGTGTAACTCTTTTCCCATAGGCATAAGATTTTTCGAAAACATTGGTACTTTAGTTTGTAAATTTCTTCCCATAAGAGCAACTGAGGGACTTACACCAGTTGATGTGTGTGGTGTAGCCCTGTACATTAGCAATGAATATTCTGGGTCGTCTGTACTTAATATCTTTTTTGCAATTTGAACCGACCTCTTTGCCTCTCCATTTGATTGTGGATGATGGGGATCAGTAGGATCGTGAATTAATCCATATTCTTTAATAAACTGTTCAAATTCATTTGATGTAAATTGAGGACCATTGTCGCTAACTAATAAGTCCGGTAATCCATGTACAGAAAATATATTTTTAAACTGTTTAATAACAGCATCTGATTTTTTGTTTCCTACTAATCTACGAATTTCAATCCATCTAGAATAATAATCGATAACACTTATATATTCCATTCCATTGAAGGTAAATAAATCCGCGGCCAATTTCTCCCATGGCCTAGACGGTAATTTGTTAGGTTTTAAAGGCTCTTTTCGTTGAGTAGGCGATTGCTTGTTGCAAACCAAACAACTAGTAATTAAATCTTGTAATTGCTTTGTTAATCCAGGCCACTACACAGACATTTGTGCATATTGGCGACATTTTGTTAATCCCATGTATGACTTATGAATTTTGTTTAAAACATCTTGACGATATTTCGCTGGAATTACAATTCTATTTTGATACGTAATTAACTTGTCAGCAATAGATAATTCACTAGCGTATTCATAAAACCTTTTAACATCTTCATTGTTAAATTTTGTAGGCCATCCTTTTTCAATATACCTTTTAACTTCAGATAAAATAGGATCAATAGCTGTTTATTTCTGGAATATATCTAATTTCTGTCTAGTGACAGGCCAACTTGACACAACAGCGTCAACACAGATTTTAACTGTTTCACACTGCTCAATTTTTAGTTTGGAAGGTTCCGCAATAGCACGTGATAATGCATCGGCAATAAGTAAGCTTTTTCCTGGTACATGATAAGCTTTAGCATTAAATTTAAGTAATCTAATTAATAACCTTTGACAGCGTGCAGGAGCTTTGTTTAAATCTTTTGACATAATTAATGGTACTAGTGGTTTATGATCCGTTTGTAATTCAAACTCTGGTAAACCTACTAAATAGCAATAAAACTTTTCGCATGCCCACACTGAGGCAAGGCATTCCTTTTCAATTTGAGCGTAGCGTAACTCAGCATCTGTCAAACGTCTTGAACAGAATGCAATAGGAACTAATTGTTCATTTTTTCTTTGCATTAAAACGGCGCCTAATCCTGTAGAGCTGGCATCCGCACTGACAATTACAGAGTTGTTCAAATCAAAATATCCTAATGACGGCATATTGCTAATTAAATCTTTCACCTTTGCAAAAGCGACTTGTTGTTGTGCTCCCCAAAACCATGCAATTGATTGTTTTAATAGTTCTGATAAAGGACTTAAAACAGTAGCTAAATTTGGTATAAACTTTCCCAAATAATCAAACATTCCCATTTGAGTACGTAATTCAGCAATATTAGTTGAATGTGGCATAGTTTGTATTGCCATTACCTTATTTAATTGAGGTCTCATCCCATTCCCACTTAAAGATCAGTCCTTTGAAAAAAGTTTGTATAACTTAAAGGTTCTGAATAAATGATGATGATGATGATGATGATGATGATGAAGAATGACCAAAATAGCTCACTTCTTTTTGTTTGATTTGACATTTATCTTTGTTTAATTTTAATCCGCATTTTCTAATCCGATCATAAACTGATTTCAATCTGGCATCATGTTCGGATTCCGTAGATCCAAATACGAGAATATCATCCATAATTACAAAAGTTCCTGGTAAATCACCAATTAAACCTTGCATTCGGCTCTGAAATATTTCTGGGGCTGAAGTATAGCCCATTGGAATGCGATTAAAACAATATCTTCCAAATGGAGTAATAAACGTGGTTAGTAACGATGAATCTTGATCTAAAGGGATTTGATAATAGCCTCCTGAAGCATCTAACGCAGTAAAATAATTTGCTCCGACTAATTTTGGAGCAACATCGTCAATATTAGGTAGCATTAAATGTTCACGTTTTACGACAGCATTTAATCGTTTATAATCTACACATATTCGTATAGCACCATTTTTCTTAACTACCGGTACCATTGGTGCACACCAATCTGTAGGTTCAGATACTTTTCTAATAATATTGCATTTAAGCATACGATCAAGTTCTGCTTTTATATTTTTCTCTAACGGTATAGGGACACGACAAGGAGCTGATAAACAGTAAGGTTGACTATCATTTTTTAGTGTTACATTAACCGGCTCAGTGTTCATAATTCCATGAGCTGCAAATATGTCCTTTGCATTTTCAACAGAGTCAACACGTGCAATTAAGTTTAATGCTACACATGCTTCTCTAGACAACAAGTTATTAGTTATATTTCTGCATACGTAAAACTTCACTGTATGACTATGTTCTTTGCGTTTCACAGTTTTACAGAAATATCCTAAGCATTTCACTTTACCCCCAGGGGAAGTTAGAATAGTTTCATTTGAATGTAGCTTAGGCCTTTTTCTCATGCCGTTAAAACTTTCTTCGGTCATGAGGGTAACATCGGCACCTGTGTCAAGCTTAAAATTCAATGACACGCCCTTGGAAATATTGATTTTAATTTCCCACGGCTGTTGTTGTTTGACGCTGGAACTCACACTCGTTTCAATCACTTCTCGCACGTTTTTAGTTTTACACATACGTGAGAAGTGTCCTTTGCCTTTACACTTATGACACTCCTTCCCAAATGCAGGGCATTGATTAGGATTATGTTTAGTGCCACACCTTTGACAATTATTATTATTATTGAACTTACCACTGTTCTCTTTCTTTTTATGAGTATAATAATTAGTACCTTTACTATTTCGTTTTACCTCTTGTACTGTACCTGTAATATCTCTGTCATTTTCACTTTGAACTTTCATATGTCCTTTGACTAGTTCTGTTTGTCTTGCTATCGTTATTGCCTTTGCCAACGTTAAATCTGGAATTAATTGTAACTTCTGCTTGACACTTTTATCTCGAAGACCAATAACTAATTTGTCTCTAATTTGTTCTTCCAAGTCATGATAGCTGCAGTGCTTCCCAAGACGTTGTAACTCTCTTGTGAATTGTTCCACCGTTTCATTGTCATTTTGCACACGC
The DNA here is from genome assembly GCA_916610825.1 of Haliclystus octoradiatus. Classification (NCBI taxonomy): domain Eukaryota; kingdom Metazoa; phylum Cnidaria; class Staurozoa; order Stauromedusae; family Haliclystidae; genus Haliclystus; species Haliclystus octoradiatus. The sequence continues at coordinate 278,237 of OU744448.1, forward strand.
TCTTGAAATATGGAGCGTTCATGAATAGTATTTCTACGTGGAATAAAATATTCAGTAAACGTTTTTACTAAAGCATCAAAATTGTTTTCATCGATTAATACTACAGCAGTCTTATCTTTCGCCGGTTGCTTCCCTGACGACGTAGTTGCTTCAGCCTTTTCACCTTTTGATGATGTAGACGGACGATCCAAAACAATCACTTCCTGTTCATTCCAAGTGAACGTTTCCAAGTTTCTGCTGGCATCTTTTGTACCCATGCAGTACAATTAAGTATCCTTTTGGATCTCTCCGTCTTCTAAATGAAGCTAATTGGTTGCTTTCCTGAAACATTTGAATTCCATAATCCAATCCTGCCATTCCTCTGCTCAGAATGAAAATTTGGAAGGTGGACTATATCTAGCCATAATGTATTAATATATATAAATTTATATAACTGTAATAATAATATATTTAAACGATCATCGATTGCGCTTCTGTCACCATGTCATAAGTTGCTATATAGATAACTGAAGCTATATCAACAACAGAGCAAGAAGATACACAACAACTAGGCAAGCGTTAGAACTGAAAAGAACAAGGGCGTTTCCCTTGGTCATGTGTTTATATTAAATCACACCACACGTTAATAATGATTATGCTAATTATGCATTACGTGACACTGGGATCCTAGATCCCGGAAGGCTAGACAAAATTCAAAAGAAAATTAATGTTTTTAATGATTTATTAGTCAAACATCAACAAAATAATTCAGAAGAAAATGTTGAAATGCCCCTAGGATTCCGGAAGGCTGAACCTTTTGTCGGACCCTGCACTCTGCATTTGGGAAATTTTCTCTTCCAATGTTTTCTAACACTGATTTTCCCGCAAAAGTTACATCTCACAATAGCATAATTTTATCTAATGGTTGAACCAATTGAACAGAATCCAAACTGAATTCTTTGAGCCACGCAAATGAGAAATACAATGTTATATATGAATAAGATTATACATATATACATGGTAGGTGTGCTGTACGCAAAGTATGACAGCAGCTACAGTCCTGACCAATGATCCATTATCACCATCACCCTTGACCAACACATAGAATCAGAGACAGCCATATGTCATGTTTAAGGAATTAGTTCTCTTTTTATACTTGATCCTACGAAATGATTCCCGATTTCATTAAAGGACCCTAGAGGCAACATCGATCATTTACTCCGTCCCCTTACCCTTGAAATGTATTGACCCACAGCTGAAACACAAGAACAGATCCAAATTGTTGATTTTATGTTTTCATGTAGATAGCTCATTTGCAATAGATAGATAGCAATAGCTCATTTGTGATTATACTGTGCTAAACTTTTATCCAGTTTAATGATCTTTCAAATTTGATTGACTAACTGCAAAAACTATAAATCAAATAAATTATGTTTTCTATCAATGTTTTGGTCTTTTCACTTGTGTTTCTTTTTGGGGGGCTATTGCTATTCATGACCCAATACATTCCCAATACAGTCGCTGGTTTAACCCGGCACAGATTATACGCAACATGTCTTTCCATTTTGAAACTAGGAAAAATCCAAAGAAGAACTCAGAAAACTGAAAGAAGAAAAGCGAAAGAAGTCTGGTGATGATCGCTGGTTGAATCCTTTATTAGATGAGCGGCTAAAGCTAGTAAGAATGAATCTGATTAGTAAATGCTTTTATTATAACAAAAATGTTTCAGTTTGATATGATGGGAAAAATTTGCTTTTAAAATGGAATACAGTAGCCTAAATTTCTGTAATGCCTTGTTATATGGCATACCTAAGAGACTACTTAATAAATTACAAAGAGTGAAAAATACAGCAGCACAAATGGTATCAGTTGGTAATTTTATCAGTCCTTTGAAAAAAAGTTTGTATAACTTAAAAGGTTCTGAATAAATGATGATGATGATGATGATGATGATGATGGTAACATTACACCTGTATTTCTAAATTTACATTGGTTGCCAATTGAATACCGAATAATTTTTAAGATATTACTTTTAGTTTTTAAGGTGTAGGACTATGGCTCGATGTGAGAGAGACAAAAATAACGACTGTGAATTGACTTTTACATTTTAATGAGACAACATCAAGGTTTACAACAAGACTGATGAAGGATGATCGACACCCTAATTTATTTATATATGTATGCCTGTAAACGAGGCTTACAATAACGAGGCTAACCAATCATAAGCTAATACAATATCAGTAATCCTTATATGGAAAATAACAAACATTAATTAAGCTAATACAATATCAATAATCCTTATATGGAAAATAACAAACATTAATTAAGCTAATACAATATCAGTAATCCTTCTATGGCAAATAACAAACATTAATTAAGCTAATACAATATCAATAATCCTTATATGGCAAATAACAAACATTAATTAAGCTAATACAATATCAATAATCCTTATATGGAAAATAACAAACATTAATTAAGCTAATACAATATCAATAATCCTTATATGGCAAATAACAAACATTAATTAAGCTAATACAATATCAATAATCCTTATATGGAAAATAACAAACATTAATTAAGCTAATACAATATCAATAATCCTTATATGGCAAATAACAAACATTAATTAAGCTAATACAATATCAATAATCCTTCTATGGCAAATAACAAACATTAATTAAGCTAATACAATATCAATAATCCTTCTATAGCAAATAACTATATTTTACATTTGACTACAAAGGCATTGAATACCATTGCGCCTGACTATATATGTGAGCTTATTGCTTTCTATGAGCCGAAAAGAAACCTCAGATCAAGGAGCAAAAAGCAGTTATGTAAGCCATCATATAGATTAGATAGTTATGGCGGCAGGACTTTCAGACTTTCTGCTCACTACTCCATGGAACACTTTTGCAGATGAAAATATTATGACTATTGACTCCATATTAGATTTTAAAAGAACAATAAAACCATTTTATTCATGATTGCATTTAACTGTTGATTTTATCTGCTTGACATTTATTCAGCTGATTTTCAATCGTGTTTTTATTTTTATTTTTAAAGTTTTAATGTATCATAATATTATTTTCTTTTTACATTTCTTGTAAAGTGCTATTGAGCAAACATGGAAATAGCGCTTGATAAATAAATAAAATATTGTTATTATTATTATTAACCATATTCGGATAATACTGATATTAATTATATGATACAAACAAACATAGATAGATATATATATATATAGTGTGTGTGTGTGTGTGTATGTGTGTGTAGGAAATTAATCAGAAAAAGGACAAGAAGCAAAAGAAAAAAAAGAAAAAGAAAAGCAAGAAAAAGGACAGAGAGAAGGTAAATAATTTAATGCCTACTTTCTTCTCAGCTTCTGGATGGTTTGTAACGAGAGGGTCAGACTCCCTAAGGCTGATAAATGGTGAACTTTACAAGAAGCTAAATCTGTCATATTGTGAAAAACAAAGACGACTGTTTTCATGTCGCAACTAGATAGCAGATAGCAGCTAATAAATAGGCGTGTCAATAATTGCTAAGTATTAGATGCCTCTTGATAGATTGATACTTACTTTATTGAATAATTGGTTTTAGATGGAAAATGAAGATGGCGACAGTGACGAATGGATTGAAAACCCTGTTACAGCAACAACAACAGCACAAGATACACATCAATCGAAACCTGAGGTAATTATATGTTATTGTCATGCACAAGTCAGAATATTAAGTGTGAAGCGTGAAAGGGTTACATGGACACATTTGCCGTGTTAGTTTTCCTATTAACTACACAATAAATGTTGGAAGACGCAAAATGTCCTCAGATTATATGAAACCTTCACAATGTTAGTCTCCTGAGTTTCTTGATTTGAATGATATATGATTGTGTTGTTGTTGTTGTCCCGTTGAAGCGAGAAAGCTGGATGGAAGGTGACCCTTTCTCAAGTGTTTTCTCGCGCACATTCAAGAACACCAAAGAAGATAAAAAGCCAAAACAAGACACTCTGATGGATATGGTACTGGTAGCTCTAATTAATAATTGAACTTTTTTATCGATTTGATAGTCTAGTACCCTGTAGGAGTATAATTAAAGAGAGAACAAATTTATTTATTTTTGAAAAGCCTGGTAGCCATCCTAATGAGCTCAACCCCTATTGGAAGAAAGGCGGAAAAGGCCTTCCATCAACCATAGAACCTGGTAGAAGCAACATTGGTAATAATTTGTTTTCTCATTTACTACAGCTCAAATTTAACATTGTTTTACATTGACATGTGATGCCGCCCTTATTTAGATGCAATTGATGATCAGTGCAATGACTCATGGATCCACAGGGCATATGATCGTCTAAAAGCGCAATCTGTTGCTGATGGCATACAAATCGAAGATGCAGTCATAAAGAAATGGGGTGTGCGTAATGTATCACATGTGCAACCGGAAATGTTGCTATTTTATATCAAATTGGATATTAATGTATGTGTTGTGATTGTTTTTAGTCTATGAAGAAACTGCAAAGATTGCTAGATGCAGCAGAAAGTCAAACGTATGAATATATAAATGATAACGACCAGAGCCATCTATTTACAAGAGTTGGGACACACTTTCATGTGCCGTTATTGTCTCCTATTGGACAGATGCCAATCACATGATTTTTGACACCATTTGTGATCTTTTGGAAACAGGGTTCTCATTTCAAATGAAACATGCCAAAAAACACAACATTTTCTCACACATGCGCACTGTTAAAAACGTGCTCGGTCCAGGCCAAAAAGATCAAAAATGGCGTGAGTGTCCTAACTCTTGTAAGTAGATGGCTCTGATAGCAACACTGTATTCAATTAGGTCTCAATTGGCTCACAGCGTTTTTGCATTGATTAATTTTCAGGTCAACAGACAGACCAATTTGCACAGCTAGAGGCTGGAACACAAGGTCAGATTAACATAGGCACATCAGCTTCATCAGACCCTGTTTACAACTTCAACAGGCCTATCATTTTTCTGTCTATATTTCTCAACAGGACTAAAGGGGAACCTTCTAGTGTTTCTGCAACTCCTGGAGAAGTAACAAATATAGAAACAAAAAGTGAAAGTGAAGATTCAACAGAGGATGAAAGAGATCTGGAACCAATCCAGCCTCTGAACGAACAAGAAAAGAATGAATTGGGCGCACGTTTGATGCGAGCGGAAATTATGGGTGATGATGATGCTGCTGCTGACCTGAGAAAGAGGTTAGATGCTGCGCAGACTGCTGTTGGGAATCCGCAGCCCAGAGAAAAACAAGAAGACTCTGTCGATGACACTAACGAAAATGTGCTACTCACTACTAAAGATCGCCATGGAAACGTAATTCCTGTTCATCTTGATGCTAATAAAATCGACGATCAATCAAACAAGAAACGGAAGAAAAACTTGGTGAGCTTGTGAGCGATAATTGTCGATTTTTTTGTGTTTAGTTTCTTTGTTTTAATAAATATTCATAAATTGCTAGATTGCAACTCACGATGATGATGGAAAACGTGTGCGATACTTTGAAGATGATGACACAAGCGATATACAATCCCTGGTTTGTATTTGATGGTACTAATTAGCACTGGCTACTAATAGCTAGAGTAGTCCAATAATGTATAAAAATCATTTTGGTTTTCAGATTAGACAAGAACGCTTGTCAACTGGAGATGATACAATGTCCAAATTCAAAAAATTCCAAGTAAGTCTTGACGAAAAGCATGATCATAAATCTGACTAAACTTAAGTTTTTGATTTGACAAATGATTGCATTTTTCATGTAGGCGAATCAACGTCTTGTGGGGGACGACATCCTGGATGACATGTTTGAGTCTGCCAGCGCTATCAAGCAGGACAAATCTCGCAATGAGAAACGCAAGATGAACATAGCCATGTCTAGTAAGAAATGAACTGGATTTTAGAGTTTGCATCTTTCCTTAAATACAACCAAAGGGGTGATTTGCATCTTTCCTTAATCAACAGGTAATAGTAAAGCAGTGGCAAACCTTGAGCGATGTCGCTTTTGCATGGGGTCAACATCATTTGAGAAGCATTTACTAATAACAATAGGGAAAAAGGTATCTTCTTACACAGGACTGTTATTGTTTATTTAAATGTTATTAATAATCACTTAAAAAAAACTTGTTCATCATTGGCCACATACCTGCGGTCTTAACCAACCTCTAGAACACATGTTTTGAAAATGGCGACTAGCTGCGACAGAATATTTTTTCATAAAATCAATTTAAATGTATACCCTGTAATTGAAAATTCAATTGAGAAATTAAAAAAGCAAAATCTTGGGATTTGCTATATTCAGATGTAACTTTTACTATTCTAACGTGGAATGAGTGATGTGATCCCTTAATAATGTCTTATTCTGTTTTGATTTCAAAGGTGTGTCTATCCGTACCGTCTGTCCAGTCGCTAGTCAATGGTCATTGTTTATTGTTTCCAATTGAACATGTTACTGCATCAACGTATGCAGACGAGGATGTCTTAGAGGAATTACGAGTGAGTAATCCTGTTAGTTAATGTTATCATTTGTGTGAGGTTTTACACTATAATCATGTCTCTTTTGTACATCCAGGAATTCAAACAAGCGTTAACCAAATTATTCAGCAAAGAGGCTAGTAGTACTGACACATACTTTTAGCAATTAATAATTGATTATTTTTAATTAATTATTTGTTTTACCATAGGATGAAGATGTTGTGTTTCTTGAGAATGTAAGAAGTGTTAAAGGTCACCAACATGCAACAATTGAATGCGTTCCGATTGCCAGAGAGAGTAGTGACACAATGCCAATCTACTTCAAGGTCAGCTAGACACGAAATAGGTGAGCCTTCACCAGAACCTATGTTGATCTAGTTAGCTGTAGTATTTGATTATTTCTTGTAGAAAGCGTTGCTGGAGTCTGATTCAGAGTGGTCTCAAAACAAGAAAGTGATTAATATCAAAGGTGGTAGAGAAGGAGGTGTAAAAAGAGCTGTAAGATGGGTTTTTAGTCTGTCTAATTATAGAATTATAATTATAGTATTATATAAGTCGATGGGTTTTGCGTTTAGGTACCCAAAGGACTGCCGTATTTTGCAGTTGAATTTGGAACGGATGGAGGATTTGCACATATCATTGAAGATGAAGATCAGTTTTCAGCCGTCTTTGGAAAGGTGACATTCCTTTCCTGTCCAGTCAATTGACGATGATGATGATGATGATAATATAGTGTCTCACTTCAATTACAGGAAGTTATCGGAGGTATTCTGGATTTAGAGCCACGTCTGTGGCGCCGCCCCCCACGGGAATCATTTGAGCGTCACAAAAGAAAAGTGTTGAACTTTATAGAGAAATGGAAAACGTTTGACATTTCAAACAGACCATGACACACACACATAAGAGACATTATTTACAGCAGGAAGGAAATACGTGAACTATTGTAACAGCATTGTAATCTTGATTCATTATTATTGTAACAGTAGATTGTTTAATTTCAAAATACATCACATGCCGCTGTATGCAGGCCCCCCTCCACTTTCCGGCACCACCCAATTGATATTCTGACTGGGGTCTTTAATATCACATGTCTTACAATGCACACAGTTCTGTGAGTTGATCTGCAAACGTCTCCCTCCCGTCTCATCGTCATCCACATATTCATAAACACCGGCTGGGCAAAACCTCTGTTCTGGTCCATCAAATATAGCCAGATTGCGATCCACAGGAACGTTGTCGTCTTTTAAAGTTAAATGTGCTGGCTCATCACTATCATGATTAGTGCCACTTAACGCAACAGATGAAAGCAAATCAAATGTTACTTTGTTATCTGGCTTTGGGTATTCAATCTCTTTGCATTCGGCTGCTGGTTTTAATTTGCTGTAATCTGGTCCACCATGAGATAATGTCCAAGGTTCTTTACCTCGTCCAAGAAAACCAAAGAGTCCTGTATACAACATGGTGCCATACAGACCAAGCGGAGAATGGAATGAGGGTCTGATGTTACGTGTAGATTTGAGCTCACTGTATACCCAAGAGTCTTTCAGTCTTTCCTCGTACGCTTCAACATGCAAACCTGAAGAAGATTAAAGTGGAATAGAATTGACATGAATAATCAATTTGAGGCTTCATTGAAAACCAAACAAAAGGGAAAGACACTTACCTTTCGTTTGACTTGGTTGCTCAGAATGCAACGCATCAAATATGGCTTCAGCTGCCACTATGCCGCTCTTCATTGCTGTATGAGTGCCTTTTATTTTCGGCACATTCATAAAACCAGGACTGCAACCAATCAAGCATCCACCGGGAAATGTCAATTTAGGAATGGACTAAATGCAAAGATGAACAAAACTTCACTTAAATTAGTTAAGAAATTTAATAACTTGCAAATATTACAGTAATTCAAATTGCAAATCCAAAGAGAACGAATAACCCTACATGCAGATCTACATCAAATGCCCCTGAAGGCATATTGGTATACTGTATGTAATGGCAGTTCTAGTCACCTGAAGGCCACCTTCATTCAATGCCCTTGCTCCATATGCAATTCTTGTTCCTCCTTCAAAAGTTGGTCGGACAGATGGATGCAATTTGAAGCGCTACAATCAACAAACCAATGATGTCATTCATGGTTCATTTGTCACTATGACAACAGTATCTCATCAACTCTAACCTGGAACTCCTTAAAGGGGGAGAGATATGGATTGCTATAGTCTAGACCAACAACAAATCCAACGGCAACCAATGGTGCAGCATTGCTTTCATTGCCACCCAAATGGTAAAGAAATGATCCGCCATATGTTGAATTGTTCTAAATCAAAAAGAGCAGCTCATCAGAAGAACGCCACACTCACCACAACATCAAAGTTGACTCCATGAATGATCATCAGCAGTAGCAGCTTACCAACGGCCATCCAGTTGTGTGCTCAACGCGCCCTGGGTGATGCTGCGCAGGATCTATCTCCCATAGCTAAACAAAAAAGGTATCATAGCAACAGAATATCAAATACTTTTTAGATAACTCAATTAATATGTCATCCATACCTACCTCTTTTAATCCAATGCCGTAAGTCTGCGGCTCACAATCATCCCTCAGACTAAACCTTGAGTAGAGCTGTTTAGCTAGGTGGCCATGACAACCTTCACCAAATATGGTCACTTTGGAATGCAGTTCCATTCCTCTTTCAAAGTTTTCCTAATGAAATAATCAGACATAGGAATGGGATACTAAATTGTAACTAAATCCGTCACAACATGTAGGATAAAGTTAATACCTTTGGAGAGCCATCTTTGTGAATGCCAACGTCCGCAGATGCAACACCCTTTACGCTACCATCTTCATGGTATAGAATCTGAAAATAAAACAAATTAATCTTTGAAATTCTACAGAAGTCAGTAAATGATTTATCCAGGAGATTAAACTGTTAGATATGACTGAACTGACCTCGCTGGCAGCAATACCAGAGTAGATCTCAATATCCAACTCTTCTGCCTGCTCACCAAGCCACTTGACAACCTCACCCAACTGGACAATATAGTTGCCATGGTTATACATTGGTAAGCCTAAAAGTGTGTTGTAAACGTATTAGAAATTCAGAATGTCAAATTATCTGATTAAAAAGATTGGTAGGCCTATGATTGTTTGACAGACAGTTCACCTTTCATAATGGGTATAGGTATTCGCATCGATTTTGTTAAATGTCCGAAACGGTCTTCATTGACTGGTGTGAATCTTGGTGGCTGCATAATAAATAACATGTCAATTACAGACTTATCAAGTAAGACAGACTCTGGCATGAATTAGTGTCATTGGTTACATTTCTCTCTTTCCAATCAGGTAGCAACTCATCCAATGCTCTCGTTTCAATGCATGCACCAGATAGCGTGTGTCCCCCTAGCTCAGAGGCCTTCTCAAGCACGCAAACTCTTGTGTCTTTGTGTTGTTCTTTGGCTAATTGTTTCAGTCTAATCGCAGCGGACAGGCCTGCAGGGCCTCCACCCACAATCACTACGTCCACTTCATCAGCAACTCTCTCCATGTCAACATCTGAAATGATGCATATTAACAATTAATTATTAAACATATATAACTGATCTTAAAATTAATTTATGAGTCAACATACTACTCCATCTTGAGTCAGTCTCTCTTGGCACCACCGTATAATGAGTTGTGATCTTCTTGGCATTTTGTTGTGATGGTGATGCTCGGCAAAGGTGACGGAGACAATGCCTCCAGCTACCTACAAGTAAAATGGTCATAAAATTAACCAATACATTAAAAAAGTTTCAGTCCAATCTCATAATTATCTCATAATTAAATTTCAAGATAAATAACATAAACAGTTAGGACAAATGCGTTCATTTGGCAAAACATGGGTAGATACCCATCCAATGCCACAGTAGGCCAACCTATATATGCATAAATATATTGAGTTTCGTTATTATCATTTTAGCCTTAGGAATTAGCCTACTATGAGATACAAATTTTACTATTAGTGTATCTTATCAAAAGAGTTTTACAATCAATAATCAATAGCTAATTATTATCTCTTGAAGTGGGAATAAACGCCCAGACTATCGTTACATATGTAGTAAAACCCGACGCGAAGAAAACGATGGCGTAAATTTTGTTTTGATCTGGAAATTATTTTTGGGGGAAAAATGCCTTCAAAGTGGTGTTTTGAACCAAATGTCGCTCAGGAAAAAAAAGGATTGGATCTAGCTTTATGACGACAAAGTCACAAGTCGTGTGGTTTTTCCATTGACATAATAGATATAGACTGCTGATGACGTTCGAAAGCGGGCTTAAAAGAAACCGTAGCACCTATGGGAATCCATAATGGCTGACACATGCGTCCAAAGTGGCGGGAAAAGCGTTTTGACCCAATATTGTTGTTAGAAAATAAAAGAATAGATGAGCCGGATTATTTTGAGCTACTTTCAAAGCAACTAAATATGATTGAATTTAACAGTTTTGTTGTGTATCACTCAATTTCGAATTGTTAAGCTTCGAGTCTCAATCCAAATGTTGTGTATGATAGATCATAGATAAAGACACAGATAATACAAATGTTTCATAATAACTTTAAGATGTATATTAATATATAATTGTGTGTTCTTTGCACTGCATACTGAACATTCTAATTCTAGAATCAATGTGCTACAGATTTAATTAAGAGGCTGAGAATAGAAATGAGGCACAACATTTGTCCCTTCTTCTAAAGTAAATTAAAATTTAATAAATTGTCATATAAGTAAAGTCAATTAATAAGATATAAAAGTTGTAATAAAACCTTCACGGTTAAAGTAAGTTATCAAAACGGTTCCGTTAATGTGTGGTAGGATCTGATGGATCAAAACGAGTTGGAGCTTTAATGATTCGTCCACTGCGTGTTCAGTTTGCTCGCTTGTTCTTAACAGTGTAATCACTTGAGCACGTGCCCGTATTAAATTTCGAACTGATTCAGTGCACACCTCGTACGTGTCCACGAATAGGACTATTTATGTCATTAATATTTCTAATCGCAACTCGCTCACCAACGTTTGGCTGAACAAGGGGAGCAAATTTTTTTGTTGCATCGTGCGCTACTTTCATGACGGCTTTAGCGGTGCGCTGATGACGTTCATTGATAATTTCATATTCGATCATAGCTGGAATTGGAGTTATGGGTTTACGACCCATTAGCACATGTAACGGAGAAGTTCCTATTGTGCGATGATAAGTAGTACGCAAGTATATATAGCGTATGTCTTAAACAATGTTTGTCATTTAAATGGTCCAAATGATGCCAACGACGCTTGAAAGTGCGATGGAATCGTTCTATCATACCGTTTGATTTTGCATAACGCGGTGCAGAATGTTGAATTCTAACACCCCATGATTTACAGAATGAATTGAAATCATCAGAAGTGAATTGTGGACCATTGTCACTCATGATTTCAAAAGTTGGGCCATGCATTGAAAAAATAGCCTCAAGCCGAGACGCAGGGATGTTAGTAACGATTACAAAAGTAGCGACGTTACTTGTAATCGTTAATTTTTAGTAACTTCTAGTTGTAACTAGTTACTTTTCTGTAAAAGTAACTTCTACTTGTAACTACTTACATTTAGGATTAAAAATAAAGTAAAGATTACTCGTTACTTTTTCACTACATTTTCGATTATCAAAATCTTTTGTTACCATCCAAGAACAATAAAACACAAACAAATGTTTTCTGCAACTGCAGGAAGTCTTGTCATTAATTTGGATATCAGAAAAGTTACATTCAGGAAATGTAAACATTCTGTTTGCCAATCCTATTTTTCAGAGTTTATAATTGTTTTTTCAGAGTTCAGAGTTTATGATTCAACGAGCGTTTCATGTCTGACTTGTCTGTTCGATCAATTAATTGTCATAGCAACCAAACCTGAAATAGAACTAATGGCGCGTAACTTGAGATTATCTTTGTTATGATAATTAGGGGGATCGAATAACTAGACTGTTCATTCAAACCACATGTTCAAACACACCATAGGAATCGCTGTGAATTATTTGTTGGGTATTTGTTTTGGTATTTATTATTGTCGAAAGGAGCATTTGATTTGATTAATTAACAAATACATAATATTATTTCAATATTTCACATAAATCTCATTGCTTCTCTTGGATATTTTTATATTTATTTAGAAAAAGTAACGGAAAAACCAACTGTTACTAGTTACTTTCGAATTAAAAGTAACTTGTAACTAGTAACCGTTACTTTTTCTGAAAAGTAACGTCTGAAAGTAGCTAGTTACTTTCTCGTCCAAGTAACAGTAACTGTAACTAACTACTTTTCAAAAGTAACTCTAACATCCCTGCCGAGATTTAGATGTAAACATTGTTGACTCAGTGCTAATATACTTGATTCTGTTGAAATTAGAAGAAGCCGTTAAAATATTTACATAGAATACGTGCCAGACAACGGAAGTAGCTCTTGCCGCATAACGGTATAATTGAGCATTTAAATTGTTTTCATTTTAAAGTGGGAATAAACTCCCAGACTATCTTTACATATATAGTAGAACCCGACGTGAAAAAAACAATGGCGTAATTTTTTTTTCGATCTGGAAATTATTTCTTGGTGAAAAATGCCTTCAAAGTGGTGTTTTGGCCCAAATGTCGCTGAGGGAAAAAAAGGGATTGGATCTAGCTTTATGACGACAAAGTCACAAGTCGTGTGGTTTTTCTAATAGACTTTAGATCGGATTAATCACACGATGTTACGTTTGAGATGGCGTAGCTCTGTAACGGCAATCTATTTTTCTCTCCCACAAAACTGAGGTAAGGAAGAACATATAAACTCAAGAGTAGCAAAATTCCAGATGATTTAATGATTTTAAAGTTCACGAATTTGAAGAAACTAAAAATCAGAAAATATTTCATTCGTAGCGCGCGTTATACAGATTATATTTTGACATATCATTCTCACACATATTTAACACACTAGATTTCGAGCTGCATGCAAATGCATGCTTATATTGAGTTGTGAATCATCTGACTTAACTGTTTCAAATAAATGCATGAAGAAATCTATGAAGAAAAGATGATCGAAGCCGAAATTTAATTGAGAAAATATTCTAATTTATATTTTGCTGTTCAAAGAAGCAAAAAGTTGAGAAGTGAAAAGTGTTTGTTTTGTTTACAAAATTAGGTACTATTTAAGTGGAAGTTAAATAGCCATACACCTCCCTCCTAAAAAAAATCAAAGAAACATTTCTTAATTCTGTTTCCTCTAACAACACTGGCACATCCCGAAAAAATTTCATTGATTATTCGTTACTCATAACGTGGTTATTCAACATTTTATTCAAGCATGATTCAAGTGACTTCTGAAAAAGTATAGAATTGGAAACTATTTATCATTTCTTTACATCTTATTTTATTAATTACACTTTCTTACATATTTTGATTTATTATTGTCACTGATGAAGTGGAAACTGGTAGTGCAATTGTTTCTATATTTGATTTATATTTCATCGCAGCACTGTACAATTTAACACTGGCTGTAATAATCAGGAAATATTTTTATTTTATATCTTCGTAATTTGATTTCCATAATGCGGATTTGTTTACAAATTTCATAACCTTCTATTCCAAGTCATTTTCCAATAATGATTTATGATCAATCATTATATAATTTCCAACTAAAGATAAGATGATAACACATCTTTTTTTCACTTTCATATAAATATACTTGTTTTAGTTTGAATTTCATTCTGAGAATTACTACAATGAAAATACTACACAAATTATCTGTCACGTCGCAACAAAGGATTGTACTGTTTTGTATTTGCGAGACAATAAAAATTCATTCAAGTGCGAAACTGTTTAATTAGCGCTTCAGTCTGAGAAAGTATTGTTGTTGAAAAACGAAACAGTTTTTATTGTTTTTTCTCAACTTAGATGTATTTATTTGAAAAATGAAGCCTGCCATATGTACCCCTCTGGTTAATGACGTTCCCATCTATATGATTATTCAATATTTGATTCAATCCATACCCGAAAGCAAAAACTATTTATTATTGTTTACATTTTTTAGTTAAATACACTGATCCCATTAAACTGTTCAATCGAGTTTCATCGCATTTGAATCCTCGTTAAATCTATATGCGATCGCTCATATATAATAATAATAATTTGTTGTCGATGATGAAGTGGAAGTTTGTATGTCTATTGTTTTCTATAATAAGAATTTCCCCAGCGTGGGTTTGTTTACAAATGTGATATCGTTCCTATCGTTTATAAATAACTTCAAAAACATTGATTATATAATTTTCATTCTGACGCATGACCATACACGAAACAAAAGATAGATCTGCACTGTTGCTCAGAGACAATAGAAAGTCATTCAAGTGCGAAACTGCTTAGTTAGCGCTTCAGTCTGAGAAAGCATTGTTGTTGAAAATGGAAACAGTTTTCATTGGTTTTTATCAACTTCGATGTATTTATTTAAGAAATGAAGCCGGCCATGTACCCCTCTGGTTAATAACGAATCCATTGATATGTGTTTCAAGTCAATTGCATCAAAAATGGCATCGTGAATCCCCGCCTTACATAAAATGGAAATAGCGTAAATTTAAAAGTAGATATCAAAAGATTCTCTGGTGACCACAAAAGCTAGCTAAGTAGAATTTATTGTTGTAAGCATATGTCTGCACTGAAAATGGAGTGTTCTTTTGAGGGTAAAAATCATAATGTATGGTGGGAAACGCTATTAAGAACACCATAACCATCGGTTTTATAGTCCTCTTTTCACAGAAGCGAAATCTGTACATCTGATTTCTCGTCTCTGTAGAAAGGTATTTAGTCAAAGTAACTTCTGCACTTTATTACTGCATCCTATAAACTACAGGTTGTGACAACATGATGCTAACATGTTCTACTTTCTAGCCGAAGGAATGAATACTAGACTGGTAAAATAATTTTATGGCGTATGTAAAATAAGGAACGAGATTTCACATTGCAAAACCCTAATTTTGTTAATCATATAACTTTGATAGAGAGGATAATAATTTATGCAATGAAGATATACCGCCAAACCGACAAATGATAGAATCTGCATTACTGTAGCTCTAGTGGCTCTAGTATACGGCTGTAAACTTGAATAAGAACGTCCAAAGTCCTCTATCATGTTTGTACTATTTTCCGATATTTTATAGAATTTTATAAAGTAATGTACTGAAGAATTCCCAATGGTTTTTTTAAATATTGAATGCTTGGTGAATTAATGATGAACACTTTGTTAGACTATTGAGTATAATATATCTATCTATACAGTCATATAAACTATACGATTACATGGTTTAAGTTTTACTAAACAAACATCAATTTCAAACTTAAACGTTGAAATGATAATTGAAGAATGTCTATTTAGGGTAATGTTTTAGTAATACTTAATTAAATCCGAAAAAGTACCATTAATACTTTGCAGTACCAACTATCTCGAGGAAAAGTCGTCTGTGCATGCCCTTGCAAATCAAGTCAGTTTACATTCAAATAAAGATCATGGAAAGGATAACCTGTAGAAATATTTACTCAAGAACAACTTGCAGATCATAGAGTTAAAAATAGTTAAAACTTATATAGCGTAAGATCAAGCTATTTTGAAGGGCACTTGTCTACTAATTAAGATTTGAGAAGTACTGCGGTCACACAGAATACGTAAGTAATATGTGTCACTAGACTAGTCACAAAGGAACAGTCGCACCGCCTGACATTTGTGTTAATCCGCAATCTATATCAGATTCATCGCGCTTAATGACGCTACGAGAAATTATTTCGACCGAGCGTTTCAATAGATTTTATTCTGCTCCTGAAATCACAAATTGCATCTTTTTTACGTAATTCGCGAGTTTATATGTTTGTTCATGGCTCAGCTTTGTCAGAAATTTTTTTGCGTGACTTCTCGGAGCTAGGTCACCTCAAAGATTACGTCGCGTGATCAGCCCACTGTTGAGTCTGTTAGACAAACCGCACGACTTTTGACTTTGTCGTCATAAAGCTAGATCCAATCCCTTTTTTTTCTCAGCGACATTTGGGTCAAAACACCACTTTGAAGGCGCTTTTCACCAAGAAATAATTTCCAGATCGAAAAAAAATTACGCCATTGTTTTTTTCACGTCGGGTTCTACTACATATGTAAAGATAGTCTGGGGGTTTATTCCCACTTTAACAAAAAGCTGGAAAAGTAAATATTTATTAATGGTTTGCTGTTTTGAAAATATTTTGAAAATCTGTTTCGTGAATTGCTCAATTCGATTTGCGAATCGCGAACCCGAATCCGCTTATTTCGAACCCTGTACAATTCCTTTACGTCATTAACATCAAGTTACAATATAATATAAAACCATGCGCAGATTCCAACAAAACGTTTAACCTACATCGAGACGCTAAGCACATGCAGCGTCAGCACGCACGCACGCCAAGTTACAGACACCGTTTCTTTGCAGGACCTATGGCCTTTCAGATATATATATGAATTATTTGAATTCGTTTTCTTCGCGTCGGGTTTTACTACATATGTAACGATAGTCTGGGCGTTTATTCCCACTTCAAGAGATAATAATTAGCTATTGATTATTGATTGTAAAACTCTTTTGATAAGATACACTAATAGTAAAATTTGTATCTCATAGTAGGCTAATTCCTAAGGCTAAAATGATAATAACGAAACTCAATCTATTTATGCATATATAGGTCGGCCTACTGTGACGTTGGATGGGTATCCCTGTTTTGCAGTCAAATGAGTCAAGCAACATATTTCAGTTTGTTTGTTTACGAACTAATCGCCTGATAAATGCTTTTCCAAAACTGTTTAACAATTTCAACAAAGCATGTTACAATACACACCAGAGTGTATCCTACATCATGTTAATTGTCAAGTTAATGCATCTTGTAACTGTTATAATCTTGCATGAATGATGAACTGAGGGGGGAAAACGGCCATAAAACAAAATCAGCTGTTTTGTAAGATCAATGGTATTGAAAACTATGTTCAACTTACGGTAATGGAGAATGCTTCTCACCCGTGAGCTCACAATCATTGTGTCTACTTCAGCTTTCCCTTTACAACTAGCTAGATATTACATCATAAACATCAAATTTGAAAATGATAAAGTTTTGTGATTTTTGCTTTCAAAAGGGAATGAGGCAAAGTCCAATGTGACCGCGGATCAGTGGGTCAGCAGATCATGACGTCACTTTCATCCAGAAATTATTATTTTGCTAGTATGACCGTTAGCACAGGGACACCACGGTACAACGGACAAAGAGGAGATTTAGGGGCTCGTTTTAGCATATAAACTAAAATTATGGTGGCCATGTATTATAATATAAGTGGAATTACTGTTGTGTTAATATCTTCATTTAGAAAGGGTAAACTAGTAACTAATAACTGTTAAGTTTCGTATTTAATTAACCTTGCAGCTGTACATATATCTATGTATTATTGTAATCAATTATTTTATGTTTATTCTCTATTTTATTACGTAAATCAGTCCTGTGAAAAAAAGTTATTGTAAAACTTATCAGGTTCTGAATAAATGATGATGATGATGATGATAGTTATCACGTGGCTTGTCTTCCCTGATACCCTTGAAATTTAAATGGAGCGGTTGGCAGTTTTACATATTTAGAAATGAAGTTTAAAGTACACTTCAAGATGGACTGTTATGATATAATATATCATATTGTGTTCTTATAGAAAAAAGAAATGCTATCTTGTCAATTCTATTACACAAATTCTTCTTTATCCCGATTCTAATTGGAAACCAGGCTTAACATATGGAGTGAATATAATACTTATATGTAAGTGTTCTTCAAATGAAAAGAGGATAAATTCATAATTTACGCGACTAGTTACACCAATTTAGCACAGTCAAACCTGTTATAATGGTCACCTCTATACTACAGCCACCTGCCTATAGTGGTCACTCTTGCAAAGTCTAAAATAGTATTTTCTATTGAATCAAACCTGTATATAAAGGCCACCTGTCTATAGTGGTCAATTTATCTACCTCTTGTAGCTGGCCGTTATATACAGGATTCACTGTAGTAAATTTAATTTCTTTTTTTGTATCAATTTTATATAAATTGTCTGGAGTGGCTAGGTCAATTTTATAAACCATCATTGTTGAATCTCTCATATCAGTAAACTGCATGTAATTATAACATTGTAATTATTTTGAACATGCCAATTACACTCTATGTTAACATTGTATGTGCTGCAGTTTATCCCCCTCCTTGCATTTGCATACCCATGGGGGGATAAGGTAAACAAACTATAAGGACAAGCGCTGTTTCCATGGATTGAAAATATATATATATTATTTTTAAGTAAATATCATTTCTATTTATGTTTGAACAGTTAAACTAATTATAAAGGAGATTCAGAACAGCTTCAATACATATGTGATAAATTAGAATGGATCAGCCATTTGAAACCGTTAAATACTATTATCGTTGACTTCAACGCGAATTACACGCTCATCCCGTGCACCAGACATTGTCTGCCTATTGTCAGCTATGCATTTGAATCTGGCATTATCGCCAATCTGGGCATTTGTTATCTGTAGACGAAGGCCAGTCGTATGAAGTTCAGAAGTTGTAAGGGGTGTACGTTTGGCAGTCCCACGGAAACTTTCTAAAAAAATCAAAATTAAAAATACATGTTAAGAAAGTATAGAACAGATTGACGTTCTAAGTCAATTGATACAATCTTCCATTTATTACTTCTATACTCCAGAACATAAGATAGACCTTTCTGAAGTGTTATGTGGGTTATGAAGCATAGTGAACGGCTGCTTTGATTCAAATGTCTTTATACAGTGTTGCTATTATATAGACCATAGCCTACACATGGAATAAATAACTGCCACGTAGATAATTAACATCATGAATGTAGCTTAAATATGGTATTGATTGTTTGGTTGTAACTGACTGACTACAGATACACGGTATATTCTGGACATGCCTGGGACCATTTCTCAGAGACAAAAACAGTTGCATCGTTGCAAATAAATGATAACCAAAACCCACCAGGTGGTAGAATAGTGTCGTTGCTGATATATACAAATGGCGTTGGAATTCCAGCTGCGTAACAATCGATTGTTATAGTACCACCAACATCCGCCACAGCTAGCTCTTCAACGGGAATGACTTTTGTGACTCTAGCAGGAACTAAGATGATAAACGAATAGCACATGTAATATATATAATGCAGCAGTGATGCTTTACGATCATTTTAAAGTAGATTAAAAAATTAAATTTAATAATTTATTAAATAAAATTAAATTGCAATACAACATACCAACACATTCAGTCAAAGCCTTACTCCCAGTTGCCAAGGTGATGCCATCCTGAGGACATGTGACACATTGATTCTGTCCATAGTTTTCTTGGTAATATCCCAAAGGACATGGTTTACAGCTACCAGCCATATTCAGACCATCCAGCGAGTATGTGCCAGGATTGCATTGAGCTGATAAGAAATTAATTATGATATTCATTATAGCATTTACTACATCAATCAAATGAATCTATGAATGATTTAATTACCTAAACATTGTATTGTTCCTTTTGCTCCGGTATTCACAGTTGTTGTGCCATTAGGGCATTGACTGCATGAGAAAGACTTTTCTTGGTCTTGATAGTAACCAAGGGGACAGTTATCACATCCTTTTGTGACGGCATTATACTTGGTACCTTTGGGACAATTTGCTGGAAAATAGAAAAACATCAATCTATACCTATAAATGCCAATTTCTTTGCGTCTGTTATCATCCGATAGATAATTGCAATTGTATAATAACCCAAAATGATTCGATAAATCTGATTTGTTTAGAGTTATGATGCCAAATCACCATTTGTAATTTGTACATCAAACTTTGTATAACGATTGAGAATTTCCAATTTGATCATGAGTTTTCAAAAACATTAAATGAGAAAGAAACTCATGTAAAAGTTAATAAAGTATGCTAGTTCTTATACAAAGCAATTGGCGTATGGTTTCCTATGAGCTATTGATATTTGGCGCATTTGAGTCACTTGAGGACGAAAATCAATAGCCTTTCTGATCCCTTCTTGTTTGTTCCTTACATGCCCTTTGTGCGCATCATAGGAAGAGCTCATAAGAAATTGTGCGCCAATTGCTTAATAGTTCTACCTAACAGGCTTTGTTTTTTCGAATTTTCCCTTCGCTTTGCGTATAGAAAGAAAAGGCAATTTCCCGATTCTGTTTTGCTCTTTCAAATGCCAAGCTACGACATGCCTCGTTGTGTTCGAGTTGTTTGATATTAAAATTCACGTGTTCTCCAGTTTCATTTACAAAATTATCCACATAAATTATTTGTTTCTCTTGACAACCAGACAACATCATCAAATGTAGTTTTAATTCAACCAAAATTAGCCCAGCAACGCAGGTAAGTCATTATTAGTAATTAATAATACAGGCTTTCAAATGACAATTTTCATCAAAAAGTTCTTCTTTCAAAGAAAATCACAGTCAATAAATCTGTCAACAGAATTATGTGAACCAGAATCACTATAGCAACTGCCTTCCTCACAGCTGGTCACAAAAATATCCAAAGATATCCAAATGAGATTCAGTAACCAGTGACGACTTACCACACTTGGTTTGGCCAAACACAACCAAGCTCCTAGTTCCTTGTTCGCATGGTGTTGCCGTGCTGAAACCTGAAATCATATGATACGTAGTAAATGAGTAAAACGTAACCAAAATAATAATCAGATCAGACAACATGACAACAACTCACCAACACAGTCTGGTAGAACAGAAGGTGTCCAATCACCAAGCTTACAAACATAAGAGAACACGTTGGAGACATATGAAAATGTTTTCCCTGCTGGACAACTAAGGAATACAGTCATAGCAGTTGCTGTATTTGAAGTAGCAAAAACGGAAGCACCCTCGCCACCCGGAAGGCGAGTCTTTGAACAGAATTTGGCTGCAAAATAAGCAGGAAGACATTAGGCAAAAACCAAACAAGCAAACACAAATTTTAATAACTAGATTTCGAGTTGCAGGCAAATGCATGCTTGTGTTGAGTTACAAATCATCTGGCTTAGCTGGTTAAAAATAAATGCATGAAGAAATCTATTTAGAAAAGCTGATCGATGCGGTAATTTAATTGAGAAAATATTCTATTTTATTGTTTGCTGTTGAAAGAAGCAGAAAGTTTATATGTGAAAAGTGGAACGCATAGGAATTTTTCACAAATCCAGTACTATTTTAGTTTATCCCAAAGCACGTGGGAGTAGTAGCCTTATCCCCACAAAAAAATCCAACAAACACTACCAACCTGAGTGTCATAAAGTTGCAAGGTAACAATTGGTCGGGGGTTTGTCTAAATTAAACTCTGTTTCACCTAACAACACCGGTACAGCACGGAAAAATGTCAACGATTATTCACAATTTGGTTATTCAATTGACTTGGAAAGGTATAGAATGGGAAAACATCTATTATTTCTTTACATCTTATTTCGTTAATTACAGTCATGTACTTTCTTATATATCTTATTTTATTTGTTGATACTGATGAAGAAGAAGCTGGTATTGCAATTGTTTCATTTCTTTTGTATATCTTTGTAATTTAATTCCATAGAACGCGGGTTTGTGTACAAATTTGATAACGTTCCATTCCAAATCATTCTCCAATAATAATTCCTGATTACATAATTTGCAACTAAAGATCAGATGATAACACATCTAATTATTTTCATTTTCATATAAATATATGTGCTTTTGTTTGTTCAAGTAATTTGTAGTTTATTCTGAGAATACACAAATTATCTTTGCAGTCACAAAACAAAGGATTGTCTTGTTTTGCATTTGTGAGACAATAGATATTCATTGAAGTGCGAACTATTTAATTAGCGCTTCAGTCTGAGACGTGATTGTTGTTGAAAAAAGTAACAGTTTTCATTGGCTTTTCTTAACTTAGATGTATTTATTTGAAAAATAAAGCCGGCCAAGTACCCCTCTAGTTAATGACGAATATATCGATATGTGTTTCAAGTATATTGCATCTAAAACGGCATCGTGAATCCCCGCCTCACATACATACACACAACAAACGGAGATAGCGTAAATTTAAAAGTAGATTATGATTTGTACTTAAGCCCAGGCATACCTCTGACGTGGACAAAGAATTTGCATGTTGCAACATTTCCTTGAAGATCTTTCGCAGAATATGATACAAAATATACTTGAGCAGGACGGACAACATTATTTTGTAAATTTTGTAGCTGTTTTACGACTGCAACATTATCAGAGAAGGAGGGTTCAGGCCATGAGACGACGCCATCTTGTCCATGAATTGTAACGTAGTAATTAGCATTGGTACAGTTGGTTACTTGAGGTGCTTCACGATCTAGAAATAGGATAAAGAGCAAATCAGACACAAGAGTGACAAAGTCTCAGATATACTGTAAGGGTAATACCTCTTCAAACACTAGCAATTTTCAAGCAATGGGAATTACATTAAATGATGATAGATAGGATTTTTTTTTTGGATTTATCATTTTTCCACAAACCGGGTAGGCTTGCAGCTTTTTTCACCGGGGTGTTTGGTTAATTTGTTAGTATTTTGAAGCTTGTGTGCGTTTAATAGCCGGATGCACTTCCTGG
Source organism: Haliclystus octoradiatus (assembly GCA_916610825.1). Taxonomy (NCBI): domain Eukaryota; kingdom Metazoa; phylum Cnidaria; class Staurozoa; order Stauromedusae; family Haliclystidae; genus Haliclystus; species Haliclystus octoradiatus. The sequence goes on from OU744448.1 coordinate 301,389, forward strand.
CGCCAACCTAGTGCTCCGGCCAGAGTTCGAGCCCGAGACCCTGCGGGCCGTGGTCCAATGCCCTAGCCACTACACCAAGGCCGCAAGGTATTTGATTCACCAGAACTTGTGTTGCTACTTACCAATCACATCAACAGCAAACGTACAATCAGTTGAATGGCCGGCCTTGTTTCTAGCTGTTATTTTAACAAGTGTTCTTCCAACTTTGAAATTGTAATTCCCTGCAAGGACATCTGCTGGAGCAGTACTGACATACTGTGGTACTGCATTGGTTTCAAAACGAGGCATTTTAATAGAAACCTCTTTGGCACCAACTGGAAGTGAGACTATAACATCAGCAGGACACTTGACATGGGCATCTGGAAATCAAAATTAGAATAATTAGTACTGTGATGATGGCTGTCATTTAGATCAAAGTAAACAAATGTCTACTCACCAGGAACACATTCCGAGACACTCAAATCATTCGACATTTGTCCATTGATGTCGCATTGCGTTGTTGATGCACCCAACAGACGATGACCTCCGTCACAATACAACTGACATTTGCTGTTGACGACAGGACCCACAGACAAACACGTTGCAGGTAAAATTGTGCCAAATGCAACAGCCTTCACAGTAGTGCAGCGAAGAGCTAGAAAAGATGATAGGATGCATTCAGAAAATGTTAGATACATCATGCATATTTAGAGTAGATCATGCAGAATAATACATAAATAATTCATATTATTACGTTGGATCCAATTATCCAAAAATTGACCACTAACAATGTTGAAGCCAAATTTGATCAAAATTAAAATTAATCTGAAAACACGATCTGAATTCGCACACTGTTAATTTAGAACAAGTAAATACAGTTAAACCTGTTACAGCAGTCACCTCCATAAATCAGCCGCTACCTGTCGATGGTGATCACTCTTGGTATATCTAAATAAGTATTTTCTATTGAATTAACCCTGTATATAAAGGTCACCTGTCTATAGTGGTCACCTGTCTATAGTGGTCTACCTCTCATAGCTGGCTGTTATATACAGGTTTTATTGCATAACATAGAACACTTACGTTCGCAACTTGGTGATGATCCTGAGGTGAATTGCCAATTGCCATCGGTATTACAAACAGATGATTTAGTGGAAGAAGATGATAATGCATAACCAGTGTTGCATTTATAGTTACATATATCATTGACAAGGTTAACACCAGATGAAAGGCAACGTGTTGGGGTCACAAATCCATTAATAATGTTTTGCAAAGCGGGACAGGACGAGGCTGAAACATAACATTATAAACAGTATAAAGTCAATGGAGTTATATTTAATTCCTAGCGATACAAAACTATGACCATATTCTACTACACTGGACTCCCTGTTATCATTGCGGATTATCAGCCCCTGTTGATTTCTTCATAATTAGTTGCCTAGACACCACTTACAGATGCATTTTCCGTTTGAATCTGCTTTATAACCAGGTTTACATGGACAGGTATAAGAGCCAATACTATTCAAGCATTGTGAGTTGATGGGACATGTGAAAGTGCTTATTGCACACTCATCGATATCTATGGAAACGAAAACAGATCTGTTTAATATAGGAGTAAATTGGTGGATTAACAATGAAGATAGATAGCCACATTGGATAAGTACCTTTGCAATTACGTCCGTCAACATCAAGCTTAAAGCCAGCATCACATTCACATATGAATGATCCAATCCTATTTATACATCTGGTGTGACAAGGACTTGTCAAGCACTCGTCAATATCTAAAGAAGAGTGCAAACATACATTCAACTACTTAATCTGATAAGATAACATAATCTCTTTAAATAAAGCCTATGAGAAACGTACCAACACAGTTTAAACCTTGCACACTGTATCCACTCCTGCAAGTGCAAGTGTAGCTACCGCCAATGTTATTGCATGTATGACTGCAGCCACCATTGTTTGTGAGGCATTCGTTGATGTCTAAGATAGATTATTGATCAAATATTATAATTCATTATTCAATCATCTATATGATGTGATGAAAATATTTGAATGCCAACACACCATTACACGTCTTCTGGTCAGCATCAAGGAGATACCCTCCCTTGCATTTACATGAGAATGAACCAACTGAATTGATGCAGGTATGATCACATCCACCGTTGTTAGTGTCACATTCGTTTGTATCTGCAAACACACAAGAATGAATCATCAGTCCACACCAGAAAAAGGTTTCATCAGAATGAATCCAACTGCATGCCTTGCCTGCGCATGTGCACATAAACTCAGTGCAGTCATTCTAAGATATTCTAATACGAGTGGATGGCTCTTAATACGTTGTGGAATTGAAAGTAATTATGATTTACTGTAGGCATGGTTGCAATAGTGAATTACCTTCACAAGTTCTACCGTCACTGCCAATATGGTATCCAAGGTCACAAGAGCAACTATATGAGCCTGGTGAGTTGTTGCAGTAGTTAGAGCAGCCACCGTTATTTACATCACATTCATTAACGTCTGGAATTAAAAAAATGAAAGTAAGAATGTGATGATGCGTACATTGAAGAAATGTAACTCAAGGGCAATCTTCACCTTTGCATCCCATCTGGTCACGTTTCAGCAGGTATCCAGTATTGCAAGAGCACACGCGGGATCCTTGGGTGTTTTTGCATATCTGAGAACAGTTTCCATTATTAGTTGAGCATTCATTAATATCTATTAAAGCAAAACAATTACACGATCAGTCAACAGACCAGTCGACAGACCAGGGATAGTTGCAACAGCATCTAAACAGACAGTCATTTCTACAACCTCATAGCCATTTTGATATGATATAAGTTAAATGTACGGTGTGCTAAAGTAGCCTCTCACCTATGCATGTCATACGATTGGTTGGATCGTTTTGGGAACCAGAATTCAAGCATTCGCAAACATATGAATCAGCAGTGTCCGTGCATTTGGTGGTGGAATTGTCACAAGAGTTAGTTCCCAGGGCACATTCATCTTGACTAGCTATAAGAATTAAACAAGTATTAATAATGTAATATTCAAGATCATGTAACCTTATAATATATATAACCCTTGCCTGCACATCCATATAATTCAAAACGAAGGCACGCCATTTTTTCTGGGTAGAATACAGTTGGCAAAATAGAGACCGTTGAGGCTACAAAGTCAACAGTATGCTCAACTACGGTCTCTTTATTGCTGTTGCCAGGAAATTGCTGAAATCAAAGAAAGAGAAAAATACTTAATATATCAAGATTCAATTATGACACGAAGCATACTCTACAAAGAGATGTGCTGCTGCCTGTCACCCGTTAACCAAAAGCGCTGTTCAGTAAAAGAGTGATCGGGGGAAAAAGTTGAACAATAATGAAAGTTGTTATAATATTTTTATAAAATCGTGAAGGCAAAAAATAAAAATAGCTCCACTACGCTCGGACTCATGGTGAATGATATAATAATCAAAATAAACCAATTGAAGTCAAATTCAATAGAATATCAAATCAATCAAATCATCATGCAAAGAAAAATCAAATCAAATCAAATTCAAAAAAGTAAATCAATCCAATCGAATGATATAAAATCAGATCAAATAAAAAATCAACTTCAATCAAATAAAATAAAATAAATTAAAACAATATCCAAATAATATAATAATATAAAGAAAAATATATCCAAATAATAAATCAAATTAAAAAAAAAAATGTTAATGCAGACCCCGATGGGATTGAACTCCAAACCCCATGCGCCTGATGCAGATGCTCCACCACTAGACCATCCCAAGATAGAATAAACAAAGTGATTTTTAATACTTATAATACAGGTGTGAGTTAAGTGATTTTCAATACTTATAATACAGGTGTGAGTTAAGTGATTTTCAATACTTATAATACAGGTGTGAGTTGTAAGTGATGCATGTGCGAAATTGTCTCATCTTAAGCTGATGTCGCAGCAGAATTAAAACATTTCAATAAACCAAATAAAACCATGACGACTGGCTTAGCAGTTCAATGTACTAAATAATTTCAGAAAACAATGAAAACAATAAATATATAATACTGTCTTGTCTAAGCCCCCAAACAAATGATGAATTGTCGGTTTAAAAGTTCTCATGGTCAAAACGCAACAAAAATTATCTTCCAAGTTTCACCTGAAATATTGATGTTACAAAACGATTAAAACCTTTCATTAACCATTTCAAATGACGAGAAGAAGAAAAAAATCATGTGTTCTACCAATGAAGAGATAATCACGATGTAAACTAATCCAGGAGTATTAGAAAACATTTCATTTAATAATGCAATTGTAATCTCGCTAAGCTGCGAGTCGACCATTATGGCGGGCAATGGAAAAAAATTATGTCAAATCCAGCTAAAAATTTGGAATTATCACACAGCTTGCCCATTGTATTTTTAACAATAAAATGGTGTTTCTTGCGCAATTGTTTTTTGTTCGACCTTTGTTAGCACGCAAAGCAGTATGGTGGACGTTATTTCAAAAGAACAAAAGAATTAGTCAAAAATGAAATGAAATGAAAACGTTTCTACCATGACAGCATAGACTCAAGGACCAAGGTCACTTAGGTAACCATGAGTCTAAAACAAAACTTATATAAATAGGAAGAGTACATGTTAATCTTTATCTACGGCTTCTTTTGAATCCACATATATTGCCGCAATGATAAATAATTTAACATCGACAATGATAGGCCTATCGATCAAAAGAAAGATCCAATCTCTTCTTTTTACTCAGCGAGATTTGACCAAAAATACCCCTTTGATGCTAATTTACACCAACAAGGAAATTCCAAATCGAAAAAAAAATATGCCATTTTAATTTTCAGACTTGAGCACATCATGTAATAAATTATCGTTTCAAAGGTTTTTCCCATTTTAAGAGAAAACGGAAGATCTACAATATTATCATTATTTCAAATACCAACAAATCAAATTGAAGCATCAGTAAGTTTCATTTTTGTTTGTAAATTGAATGACACATAATACACACAACCATTTTGTGCATCTTTTTTAAACGTTTTCAAGAAAAACAATAATCTTTCAATAGATAAGGATTCCATACTGGAGAATTAGATTCAAGTAAATTAGATTCAGGTCTCACATAGGCATGTATTAATAGAGCTGTTTCAGTGGTTGAAAGGTTCTTGAATGATAAAAACATATCAATCTTAGCACAGTGGCTAAAAGGCTTCATATTTGATGTCACCTAGCTTATACTGACTGATTGAATGAAATCAATGTAATGAGAATTAAGATCTGATCAGTACATTATCATATATCATACAAATTAATGATGAATTTGTTAGCTAGCAGCATCCTACTTACGCCATCGTGATATGATGGTGAAAACGCTTGCTTGAATGACATTGAAGTGGTCTTATCTTGATAATAAAGTTTGAATTTCTTTGTGAACATTCCAGCCCATGAGCTGTTCCTTCCTTGGATTGCAATTTTTGTTACTCGATATTCACTTCCAAGATTCACCTGATAAACATCACATAAACATTACTTTTGCTGTCTGTGTGCCTCTCATCCTAGATTATATATGAAGTGTAGTCTTACCCAGATACGAGGTACAATATCGCCATTTTCTTTAGAACACCATGCGCCTGGTTTGCCTGCAGGGTGGTAATTCAGTCTTGCAAAATAAGGAAAATGCCACCTGCCAAATGTACATTTAAAAAATGAGCATTTTTTAATTATTTGTGTGATCAAATTATGATGTTGTTGTTGCTCGCACTTACGGCTGGTAGGTTGTAGCCCCAAAACTAGCATCTGGTACAGATCCATCGGCAATTCCAAGAGGAGCAGAACAGTCTGGGTAATTTAAACAGATTAAATAAGAAAGATGGATTTAACTTCCAATATAACTGCAGACTAAAGGTGTATTTGCAGAAAATTGATTACGGGTAGGAACGTGATACTGATCCGAATCCGAATCCGAATCCGAATCCGATCCGATGCAATAATCATAAATATAATCCGATCCGATCCGAAACTAAAAATTCAAAATCAATTCCAACTAATCCGAAATTTTTGCATGAAATCCGAAAAAATCCGAATTCCACAGGGCATCAAAGAGATGTAAAACATTTAAACTTCCGAATAGACGTACATTTAGCCAACCTAATTTAACACAGTTGTAGGCCTACTTATATTTTATTTAAATCTATCGACGCTTGTTTACAGTATCAGATGCACCGCCAGATTTTTCTTCAATTTGAAAATATTTTCTTTTCAAGCTGGGCTGATGGGCATTCTACGTCGGGCTAAAAGTTTTAAGTCACTACTATTGCGATAAAATACAAAACCATCATGCTCTAAAAACAGATTCCAGGACGTGAATATATGATGTTTGACTAACTAAGCTGTCTATCGTTTCATAAAAAGGTATAAACTATGATAATACGGAGAGTGAACTGTGGAGGAGAACTTGAGACACAGCACACATTGAAACGATGTACAATTAATCATTTCCTTTGTAAAATTTTAATTCATTTCACATCAATCTAGCCTGCTCGCAGACTCACTGTCAAAATGTAAATTTGGTAAACAGTAGAGTCTGCTAACTGGAGATCAAAAGCTTGCCTTTGCTGAATCAGCACGGGGCGTGGAAATTGGCTGCCTCGCTTTCGCTAAGAATGCTTGGCCACGAAAGTCATGCCCAGAAAAAGACCAACGACTCCAACCATATTGTTAATTTACTTGAGAAACACATTTACAATTAGTATTTCACAATCAATTTTAGGGAAGACATCTAGTTTTCAATAACTTGAAATTCGACTTTAACATCAGTAATGATCAAATGGTCTACTGCATTAATTTATGCTTCATCGGACTTAAAATCGAGCCGCTATGAGTTTGAAGTAGCCGCGTGATAGACTTATTTTGTCAAACAAACGAAGCAAATATAGAGTAATCATAATGAAAATAAGAAGACGACGAAAAGCAGTGGCTCAACAATAGCTTCCTTTCTATAGCCATTAAATACTGCGGCTGAACTAAAGTGTTTGTTGTTTGTTGAATTAATTTTCCTTGCCAAGTTGCCATGTAATGATGATGTTGTTTTCGTGTCGCGCCTCTCCGCTTGTACTAGCTTTTGAATAAAAACGCTGTCCAAAACATTTCATACATTTATAAGACTAATCAGAGATATAACTAAAAATAATTGATGCAATTACGACAGTTAATGGTTCCAACACGTCTTGGAAATGATATTAATTCTCAATTCTTGGCATTGAAGTTTATCGCAAATGTTCCAAACGATTTAGAAAGGCATGAAGTTTTCTGAAAAATAACAAGGAAGGGGAGTTATTGCAGTCTAGCCCACCAAGCCTCTCTTTGAAATACTCTTCGCTGATTCGTCGCCAGAAAATCTTGGCGTCGAATCACAGCCCTTGTAAGACAATAGTTTTTACACCTTTCCACACCCCGTGCTGAATCAGCAAAGGCAAGCTTTTGACCTCGAGTTAGCAGACTCTACTGTTTACCAAATTTACATTTTGACAGTGAGTCTGTGAGCAGGCTAACATCAATCGAGACAATCAAACCAATTGTAAAATTGATCTCATAACGGCATATTAATGTAGCCGCTATATTAACATTGCAAAACTTTATTTTCTGTGTTGAAAGGAAGCTAGAACACATTAATTACTAGAAAAGACAAATACTCAGTCAAATTTCCAAATCCGAAATAATCGGAACAAAAAATATCACTACAAATCCAATCCGATCCGAAGACCAAAAATATTAACCCGAATCCGACCTGACTAGATCGGATCGGGTCCGGACTCGGATTCAGGTCAGATTCAGCTTTGCAGAGAGTCTCACAATTTTACACTGAATCTCAAGGTCTCACAGTTTCTCTCACTTTCTGGCGGCAGAATGCAATGAATGTCCTTATTTTCTGTGTACAAAATATTGGGTGTGTTCAACAGCTTTTAAAATTTATGCTGTGTTGGATTATTCTGGGTGCTGATTCCAGACCTCTTTCCAGCTTTTAAACTAGCTCAAGTGTCAACATTATCCAAAATTGTCTTGGAAATCTTTGTTTCCTACCATTTTGAAAACATGATGAAATTCATGCCCCAGAATCCGCTTAGTAGTTCACCCCAGAATACAGAATTTCTAAAATCTCACTATTTTTTCAATTCGTAAGTTGGAAGGTCTGTAACTGTCATAAACACTCATGTTAATTCAGAGGGGTGAGCTTGAAGACAGATTTTTGTGAGAAATATCTAGTAGTAATGAATGTAAGGGGATAGCAAATATTCGCCCCTCCCCCTTCCCTTAGCAATATTAGAGAGATGCAAAGTATTGCTTGTTTGTTGCTGACCACTTCCAAAGGTAGGCTAACAATCATATTCAGCCTACTTTTGATGAGCGTTGGCCCGATAATCATTAAATCGGTAACAGTACTTAGATACGAACTGGGAACGTATACTTTATATAACAGTACTACATGATACAATAGCTATTGAGAGTGATTACCTTGACTAGCAACCATTGTCACGAAGAGACACACAACACACAATAACTTGATTGTTTCATACATCTTTGACATTTGTAAAACGTAAACCATCCAGTCTGTGCTGCTAGTTGGGTGACTCCGTTTTCATTAGACAACCATCAATGATTAACTGGCTAACTTTTAGTAATGCTTTTACATCATGTTTGCGTTGAGACATGTGAAAGTCATCACAGCTTGCCAACTGCGTCAACAGACCGCGGAACAAACCTTCCTGTTCCAGTTCATTACAGTGAACAAAGACGAAGTTCCTGTTGCATACTTCTGTCCTACACCCTTGAAGCCGAATTCTACTTCCTCGTAGAGTCGTGTGCCATTCAAACCACGCATTTGCAAGCAATGTATTGAATCCAACAATTGACAATTCTGACATTTGGAGAACAGAATGCTGCGTTCTCAAATAAACCAGGCAAGAACGACATTATTCGAGAGCAGCTCTTACTCAAACTTTACCATGATTGAATAAATAGCTGTTTGAGTTGTAACTTCCAAAACACTGAGTTACAGCAGGGACAGTTATCTTTCCTCTTTACCATGTTTTGACGTAGATCAGGCCATGATCAGATCAAAATACAAAATTCATTCCGTCATTTTCAAATTGTGAGCTGAGTGTCAATCCGCCTGTGCGTAAATGGCACCATGCTGATACTAATGACGTCACCAATTAGGGTATGCCTGGGGCTGGGGTAAGGCTGGGTATAATTTCTTGGGCATAATGTGCTGGGGCATAATTAACGAACCAACATGGCAGCTTCAACAACACAACTTTGAAAACTGTCGGTTCTGTTCGTTCTTCGACGAAGAAATGAATTCCTATGTGAGTGAATTATTCTAAGTCATACAATAACCATATGAATTCACAGTAGACTAATCATGCAATATTTTTTTTCAATTTAGATCGTTTTCACAGTTCTTCTTCTCACTCTATGTTTTTGCTCAATTGAGTGCAGAGTTAGAAATGATGGCGTTGCCGATGAACAAGATACTTATGATGCTGAAATTGATGACGCACTTGAATTACGACGCGGTAAATCATTTGTGTGGCACCATTTTGTTCACTACCGCGTCATGATTATGGGTACCTATTAAGAAGCTAGATTGTTGCATTAAATTGTGGAAAACTTCAACTTATATCAACAACGTGAAATTTACATGGGGTATTAGGCTACGCCGCTACCATAGTCTGTGTAGACTGTTGTGACAGTAGGGTTTCGTAGTCACTATGATGTCTACCACATCCACATTACTACCTGACTGCACTGTATCGCCGATGAAATTTTGTATTTTTAAGAGGGTTTATGTAAGAAATTAAAGAATAATGTGCGGGAAGTATCTTTTAAGTTCTCTGAGAACAACAAAAGCTGCAGCCTGACGTCTCATCGTCATTAGCATGATTGTATAGAATCATAGATTAGCCACCTACAGTATTTCATAAATATCCACTGTATGCCCACTGTAAAATTCATTGCGCAGATAACTGAGCCACCACCTGAAAGTTGAATTTAAAATCATAAGGTCATCATCGTCAAAGAATAGCTATAATTGTCATTGGTGTGGACCAACTTGGAATGAAATTGTTTTCATTTTATATATAATTGATCTGTTCAACTTTGATGTAGATCCCCGTGACGACAATGGGCCCTGTAAGAAAGCATTAGCATCCAAACCACATCTCATTGGTGCGTATCGTCCACAGTGCGATAAAGACGGCAATTACCTTCCTATGCAATGCCATGGATCTATTGGCTACTGTTGGTGTGCTACAAAAGACGGTCATCAACTGACAAGTAAACAACGTCCTTGGATGAATCAGCTCAACTGCGGTCAGTAGTAATCAATCCCTGATGCGAGTATATTTAATAATTATCAATAATTTAACATTTGAATAAAGTATGAAGCATGTTGATTTTATGATTGTTACAAACAAACAAACAAACAATCGGAGAAGCATTGTTTAAAAATAAGTGTCTCATTTTTGTTTACAATGTATTGGTCACCATATTGTTAATTTGATGTTTCACACTTCAGACATGGGCCCGTGCTTGCATGAACTTACAAAATTAGCACCGTCATTGCCAGCCATACTTGTGCGTGGTTACCCTCAATTACTGGGAAAGAAATATTTGCCAGAGTGCAGCCAAGATGGTTATTACAAACCAATTCAATGCGATTCTAAACAATGTTGGTGTGTTGATCGATTGGGTATTAAGAACACTATTTCAAAAGCAATCCAAGCTGGACAGAAATCCCGTTTGAAATGTTAATTAAAGAATTAAAGAGACTTGAAAATAAAATTATATATCTTCATTGCTCATGCATTGTAATTTTGTTTTAATAAAATAAGAACCCATAATTTTAAATGTAAACCAACGAACCTGTGTTGTATGATGTAATAATATGAACAGATCAAATTTGCATAATATAATTTTAACATTTAATCAAGATCGAACTCTGTACAATGAATTGTGTTGTTAGTTGACGTCAATGATGTCAATCGCTGTGATTTATTATTCAAAGGGTAACGGTATGGATAATGAACACACTGTTCTTTATCATCAGGCTCTTTTGATGCTGGTGTTTCTAGATTGATGTCCAATGCCTTGATTAATGGTATTACACTGGTTCTCTTGCGATACATCAGCAAGTACGCATTAGGACATACTACTTTGCTGTGTGACAAATTGTCAACATAGTCATCATCAAAATAGCGCCAACCTAAACAAATAAATTAGTAAAATATAAACAAAGCAGTTTCTCATTTGTGGAAAATACTAGTGTTCCATCACTCAGACTGACACCATCAGATTTCCAGATGACGCTTCCATTTACAGTCAAACTGGCGCTAGCGGGGGATACATAACGTCCGATATTACACAACACATTTCTGTATTTGTAATTTGATATTAGTATTTTCAATTGTTTTATGCATTTTTACTTTACATGTCTTCTATTTGATTAAGTTATAAAATTTGTCCAGGAATACTGCTTGATGTTGTAAAAGGCTTTTTGATTTGAAAGGGGTTTGGTCAGTCCCTCTGAGTAAGTAAGTCCTATCGGAGGGGTGGGGTGCCTACCAATAGTAACCCATTGTTGTTGATGTGGTGGTGTTTTGGTGACGGCAAAAAACAGCGACAGTAGCAGCAACAATGCAGTAAAGGTACAAAATAAAATGATGAAAGATAATCGTAATCTTAAATACATAACCAAACCATCCACTATGTTGCACTCTCAAGACAATTTTTTTTTTAATTTACAAGGATTGCATCCTGCCCCAGCTCCAGTCCGGCTCCTGTCTGTTCAAATACAGATACTCCTTCCTAAGTCGGAGTTTGACTTCTGCTCCTGCACATCTCTGGTTTCTAGATGTTATATATTCTACACAGGTTTCTACAATTAAGACCTACACACAGACAACACCTCAAACTATCATGATGTTCAAATTTTGTTTTCAGATATCCAAATGGTATGAGATGATAAATTGAGCTTCCTATTCAGAAAGATCCCTATCGTGTGAGATTCTCAGTATTTCTGTTACATTGGTAAACACTGACCTATGAGTTCTTGGTTGTTGCTATCCAACAATCGTGTCATGCATGTGTAGTGACCCATTTGCATTGATCCCAAATGTGAAACTACTCCAATCAGATCATACAAACAGTCTGTGCTGTAGCAAGATGTGTCTTTGCTAGTGTAGGGTGACATATCAAAATTGCTGGCAAGATGAAGTAAAAGATAAATTATAGATTGCATAATGATATGGCAAGAAAAAGACATTTGTACTACGCTTAGGCTACAAAATCACCTCAGTGGGTAAACAACATAATCCTTCATCTTTTGACCAAAACTGGAGTAGCTGAATCGCTTCAAATGCAGAAATAGAATGTCTGGCAAATGAGTGACAAACAATTCTTTCGTGGCAGCACGCACAGCTTTACATTTGGGGCACTTCCTGTTGTCCATAAAAAAGTAATATTACAATAAAAAAAATTGAAAATTTAATAAAAATCAAACATGCATCATACCATCCGTCTTTTTCACTTAAATTTTCTGGTCCTTTGAACACCTGCAAACAGTCTGCAATCGATAGATGGAGTAGAGCATCACGGTCTGCCTTGATTCCTATCACATGTTTAGTTTTGACCAATGGTGTCGTATTGATCTGATGACGCCATTCAATGCACAGACGTTGACAACCTTCTGCTAATTCTCTTTTGAAATTCTCTTTTGATAATATTGTGAAGTTGCCATCAAAATAGGCTGATTTATACATTTTCACAATAAAATCTTCTTCTAGGTGGCTCTTTCTATCCTTTGTCACATAGCCTTTCTCTACACTGCACAAGGCGGATATCCTCAGTGTTTCTATAAAGCTATGCCATGAATATAATTTGTTGGTATATGCTGTCATGTCTAAGATGAAAGGGAGGCCAACCTCGGACTTCACAAAAGTGACACAACTTCCCTTATGGTATTTCCAATGTTTCCTTTGGCAAATCTGTGAGCAATAAGCTACTCCAAAGCACCCGGTACATCGATTCAATTGGCTAATACCATCACTAGCCTTGGCACAATTGCCGCAGTGGGATTTAATGGTATCTAACCAGCTAGACAGCTGCTGGAAGCATGGAACAAAGCGGATATTAGATGATGCACAGCCTGATGGTTTGTTTGACATTTGATAAACAACAATGTGTTTCTGATTTAGTAATGATTTGACCGGCAAATCATCGTTAGCAAAAGCCAAATCATAAGAAAGTCTGCTTGATTTGAAAACCAAAAGTCTTTTTGAGTCGATTGAAGGAGATGCAACATTTAAACACGTCTTCAGCTCACTAACTGTTGACTCTTTACTTGGTACTTTGATGATGTGACTGATAGGTTGAACGTTGTGTTCATGATGTAGCAATACAACGGAGACTGTTAATGTAGATGATGAAACAGGAAGTGATATTTGAGCAAATGGATCAAACGCCTTTGACACCTGTCAATCAAAGTTAAACTAATAGCATACAAGGGAATATATTTAAATTCATCAAATGTTGTTTATTCAGCAGCATAATAAAACTGAAATCAAAATGGATACCTTGTCGCAGGTTTTGCATGTTACAACGGACATCAATTGACCATGAAATTGTTTTGAGATTGGAGAATTGTTTTTGTGCAAATAACGCTGCCATTCATGTGATGACTCAGATTCAGTTTTGTTCTTGTTGACATTTAGGTTGTGTTGCATGCCTGGATGGTTCATGTCCTGCCGTAAGCATTGAAAATAAGATCAACGCAATAAAAAACACATCTCAACCAATTAACATATATGTAATCAAGTGCATTACTGTCTACCTCGTGCAGGCCATCAAGCAGCGCAGAGAGGAATTCCTGTGCGTCGCATTGTTCAAATCCAGAAAATGCTGAAGACACACTACTGACCGCAGTCTAGAAAGATTTAATTCTGAATAATTAATCTCAGTTAAGTGCATATTTATAAACTAGGCTACCTACTATCAACAAAACCAATCACCTTCAGCGCTCTTGGGTTGTAAGAGGTGTGTTTCTTGTTACTATCCCATAATGCATTGATTGTGTCTGCGAATGAGTTTGCAATCTTCCCACCAGATCCAAGTGAATTGCTTTTGTTGATATGATGCACGTATGAATTGCCTGTCAACATAATACAGTTCCATCTTCTAGCTACTCTGCATTTATTTCATCGACAGCGGCAAAGCAATTACTCACTGTGACATTGCACATACCTAGAAACAGCTGTTTTACTTCTTGGATGTTTGCCAATATTTGCACAACAGCATTTAAATAGCAGTTGTTGGCAAAGTTTAATAGTCCAACCCTGCCTAAATGCTGCAGATCCCTTGAGCCATCTATTCCATTGCTCGTGTTTTCGTTTTTAGTTTCCTCCGTGTGTTTCTGATGCATGATAATGGTTGGCTTGCCGCCAAGAAGGCGTGGCTCTACTGTTGATGGACTCATTCATTTGAGATACTTACAACTTTAGTCTGCAATAAATCAAAAAGGTTGATTGTTGAAAAGAAATTGGCAAAAGCAAGAATGATGTGACAAAATAAAATCACTTGAAAACAAAATGCACCGGAACTAGTTCCAGCCTCTTATCATTATAAACCTCAGATAGAAATGAAAAGAGCCTGGAATTAGTTCCCGTGCACATTTGAAAATATGTTTTGATTTTAATTATTTCAGAATATCAGGCGGTGAATTATTCTAGACTATTTCCAATAATTATTTGATAATAAAAGCGCCTGTACTCCGTATGAATGTTTGATTTTTTCTGTGGGATTATACTACTAGACAGATTGTACATTTGCTCTAACTAGATAGTAAACAGACTTACTCAGTAGTTCAGTTCTCACATTTTCACATCAACTAAAAGCTTGTGGACAAAACTTGCAGCACGAATTGCGAACATTGCAGTCTGGTGACATTGCTAGTCTGGTCCTAACTAGCATAGGCCTAAGCCATAGTGGAATCCATGTATGTTACGATGGATATATCCGGCGTAGAACTGAGTTGATTTTCAAAGTGCCTATATGTCCGTACATACTAATAACAAAATTATTCTGTTATTCGTCCGTACGGAACAATAACAAGGATTTTATTATTATTGGTCCGCATCGATCCTCCGGGATTAGGGAGAGTCGTTACCAGGCTTCGCTCCTCAAGAATTGGCGCCACTTTCAAACCGTTCATATTTTCGTTGTTTCTCATCGTGGAAGGTCGCTATGATATATTATTTTATCCAACTAGTTTAGTTAATTTAATTCAATCATGGCTGCTTTATTTGTTGGTACCAAATTTTCTTGCTTACAAGACGTCGAGAAAGCTGTCAAACAAAACTTGAAAGGTTTGTGTTTGCCTCGATCATCGAAGAGCCGTAGAGGCCGCCATTTTTCATTCGAATGAATTAAAATGCGTACTTGATCGAAGCTTTAAAAGATATTTGAATGTAATTAATTTGAAAGGAAGAATATGCTTCATATTCACGATTTTCTGTATTTGTTTTTATGTATAAAAAGACTAACAGTATAAACTCCGCGTCTTGGAATTGGATTGCCTGACCGACTGCATAACTGTTGCTACCGACCGTGGTTTCTTCCCCTATCCCAAATTCTCAGAGATATGATATAATTATGATTTCAATTACTGTACCTCCTGACCCCTCAATAAAAATAATCATTACGACATGACATAATAAAGCCATTTTCAAGTTTTACAACGGACATATAATTTAATTATTGATTGTTGGTACGTACGTACGAATAATGCTTTTTTTGCTATTGGTACGTATGGACAAATAATGGGGATTTAGTCAGTATTCGTTCCCAGATTACGGACCAATAACAGAAATTTTTTATTTGTCCGTACGGACAAATAATCAAAATAATTTGTTATTCGTCCGTACGGACCAATAAGGGTAGCCGTTGACTTTATGCCAATTTGATTTCTTTGGCGTGGGAATTTGATAATTTTCTATAGTTTTCAACTAAATTTGGGCCTTTTGGTGTATTCTTGAATTCTGACTTGGCGTGGCGTAATTCTGGCGTAAATATCCGGCGTTCCAAATTCAAGGATTCCACTATGGGGCCTAAGCCGCCTAATTAAATTAGCAATGTTATCAGTTATCGCATACAAATACTTTTGTTCAGTTTGCAAACTACAGCCAAGAGAAAGTTGAAAGTTGATAAACATGGAAATTGAATGAATGACAGATGGATCGAGACATCAGAATCAGACGAGAACGATATTTAGCCAATGAATTTAAGTCGTCAAGCCATCAAATTGAAATCATCCCTCGACTCGACCGCTGCGGCGCTGCTGCCCTAGCTAGCCAAGCATTTCAGCTAATGAATCTGATTGAGATTGATTGCACTTATGTCTATCAATTGAAGCAGAATAATAAACATAATAAACACGATCAAAGTATTATGTTAAAGATTAAGAAACTCACTCACTTGTATTCACGAATCCACTCTTTCATTCTCCTTGAGCACAACACAACTTTCGCTCAAGTCGCAGCCATTTTGTTGAGTTGACATACAAGCGAGACATCTTCACATTACGTCTTTCAGTTTTCATTTTTCATTTACAAATACGAAATAAACGAAGTGGATAATGTTCCGGCTGCCGGAATCCTGATTACTACCGATAATGTTCCGTGCGTCTTTTGCGCATGCGTTATCTGTTGTCAGCTTTTCTCTCACATTAGTTCAACATGCAATGGCGACGGACGGTGCTGTTCCTCGACCACGTTAATAACAATTCTGTTTATCAATTTAATCGTTACAAATACGATATTTTTTGCAGATTATCACAAGTTGTGTTTTACTTTTTGTAACAATAACAATTTTTTTTTTATGAAAACATTAAACAAGCAAAGGAGACACAAAGGAGAAGTTTACAAATTATAATTTTATATTCAAATTACTTATTTTTATTAAAATGGTGTTCGCTTGATTGTTTTGAACCCGAATGCATAAAATTGCAAATCGAGTCAGGGCGAAGGACAATTTGTTTCTGAGACAATTTTTTACTACGCTGAGATAGTTATGTTGTTTCTCTCTCAGTTTTATAGATAGCTCACTTATGAAGCACTAAGCACGTATAGCGCTTAAAAAAGTGAAATGCTAAAAATCACAGCATCTGTAGTCTGCGTTTACAGACCGCGCTTTTGTGAATGAATCGCGGTCTGTAACGCAGGCTAATGCATCTGCGGCGGCGAAATTTGTGAAGCATAATTCATGATGCCGCTGCCGCTTATAATACCCTAATCGAGCGTGAATTAAACGCTATAATTTTAGCGGTAAAAACGGCTAGTAACAGTAATAAGCATTGTATAGCATGGAAAGAGATAAGGCGTCTTAAGAATCATAGTAGTAGTAGTAGTATAGACAGTCACATTATAGGAATGTGCCGTCCCTCTTACGCCTTACATATTTGCTACATAAAGAACGCCACAAAACACGGTCAGACATAGCTGACAAAGAAACTTTTAAATAACACAATTCACGATACAAAACATTATGAAAAGATACTACTCTACCATAGCCCCGTCGAAGCATCTCCTTCGGTTGCCAATGAAGGATGTCATGCAGCGGTTGAGGGGCATACGTCTTTGATCTTTCGATGTGACCTAAAAAAGACATCTGACGTTGGTGAGCAATAGCAGAGGCAGAAGGGGAAAGTTTCCTAAGTTTAGCAGTAGACAGTAAGTTGGGCCAATGTACTCCTAAAGCATGCCGAAGCATGGCGTCATAAGCTGAGTCAAGTCGGGTCAATAGTGAGGTTGATAGAACCCACGTTTCAGAAGCATATAATAGAACAGGTTCTATCGTGTGTCTGAACAGTCTTAACTTAACGTCAGTGTTGACATCGGACGCCCAGAATTTATTCAGACCTCTAATGGCTGCCCAAGCCTGGCCTCTACGTTGTGTTAAATCATCTGAAGAAGATGGAAGTACAGAACCTAGGTACTTGAACGAATCTACACGTTCTATGTCACCATTAGATGTAGCAAGGTGTGCCTGTTTTATGCCTAAAGCAATAAATTTCGTCTTAGTCGTGTTAATTGTCAAGCCTACCGTTTTACCAACCCGTTCAACTTCATCAAGAAGCTGTTGTGCTTCAGATATGCTATTTGTTAAGATAGCAATATCGTCAACGAATGAGAGGTCCGATACGCTGCGCTCTGGATGACGTGAAGACCTACGACGATCAAGGATAAAACCGGAAGAGTCAGGACATGAAATACGAAAAACATAATCGATAAATAGTGTAAATAAAAAAGGGGACAATGTGTCACCCTGTAGTACGCCACAAGCTGTCGGGAAATCATCAGTATCACCATAGTGAGTTCTAACAAAAGCCGAAGTAGAAGAATAAAAGGACATAATAGCATCGATAAGAACAATAGGTACATTATAGAAATCTAATATTTCTGGGATTCTGCATCTTAACACGGAGTCAAAGGCCTTTTTGAAGTCAATAAAAATTGCAACAATGTCTTTTTGATGAGTCCTACAGCCTTCTAACAATATCCTAGCTGATAGAATTTGGCCTAAGGTTGACCGGCTATTCCTGCCACCGTTTTGATTGTATCTTAAATATGGGTCAATTACTGACGCCAGCCTTTTATGTAGAATCTTATTATTAGCTTTTCCTGCAGTACAACTTAAAGTGATACCCCTCTGTTGGTCTAGGTTTCTAGACGTGTTCTTGTTGACGGTGATGACAGCAGATCTTCGCCATTGACCCGGTACTTGTTGCTCCCCTGACAAAACGGCATTTATGATGGTAAGTAGCTCATTTTGTACAAGAGGTTCTCGAAGTGCCAGGGTGGGGATTCCATCTGGTCCAGGAGACGCAAGGGGTTTCATAGAAAATAGAATAGAGCATAATTCGTCATTAGTAACAGGAGAAGTATTATAATTGGACATATCAGGAGGGGAGAAGTTAGGCGGTGGAGCTAATTTATTTAACGATAGTAGACAGGATGGGGGATTATATAAATCATAAAAATAATTACGAATCATACTATTTGCCTCGACAGAATCATACGCTTCAACTAATAAGGGCTTGTGGGATGGGTTCTTAAGACGCCTTATCTCTTTCCATGCTATACAATGCTTATTACTATTACTAGCCGTTTTTACCGCTAAAATTATAGCGTTTAATTCACGCTCGATTAGGGCGTTATGAGCGGCAGCGAGATCTATTGTTTTTTGATCAACAATAGATTGTAAAAGACTGATATTGTGTATAGTAGGAGAACAATCACGTAATTGTTTTTTGGCAAGTTTCAATTCATATCTTACCTGTGTGATCATTGCGTCACTGTCCCAAGAGACGCGTGACCATTGTCTTTTCTTCCGCGGCAAAACGGTCTCGGCTTAGAATCATCGGTTAAGAATCATCACCATCCCACAGGCCCTTATTAGTTGAAGCGTATGATTCTGTCGAGACAAACAGTATGATTCGTAATTATTTTTATGATTATATAATCCCCCTTCCTGTCTAATATCGTTAAATAAATTAGCACCATCTCCTAATTTCTCCCCTCCTGGTATGTCCAATTATAATACTTCTCTCGTTATACCAATGATGAATTATGCTCTATTCTATTTTCTATGAAACCCCTTGCGTCTCCTGGACCAGATGGAGTCCCCACCCTCGCACTTCGAGAACCTCTTGCACAAAATGAGATACTTACCATCATAAATGCCGTTTTGTCAGGGGAACAACAAGTACCGGGTCAGTGGCGAAGATCTGCTGTCATCACCGTCAACAAGACCTCATTTAGAGACCTAGACCAACAGAGAGGTATCACTTTAAGTTGTACCAATCAAAATGGTGACAGGAATAGCCGGTCAACTTTAGGCCAAATCCTATCAGCTAGGATATTGTTAGAAAGCTGTAGGACACATCAAAAAGACATTGTTGCAATTTTTAATGACTTCAAAAAGGCCTTTAATTGACTCTGTGTTAAGATGCAGAATCCCAGAAATACTAGATTTCTATAATGTACCTATTGTTCTTATCGATGCTATTATGTCCTTTTATTCTTCTACTTCGGCTTTTGTTAGAACTCACTATGGTGATACTGATGATTTCCCGATAGCTTGTGGCGTACTACAGGGTGACACATTGTCCTCTTTTTTATTTACTCTATTTATTTGATCATGTTTTTCGTATTTCATGCCCTGACTCTTCCGGCTTTACCCTTGATCGTTGTAGGGCTTCACGTCATCCAGAGCGCAGCGTATCGGACCTCTCGTTCGTTGACGATATTGCTATCTTAACGAATAGCATATCTGATGCACATGTTATGCAAACGTTAATAACCTTAAATCTCTATTAGCCTCATTTTCATGTTTTACATCTATAGTTTTATGTATATGTAAAGGAGGTCGGATATGAGGGCAGTTTTGGAGTTTAATGATAGTCTGGAGTAGCTGTTTTAGATTGAGTGCTCTCCTTGACCATTTTGATCATTTATATTATATATTCAAGTTTGTATACAATGACTTATTGATTGGATCCGTTTACCATCTTGAAACTACTTTATCATTATTTACCATATTAATATTACTTTCTTAATATTATTATTAATATTATTATTATTATATTATTATTATTAATATTACTTTCTGATTACTTATTTATGCACCTGTTTTAGCACCATTTAAAGCTAATCAACCAACAAAGCTTCACTGTGATGCTTCTGGTACTGGTTATGGTGCAATGTTGTTACAAACTGATGTTAATGGAGATGATCATCCTGTTGCGTACTTTAGTGGCTCTTTTAACAAACACGAACGACGATATTCAGTGTCAGAACAAGAACTACTGGCAGTTATTCGCGCTGTTGACCGTTTTAGACCTTATCTTGGTCATAGAGAATTCACTGTTATTACTGATCATAAAGCATTAGTTTGGTTATTTAGTTTAAAAAGACTTTCAAATCGTCTATTTCATTGGAGTTTAGCTCTGCAAGAGTATGCTAAATACATGAAAATTATACATCGTCCTGGTAAAGAGAATGCAGATGCTGATATGTTATCACGATTACATGAAAACGATGTAGAATCTATTACAATTGGTACAGAACAATGTCCTGCAGATTTTCCTGTATGTCCTTCGATTCTAACTGCATGTTTATCTGTATGTCAAGTCGTCAAAGATAATGTAAACACTACCGAAAGTTTGGATTTATTATTAGAACAAAAGGAGGATCCTGTATTGCTAAGGATTATTGAATATTTATCTAATACAATAGAACATACAAATGATGATAATATTACAAAACAAAATGATATGAATCAGTATCATAATTATGCTATTATTTCTGGTTTATTACATTGAATTCCTGATGGTAAATTTCAAGGTAGATACCAATTATGTGTTCCTAATCAATTACGAATACCAATATTAAAGGAACTTCATGATACGCCATTATCAGGCCATTTACGTATAAAACGAACATGGGCAAGATTAGTTGGTAAATACTATTGGAAAGGTTCATATCAAGATGGGGTTGATTATGTAACGTCGTGTACTACTTGTCAACGTAATAAAGTATCTAGGAAGCCAAAGGGTGGAGAGATACACCCACTTATATCATTAAAACCTTTCGATCGAATTAGTCTAGATCACATTGGACCTTTGACACCTTCAGCTGAAGGCCATAGACATTTATTGGTATTTGTTGATCATTTTACACGTTTGACTATTATTGAACCTACAAAATCTACTGATGCTTTAACTGTAGCTAGATTCCTAGTAGATAAAGTATTTCTAGTTCATGGTACTCCACTTGAAATTTTAACGGATAGAGGGAAAGCATTCAGAAATAAACTAATGTTCGCTATCTCTTCAAAGATATTTTGTGCAACACTAAACCTGAAGAGACCCTTCCAGATGGTTATTTTCCTGTTGAAAGAATTTTAGATTGTAAGAAGCGTGGTAAAGGATATTCGTATTTAGTTAAATGGAAGGGCTACTCCGAAGCAGATGCAACGTGGGAGCCAGGAAGCTATTAAAAAAGTCCACCGTTACAGTTATTATTGAAAGACTTTCATAATGCTAATACTGTATAAAATTTTAAATCATCTTCAATTTAAAGCTTACATGCCATTACTTTAGTTAATACTTAGATTAAACATTTTACTATTTTTTAATTAATATTTTAGATTACTGCTAACGCTTTCCAAAACGGGAGGAAATGTTATGCAAATGTTAATAACCTTATATCTCTATTACCTCATTTTCATGTTTTACATCTATAGTTTTATGTATATGTAAAGGAGGTCGGATATGAGGGCAGTTTTGGAGTTTAATGATAGTCTGGAGTAGCTGTTTTAGATTGAGTGCTCTCCTTGACCATTTTGATCATTTATATTATATATTCAAGTTTGTATACAATGACTTATTGATTGGATCCGTTTACCATCTTGAAACTACTTTATCATTATTTACCATATTAATATTACTTTCTTAATACACAACAACTTCTTGATGAAGTTGAACGGGTTGGTAAAACGGTAGGCTTGACAATTGACACGGCTAAGACGAAATTTATTGCTTTAGGCATAAAGCAGGCACATCTTGCTACATTAAATGGTGACATAGAACGTGTAGATTCGTTCAATTACCTAGGTTCTGTACTTCCATCTTCTACAGATAATTTCACCTCAAAATTTAACCCAACGAGAGGCCAGGCTTGGGCAGCCATTAGAGGTCTAAATAAATTCTGGGCGTCCGATGTCAACACTGACGCTAAGTTACGACTGTTCAGACACACGATAAAACCTTTTCTATTATATGCATCTGAAACATGGGTTCTATCAACCACACTATTGACTCGATTTGACTCAGCTCATGACGCCATGATTCGGCATGCTTTAAGAATGCATTGGCCAAACTTACTGTCTACTGCTAAACTTAGAAAACTTTCCTCTTCTGCCTCTGCTATTGCTCACCAACGTCAGATGTCTTTTTTAGGTCACATCAAAAGATCAATCGTGAATTGTGTTATTTACAAGTTTCATTGTCAGCTATGTCTGACCGTGATTTGTGGCGTCCTTTGCGTAGCAAATATGTAAGGCGTAAGAGGGACGGCACATTCCTATGATGTGACTGTCTATACTACTACTACTACTACTACTACTACTACTACTACTACTACTACTACTACTACTAAGCATAACTACCGGTTTTCGGAGCCATATGTTTTACACTAGGATTCTATGCGCGCTCTTTCGACCGATCAGATCACAGAAAACCTTTGTGATATCTTAGAATTAAGTTTTACGAATACTCGCAGAGTCTCTCTGAGGTATTTTCCTATTTCCAAACAGAAGCCCGAAACACGAAACATATATGGAGAGAGACGAAAAAGTTGAAAGACAAAACTACCCGCCAAGTAACATTTTGTGAACATACTGCATAAACAAGTGGTATATACCACAGTATTAAAGAATTAAAAATTACTTGATTTCCATGTCTTGGTCTGTCTTGATAATTAATAATATCGATTGGGTAATTTGATATGTGGATGCTATCAAGCTGTCTCGAACAGGGCCTCACAGTTTGGGCTGAATTAAGTCGTAGTCAATAGCTGTCTTCCAATGATATCTCGCTTAAAGATCCCACCATGATGATGCAAAATGAATGATCTTTGATCATGGCAATTGGAAAACAAATATCAAATATATCAAATCAAAAAGGATCTGAACGAATGTGGTACGTTGGTGAGTTTACACATGTTCAAATTTCAGAATTCTATATTACTTATACTATGGGCTGTCATCAGAGCTGCTAACTAATTCTAAGTAAAGTATTCGTCATTTGGGATAAAAATATCACGTCAGCGAAATGCAGAAACAAAATCAGTAAGTATAACAGATATGACTTATCAAGAGAGAAAAAACAGATAATACGAAACCATGAAAATGGATGGTTTTAACATTGTGTTATTTAATTGTAATATTGTATCTTAAATTTGTCGCAGTACGACCATCGCCATTAAGAACCGTCCCTCTCAAACTGCGTCCCTCCCAGCCCTCGTGTGGTCACGTGTCATCTTCCTGTTGACAATACTGATGGTGAATATGCAAATGACCAAACCGTCGATCATCAATGAAGAAAGAAAACAAAATCACGTATCAATCCAAGGAACAATTCGCTTGACAGACGTCTTTCAAGGTTTCAATGCACATCGCACATACATATATTCTTCTATCGCTTAATTAATCGGCTCTTTCTTAATCATATCATTACGATGGAGGGCATGGCATGGTGATGATTAATTACTTTATTATAGGAAAGTCTGACACATCAGTCAACAGGAAGCCTGGGTTCTGTCCTCGAATCAATAATGATATCTCGCGCATGACTAGTAGCTGCAAACAACAATGTGAGCGTGATATTCATTGTCATGGTAACATGAAATGTTGCTATGATGGCTGCACACTCGTCTGCACAAGCCCAACAATCAACGGTAAGTTAGTCACTTATAACAGTTATATAATAACAGTAATGTATGGTGCCTCTGCGTTTTTATCATCTCTCAATCTTGTTTCAGTGCGCGCTGGTTCCTGTCCGTTGTTGAAGCATAAGTTAACGTGTACAACAAGACGAGACACGTGCAGTACGGATGACGAATGTGAACACGCATTGAAATGTTGCTTCGATGGATGTAGAAATATCTGTTTCTCTCTCTACAACATCAAAGGTATAATTCATCTTAAACATACGAAAATATTCAGATCAAGTAATTATTTCCATCTTCGTCATATGGTGTCATTTTTCCCTGTTAGAGCGACCAGGTTTTTGCCCCGCAAGAGTCACGAAGACCGCGCCAACTACTTGCTACAATCGATGCCACACAGATACAGATTGTACAGACGGAGTGACAAAATGCTGTAAAATCGGATGTGGAAAGGAATGCGTAATACCAAATTTCAACAGTGTGTATAGCTCCAATGTTTTGTGATGCTGTTATTATTCTATAATCCATCATGAAAACTCATTCTCTGTCAATTTTTTCCCCCAGTCAAATGGGGTCATTGTCCCGCAGGAAAGAGGGAAGTGCATCAAGCATCGGTGGGTGCTTGTAGAGAAACTAATGATTCTCCCGATGAATGTCGTAATGATATCGACTGTGCTGGATCTAGGAAATGCTGCCATTTGGAGTGCGGGCGAAGATGCATTGATATTTTTGAAATTGGTATTTTTACATCATACCTTAAATAATTTATTAAGTTGCTTGGTTAGTTAACGAAGTTATAAATTAACTGCAATCTATTTTGAATTTATTATCAGCCCGCCCTGGCCAATGTCACAGATCAGCAAGTAGTCGGAAAGAAAGACAATCAGCGCCTCTTTGCATATCTGACCTCGATTGCGAACCACAACAGAAATGCTGCGGAATTGAAAGCAACCGAACTTGCCTCGCACAAAATCTGTCCCCCGTAGGCGAGTTTAGCTCCCAAGGATTCTTACGTTACCAATTGTTGCTTTTCGATGATGTCATCGTTTTTATTTGCCAGGTTGTCAATCACTTCGTACTCAACGATGGTACAACGAGGCTGATTCATGGTACGAGGATGATTGTCTAAAATGCCAATGTTATGGCAACAAGATCAGCTGCGTTCCATTAGTATGTCCACATGGTAACCCACTGCCAAAAGGTTGCACGGAGAAAAGAATGCAGGGAAGGTGTTGTCCAGAGATAAGATGTCACGATAAGAGACCCACTACAGGTTACACATTTTATTTAAGGAAATAGTTAAACACTGGATTCAAATCATTTAAGTCTTTCTCTTTGCTTTTCAGTACGTAATGACACGTGCATTTCACGAACGACTGGAGCAAGTCGTAAAAATCATGAATCGTGGTACTTGGATAAATGCACGATATGTACGTGTAATAATGGCTTTGTCTCGTGTAGCTCCATCGTTTGCCCGCAAAAGCCACAACCAGGCTGCATGTTCATTGAAGGTTTGAGTCAATGCTGTCCAGAAGTATTGTGCACTTCAGGTACGCGAGATGCTTCAATCCAATCTATATATATATGCCCTGAACGATGAAACTAAAACTGGGTCTACGTGTTTCAGATTGTATCGACGAAAAGGGTGAGCAACACAACTCAGGTGATCATTGGAAAGAGGCTGATTGCATGCGATGTCAATGCAGTCACAACCACACCAAACAGTGCCACCTTTACCAATGTCCAGCAACAGAACTTCAGTCGGACCATGATGGTCGCTGTTTGGAGTACAAGACGCCCGGAATATGTTGCCCAGAAATACGGTGCTCAAGCAGTCAAGGTGGGTGGCAAGTCATTTTTCATTTTACTGATGTTACAAATGGTTTAGTTTTCTAACTTAATCAGACATTCTCTTCTCTATACACAATTCGAAACAGAGGAAGATTGCAGT
This sequence comes from Haliclystus octoradiatus, assembly GCA_916610825.1. Lineage (NCBI taxonomy): Eukaryota > Metazoa > Cnidaria > Staurozoa > Stauromedusae > Haliclystidae > Haliclystus > Haliclystus octoradiatus. Next base: position 327,884 of record OU744448.1, read on the forward strand.
GTAGCGCCATTAAGACGCAGTGGAGAAACATGGGCAGAGAGCGCATGCGCATCATGCAACTGTAAAAATGGTGTGGTCAGTTGCCAATCACAAATTTGCCCTTCAATTGACGACAGAAGAAGATGTTTTGAAATAGCATCTGACGATCAATGCTGTGGCAACATAGTCTGCCCTATGAACAGTAAGGCAATAATCAATCGACCAATCGACACAAACTCGACAGCACCTTCCAATACTGATTTTCATTCATCCAATCAGGAGAGAGTGGTTGTCTTGACAACGGTAGATGGTACTATAGCAGTGAGATATGGCAGAGGGATGAATGCGTGACGTGTGTCTGTAGCAATCAAAGTGTTCAGTGCTACAGAATGGCATGCGAGCTGCCTCATCCTGGATGCGTGGCAGAATATGTCCATCAGAAATGCTGTCCAAATATCAAATGCAAGCCAGGTCACCATCGATGCTTATCAATCAAGTATCTCAGATCTAGTGATCCAATAATTAATGATATCGATAATGATGTATTTTCTACACAGAGCGACCCATGTATTGCAATGAATCTGGGGTTCGTCACATCGACGGAGATAGTTGGTACAGAGATCCTTGTAGACAGTGCCATTGCAGAGATGGGCACATCACATGTACTATTCGAAGGTGCCCAACTGTCATGGCAATGGCTGGTTGCTCACTCGTAAATCACAAAGATGAATGCTGTTCAACAATTTCTTGTAGACCACGTACGGTTGTCCTCACATATTTGCTGATACCAGTATTGCAACAAACAAGATATTGAACAGAATGTTTGTTTTTCAGCGTTGAGCAATTGCAGCCAATCAGATGGCGATGGTGTTCGTCTTCATGGCACGTCATGGTCCGCAGATAATGGTTGTACGACCTGTCACTGTTCGAATGGACTGATCGAGTGTATTCCGTCGCAGTGTCTCACGCCACCGGTTGGATGCTCACTTCGACGGTCAGAAGATCACTCATGTTGCCCTGACATCATTTGTCCAGGTAAATAATATCAGCAGCAAAGCATCGATATACATCCTGCCATTCAACTAATGAGTTTAATGTGATTGCAGCAAAGCAAGGCAACTGTCCAACAAAACCACCATCGCAATTCACCACTGCTTCAAATGGCACAGAGAGCGACTGCCAGAAACAATGTGTTGTTGATAATGATTGTTCCCAGCAGAAGAAATGTTGTCCCGTAGGATGTCACGCCCTCTGCGTGGCACCAATTGCAATAAGTATGCTTCCGCAGTGAATGATAATTTACTTATTACAAATGATGATGATGATGACGATGAACTTGTAATGAGTTTTGTCCTCTTCTTTTTGAGATTGTTTTGATAGCAATCGAAGGCAGAGGGTCTACGGCGATTCATGGTACGGCCACGGTTTGTGTGAGATCTGTCACTGCACGATTGATCATCAAACTATCTGCACAAACCTAAGCGACAATTGTCCATCCATTCCCGATGGTTGTGACATTGTCCCCACGCAAGGTCAATGCTGTCCAGATTTAGACTGTCTCGCTTCGAATGACGAAGGTGGGATGTCATTCTATTATCTAATTGTGTAGTTCTATTATCGTGCTTATAATATCTTCCTTATTCACAAATTGCTGAATTTGGTCAACTCGTAAAAATCGAAAATCAAATCAAACTTGTTGTACTGAAAGTGACTTAAGATTTCTTTGTCAAGTTAAAACCAGTAAAATATCCGTAGAGTTACTAATGACTTGAATGATGTCCTATTATTGTTTCAATTATTAGACCCGGAAATAACAAAGGAATGCCTTCATCACGGTGCTGTTTATGACCAAGGTGAACGATGGATGAGTGACTCTTGTTTCCAGTGTCAGTGCAACAGAACAATAGTAAGATGTAATAGATTAATCGAATGCCCTAATCAGCCAATCAACTGTCGGAGGGAACATCATGAAAATGCGTGCTGTCCAGAGGTAGCATGCCGAGAAAGTAGGTCATACCTCATTGTGACGTAATCGGACTATTTCATCAATCTCCATGTAGGTTAGTAGGATCTTTGATTGTGATTTTGGTTTAGTTCAGAGTTGTGTTCTAAATGGAACGGTTGTGATTCTTGATGGGGAATCATGGCAAATCGATCCTTGTACAAATTGTCGATGCGACAAGGGTCAGTCATGGTGTACAACTAAAACATGTCCCGTGATCGTAGATGTCTCTCAAGGAAGATGCAATCGCATTTCTATTGCTGGTCAATGCTGCCCCAATGTTGAATGCCAACCGCCGGAACATGAACTTTTGAGTAAGTAAATCTTACAGATGACATTACAGACGATCATAAAGCATTAACAGTTAATTATTATTATGATCAGACGGAACGAATGGAGGATGCTCAACTAGCAACAATCAGCAACATCACCATGGAGATGTTTGGAACGACGGACCATGCATGACGTGTACATGCCTCAATAGTCACGTGATGTGTGAAACAATCGTCTGCCCTATCGTTGTTGGTTCAAACTGTCGCACTGAAAAGACAAAAGGTCACTGCTGCCCGAATGTCGTATGCCGTGAAGGTAAGAGCATACGGTCACGGTAGTGACCAAAGATATCACCATGGATATTGTTGCTTAATTCCTCTTTTTAATTTTCAGAACGCAGTTGCCTTTACAAAGCAACTAAGTATCTAAACGGTGAACGTTGGACACTAACTCCATGCCAGTATTGCGAATGCTTCAATAGCCACACCATATGCCATGAAACACACTGTCCCACTCCACCATCAGACTGCGAGGCACGTCCCACGAAAGGTGTATGCTGCCCAGATATTATATGCCATCGAAAACTAAGTGACTATGGTATTAAATTAGTATCAATTGGGTTGCCGTTATCGATGTAACTCTTTTGCAAGTTCTTGTGATTTTCTTGAGTGATTCTATTTCAGATCCAAACCAATGCATAGATTTGCAAGGGAAAATTCACGGTCACGGAGATACATGGTCAACTGATTCAGGATGTACAACATGTCGATGTGATCACGGTCGTGTTTTGTGCCAGAGAAAGATTTGTCCTCCTTTCGTCTATCGTGCAGGCTGCTTCCAAGTTCAATACGCTGATGTGTGTTGCCCAGATGTAGTGTGTGGAAATAGTAAGGATGATGGAGCGAAAAAGAGGCATCAGCAACATGGAATATTTACGTCACGTGATGAGATTGTCATTTTCGATAACAGGTAAAGTGGGTCGATGTCCGATCGTTAAATTGAACACAAGCAATGAGATATCATGTGTAGACGAATGCCATCACGATAACGATTGCATCGATGATAAGAAGTGTTGCACCAATGGGTGTGGTAGGGGGTGTATGATTCCCAATTGGAACATCGGCAAAAAGACATCCGTCCCAGGTGAGAATCATTTCCAGGGCAATCATTGACATAGGAATAAATGATAATCTATTATGACGTCATTTACAGCGAGCAAGATCGGCGATTGTCCTAAGCCTCGTTTCCATCTCAAATGCTCACGAAGAACCCATGCATGCGAAAGAGATACCGACTGTCGGTTCACTTGGAAATGTTGTTTCAACGGTTGCTACAAGCAGTGTCAGATGCCAGCCATAGGTAATTTAGTAACGATTGAATACAAACATGAACAGTGCCAACCGTTTTCGTAATGATTGTCTGTTTCATCTGCTTCAGATTTAAAATGCCCTACTAAACAACCACGTGCGCTGTGCTTTGAAAACCCATGTACACACACTGATTGTTCAACTAATGGCAGCCATCTTGCCTGCGTGGTAAGGACATGCGGGTCTTGCAGGGCAGAGTTTTACAACGAAAAGGGAAGCATCGTCATGTGCGGTCACAGAAGTTAGTATTTACATGCTGTAAATTTCGAGTGAGCTCGAAAGATGCTTTATAGCAGGAGAAATGATCATTTAAACCGTTCTACTATAACTTTGCACAGCCTTAGGCCTCGAAAGCGATGGAGATGATGAAGCGAAGAACAATAGTAAAGGTATCGTAAGCTTAATAATCATCTAGAGACATGGAATAAAAAATATCTTACAATATAAACTATTAATATGTCAATTAAGATTGCGATGGTACAGTTTGGGACCAATCACCATGTACAGTATGCGCATGCGAGAAGGGTATCAGGCGATGTTGGATGAAGGCGTGCAGCCCCATTCCCATTGGTTGCTTCCCTTTGCCAGAGCCAAGATTATGCTGTCCGAAAGTAGTTTGCCCGTATGGTGAGTGCATATGTCCGTTACCATGCATTTATCAGTGGCCGATGGGAATATCTTCTGCTGTTTAAATTGGATTTTGTTAACAGAAACACGATGTGTAGCAGACGGTGGCATAGATCGATGGCAGATTGACAAGTGCACCGAATGCAGATGTAGAAACAGGGTACTATCTTGTTTTTCAACCACATGCCGAATGCGTAGCCCAATGTCATCATCATTATTTTCACCTGGGGACCTGACAAGCAAAGGAAACAACACATGCTGTCCTTTTCACCATCATAAAGGTAAAACGCAAAATAAAAATAGTAAAGTCAAATTGTGTTTCAGTCGTTACAAACGTAATCAGCAGTTGATATTTTTGTTTTCAAGGTTGCCTTGACAACACTGGTGAGCACAAAGCGGAAGGTTCTAGATGGAGACCAGATCCGTGTATGAAGTGTTCATGCCTCAAAGGCGACAGTGTGTGCGTCATCACCGAGTGTCCTCTCCCGGGCCACGGATGTTATGAACGCCGTTCCAATAAGTACAAATGCTGCCCTGACATCATCTGCCCAGAAGGTAAATCTCTTCTCGTCTCCATCGTTTAATTGGCGATAAATAATATTCCTTAATTTGCTGTCATTGTTGTAGATATATCCCCGTGCTCACATCGATTGAAGGAACTTATGCTGCTAAAGTCTCCATCGAATGGTCACTGGCCACGGTGTGATTACAATGGAATGTATCATCATAGACAGTGTAATTCCATAACAGGATATTGCTGGTGCTCAAATCCGTGGGGCGAGGCAGTGCGTGGTACAGCTGTGCAGTTTTCGTATCCATCGTGCCGTGAGTGATTTTGCCTTTGAGACGCCAATAAAGATTGATCAATTAATATTTCATATATTCTATGCCTCTGTCTTCTTGGTAGTTTATCAGCCATGCTATGATCATGTCTCCTTGGTTACAAATCATAGCCGTCACGTTCCACTTTGCAAATTGAATGGTTTCTATCATCCAAAGCAATGCCACAATGGAGAATGTTGGTGCGTTGACAAGTACGGCGTAGAAATAGCAGACAGTCGAAGTACGAGGAAAGAGAGGATCCCTTGCCGTAAGTATAATCTTCGATCGGGTTATCCGATTTCAATTAGCTGCAACATAATGTTGACGTGGTTTCTGTTTGTAAGCATGCCGTGATCCATCGAAGTCGTTCTACAGACAGCACGGTGAAGTATTCAACATCAACGCATGCCATCGAAGTGTCTGCCAAGATGGATCCGTTCATCATAAATCAAGCCAATGCGGCATAAGAACCCAATCGAAACATAATGGATGCAAGGCGATTCGATTGGCTTATTCATGTTGCCCCATCTACGAATGTTCAAATGGTAATTGGCAACCATCAGCGAGTCATTGCCTTTGTTGGTATAATTATATGACGTCATTTCCTATTCTTATTATTCAGAATGCATTGATAGTCGAGGGGTGTCACGTGACATGAATGAGACATGGAACGAAGGCAACTGTCTTGTGTGTAAGTGTCATCAAATCAATGGCATACATTGCCACAGGAAGAAATGTCCTTTTGTATTACCATTACAAAAAGGATGCAAAGTGGTGCCACGAAGTGACTCATGCTGCGGGACAATTGCATGTAGCGAGAGAGGTACATATAGCCATTGATTACAATCAATCAAATTAAAAGTATCTACAATCAAGGCATTCATTATGTATAATCCGTACGTTATAGATTGTGTGTCCACAAACAGCATAATAGCTGATTGTCCCATCCATCCATGCGAGGGCCTCAGATGTGGTAACTCTCCAAATGCAACATGCGTGGCTAGTTTCTGCAACAGATGTACTGCTACATTCATTGATCAAAATACGAAAAAGCCAGTGATTGATTGTGGAGTAATATAGATAGTAGTAGTATATCATATCAACTGATAATACATGTATATACAGTGGCGATGACCATATTAGAAAATGAGTTAATTAATGATTTACATACAACTTTTTCATTTCAAATACCACCGTCAATCGAGTGCATAACAGTAACTTTCTATTTGGTAAGTATAATCGGGACCGATTCTCTGACCGATTCATACATACATCCCGATCTCTAACGGGAACCAGATTTCGGACGAATGCGTCATACAGTATAAATAATTACTAGCTACAGTCACATAGATTCGTGGGAATTTCTCACGTTCCACCCTCTTGTGGGGCTTGTCTGCGGGGAGATCGAAGAGGGCTTTCCCCCATTGTTATAACCATCTGAGCCAGCTGATGTTTCTGTTGAGCCGTGTTGCAGCTTGGGTAACTTCTTCACAGCGGCCTTCTTGTTGATTGGTCCTTTTCGGGCGTCAATGATTCGTTGATTGTAGGGAATTCCATATTCTCTGTAATTGAATAAACAATTAAAAACCAATTCTCAATGCTAGATTCCAAATTATGATCGAGAATACGCCAATGAAGAAACGCACCTGTTTCTAGGATAGTCAAATGGCTTCTTCGTGTGTGGCGTCATCTTGGGCGGCTGCTGAATGGAAAATTAAACGTCACGACCATTTATATCGAATGCATCTCAAACGAATTAATTAACAAATCAATCCGCTACCTGATTAAGCTGCGTATAGCAATTCTCGACGTCCTCTTGCAACTTATGCCTTTGCTATAATGTAATATTATTGTGAAAAATAGCATTGATCTTGGCTCGTTTTAATACATTTTAATTTACAAAAATAAAAATATGAAACATTTACCATTGACTCTTCGTTTAAACGCCACTCTAAATCTTTCAACTCGGAATCTAAATTAGTAGTTTCTTTCTCAAAAACCCTTTGAAGCCGTTTCACTTCTACCTGGAACAAATTAACATGTCGTAGACATGAAGATTACTACAATATATAATAAGAACATGGATATGTCAAAATCAAAGAATGCATTTGATGGTCGTGTTATATAATTATATACTGACGATGATGATACCTCGTTTAGGTCGGCGAAATCGTCCACAGCCTCGTCCGTGTGATCTGAAAAACGCAATTTAGGATTGATCTGATAGTCTACATGATGAAATATTAGAAGCGTGCAGATATTAAATATAAATATCTCATTGATTAGAAGGTAACCTTGTATAGTGGCATCGATTTCCTTGAGTTTGTTTTGCATCTGATCGATTTGTTGCTGCATTGATGCGTTGATCTTTCGTTGTGAGTTATACCGCTCTTCCCATTCCCTATCTGGACATTTGGCACAGACAGAGAAAAATAACTGATTACAAACAAAGCCTGACTGATGGGAAATGACATCCCGGCTGTAGGGATGAGACCCACCTTCGTTGCTGCGGCTAGTTGAAGCTTCTTTGGCTCTAGAAAGTGTTCTATTCAAGTCGGGGATTGACTGAGCGAGCATATCCCTGCAAATGAGCGAAAAAGGAAAATCCAACAAATGCGATTCAATCATTCATCTCATAATGAAATAATTGTAGGATAAGAGTTACGAATAAATTAGTCACCTCATATTTTCTTCTTCTTGTAAATCTTCTTCGAGGCGTCTCAATTCGCTATCGATCGATGACCGATTGTCATCGAAATCGAAAGACTTTCTCTTGTCTTCACTGGTCACCATTTTTGAAAATGAAAATAACAACATTCAAAGCATTCGAGGTTGCTATGGTAACGTTTACGTTATAAACACAAAAACTAAGCGGTGAATGTTATGGTAAAAAAAAACAATCATTTTGTAATAATAATAATAATCTGAGTTCTAACATCAACATTCATAATGATAATATTATTTTAATAATAATTTGATATTGATAATCTGACTGTACAAAATTTATAATTTCTAGCAGCACCGCATCCATCCGGTTTCAACCATTCTAATCCATACTAGAATCATCAAATAGGATCAGATAATATTTATATTCATTAAAATAAGTATCTTTATTTTTAAAACGTCCACCATCCTGGTGAGGCTGTTGACTACAGAACAGTGCAGCAACAACTCCTCTGCTGAGATTTGACATCGCATGTTGTATCGTCTGACAAGGGCTGAGGAAGATTTTCTCTAGCAATCATATGCATAACTGTCCTCCGACCAGCGGCTAACTTTAACGCTAGAAAATGCAAAGGCATAAACAATAAACAATGTACATAAGACATCTTTTTTATTTTTTAATTAAAATATTTATTTAATAACGGGAAAGGTAGTAGAATTATATTTACATTGATATTTTATTACATATTTAAAAAAAGGACAATTCAAGAATTTTAATTACAATTTAAGTTCAAAAAAATATTAACTATCTATCTATCTATCTATCTATCTATCTATATCTATGGCTAATTTACATTTGTACATTTGTAATTTATATTTGTTCTGGGAAAGACACACAGTGCATTGGTCATCTGTATGACGATGATGATATTCTTACGGATGTACAGCATAAGACAATGTTTGCTTCTGCAGTAATACCGTACTCAACTTTTCATTATGTAAACAAATTGGAATGTCATCAAACGATATACCAAGCAAGAGAGCTGGGAGTAACTTTGATGAAAGTAACAAACATCTCGGTAATTGTTAATTTTTGAGTACCTATTGTAATCATACTGACTAATGGCATTTTTAGAATTGTTAAAGTTTGTAGATTTCATCTCATTTATTATCACCATCATAGTTTATTGAGAATAGGCTCTAAGGAACCTTTAGGCTGTTACTAGATATAGATTTCATATTTTTCAATGTAGGTTTTTTAAATAACTTCGATACATGTCTGAGTATGACATACCAAGATAAATAGTGAATTCGCAAGGTGCAGTGGAGGTGTTGAACCGATCAAACAATAGAATCACAGCAAGACAGCTTTTACAAGAACAGTAATTTTACGGTCAAACCCTTCTTAGCTCAAATGCATATGCAATGGTCATAGAAACGGGAAAAAGATTACAACGTTGGTTATGATGTCTGAATTTTTAGCAAAGGTTTGTACTAGACATGTTTGGTGCTTCACCAAGACTTCCAGCTTTGTATTGATATTGGTCACGTGACTGCGCTTTGCGAATTCGAAACGGTGCAATAAAAAGAAAACACATTGTAACTTATAGTTAATTGCATTGAACGTTTACAGGAATGTCAATCATCCCCTATTTCATCTTATCTTATAACAGCAGCCAAGTGTTACTATTAACCCTGGCCATTGCATGGGCCTTCTTCAAACAAGGAAACTGTAATGAAAATATTAGCTACATACCAGATAGCGTCACATTCTCGTGTAGGAACCTGCCTTGATAAATGAGACGCAACACGTGATGATTTTCCACTGCCTCTCTTTCATGCTGCCACTCTATAGATGATAAAAAACAATTATAAAATGGTTGAATAAGATCAACAACACATATGACCACATGGTGAGGGGGTTTAGCTTTGCAAGTTCTGTGTGTGTTTCATCCGTTCTAGAACTTGTCGTGATATGTCAGCTGAGGATCAAAAGTGCTCATTTGGCGGATTTGCGCCATCTGAGGGGTTGCAATTAGACATGTGCCACATGCCCAGGCGGTACTCCACCTTACCAACGGCTGTTTTGTATTGGGGACATGTAACTTTTTAGCGAATGAAGTGATGCACTCATTACAAAAATTCAGAATGGCCAATCACAGCTTAGCATTGGTCTATTTTCTAACTTGTGAAATAATTTGTGACGTCTTTGTGAATTGAAAAGGCGTTAAAAATGATTCCCACATCGCGGCACATCGTTTTCCATGTAGATTACTACACCTGTTTTTCTTAAGTGGTCCATTGTATTCTGTTTATAAAATAGATGACACAACATTGCTAGCTCATCATTTCACTCGCTGAAATTTTACAAGGTCCGGATATAGAGCAGCAGAATAGTGGGCCTTGTGGAGCTAGGCTAGGTTGCAATAAGTATGCAGTTTGTTTAGTAAGCATTTAGGACGAGATTGGGGCTAGTAGCGTATTGTTTGAGATATGATATTTCTTCCATTAGCCCTATCAGTGCAGGTATCAAGCGTGCTTGCTTTTGAATATACGTAAAATGCTGTGTAGCATTCAGCATTCAGTTGGATTGACAAATCAGAGACATATAAATTGAAGGTCGACCCCTGTGGCACACCAAAATAGATGATCTCAAAATTGTCAGAGAGTTTATCGTCGATTTGAACAGATTGATGTCGATCTGTTACACAATCCATTGATTTGAACAAATTGATGTCTATGTGTTAAGTAATGAAGGGTTACTGCACCGCAACCATGTTTGGGTTCTCTGATACCAACACACGGGATATTGGGAGACACGAGAAAGCATCAGAAAAACAAGAGCCCGTAGAGCGAGTGTTTTTCAGCTATCGAGTGTCTCCAAACATCCCGCGTGTTGGTCAGAGGACCCAACAAGGCTGCCATGCAGTAACCCTTTTGTGAAATGAAACATATTTTTACCATTTTTAAACGAATTTAACATAAATGATTTGACTGATTAGATCAATTTTCTCCTATAAATCTTCACGCCTTCGTCATATTTTGCCTTTCTTCAAATCACAGATCCAGAGTTCTACTTTTGAAACACTTTCGATTCTTTTGAACGCTATGATTTTGATCTGTCTTGTTTCTCATTTCTGCTTTGTCGCAAGCTTTTGCCGGTTTTGTAGGGCATTTTTGTCTCGGAATAGCCATCATAACCAAACAAATGATGCAAAGAAGAAGAATGCCTTGAATTATAATACTGTACTCTGAAATATATATCATCAACAATGTTAATAATGCAATTTTTTTATTTGCAATTATTTAGAAATTTTGGATGTTTTTTCTCTCGTGATGTCCAAGTTGTTTTGGCTTGCGTGATCCAAATACGGAAGTAAGCCAATCAAATCATTAGAACAGCATTCGAAAATTTATCGAGTTTTACAATTAATTTTCCAATTCAAAAAACTTTCAAAAAATCCCATGAGGTGCTAAATTTGAAAAGATTTTGAAAAATTCTCAAACAGCATCATTGTCACTTAACGATTTTCATGGCTTTTATCAAATCATCTCCAATGTCCTTTTATGAAGTCAGATATATTTGAAGCAAGCAATGATTAAGCGTCAATATTTTCAATTAGTTGCTTCAACACAAGACGTTTCTATAGACATATCTTGGAGAGAGCAGGTAGGATTGAGATTGGTCTATAGCTATTCTCGTCAACAGGTTGGTAAATCTTGGGAATGGGGACATTCAAGCGATCTTCCACAGTTTTGGAAATTTAGATTCCCCAATAGAAGTGTTGATGATGAGCATAAGTGGTCCTGAAATGTATTCAATTGAAAGCTTGATAAACTTGACTGGGATAATATCTGCACCCGTTGAACTTTCAGATCGGAGACTCTTGATTTCTTCAAATACTTCATATAAGATGGCTGAACCAGAGGCGGAAACAGGTCGTAGTACAAAAGAGTTGTCTTCCTTTTAGGGCAAGGAGTCGATCAAGTGCAGCAAATTCTGTTTTGTCAGAGTCGTTACTGGCCCTGGTGTCGTATTAGCTGTTGTAATAAAGTGTTTCTTTAAAACGCTTGGATTATCTCTTAAAGGTTTTCGATTTGGATGTAATGCCCTTTGGATGACTTGCCACACTTCTTTCGGTCTTTTGAAGATAAGGCCCTAACCATAAATTGTATTTTGTTTTGTTTATTTCACACATGCCTCCAAGGATTCCCGTCATTTTTCGTATGTTATCCTTTCTATGTAAATCTCATAGAAGGTCCATGTCTTGTTATGCAGTCAGTGACAATTGAGTTTAACGCATCCACCATATCATCAAGAGATTGGAGACCATATCTGCAGCCTCATTGTGTATGTAATTGTAGAGTGGTTTGAGCCTGGTTACAGTCATACATGCAAATATTACATCCTGAACATCACTTACAGTGGGGCATGGTATTGTACCAGATTGAGTTACCTTCTTGGAATGATTAGTTATCATATGTTGGTTGCTTGGTAGCTCCTAGTCCTAGCAGCTGTTTTATTTGGTTTCATAAGGCCAACATCACATCCCTTGTTAGTATTAATACACTCAGTGACATGTAACCGTCACTTAGAAGTAAGATAAGGTGCGGTATCCAAAGCTGAATCCGCCACACAAAATGCGCAAATATCTAAAAATCAAAGTTACTTGTCTCTATATACAGTATTCATAATTGATGGACTTTTTCTGCTGCGAAATACAGCATTATATTCTGGCATTGCTACGTACTCAATCAATGCAGGTTGTCATTAAATATGTTACCATAATTATGTGGGGGGTATTGCTGAATCATATGCTTGAATTCGTTGAGGGTAGATGATGTCATAGATTGTGTGTGTAATCAAGTGACTAATTATCAGATGGTTGGATGATTTATAAGATGTTTTGTGATTGGCTGAATTGTGATGATGTAGATCAAGGGTCTGAACACATATGAAAAGGAAGGATGGTAAAAAGACATCAAGTCCATGTTGTGTAAAATAGAATGTATAAAAATGTCTGAGTAAATTCACTCCCTATACAATCCTCCTCCTTAGAGATTTTGATCATATTTGGTAAGATAATTTAATTGCAAGATTCTTTTTTATCAACAGCAGCAAAAGTGAACCATAAACAAAGATGCAAAACCTTGTAAGATTGTCTTGTAAGATTGCAGGAGTATGTCCAGTAATGAATAAATATTTTGCACAATTGGATCCAAGAAAGCTGTAATCGCATGGTATTTCAGATTCTAAATTCTAGGTAATTATAATTATCAAAGTCAGAATGAAATGAAAAAACATGAAAAAGAAAAGCAGAGAACAATTTGAAGCATGTGACCATACTCCATTGTAATAATTGCAAGGGCATTCATCTATTTGAAATCATAATTAGATAATAGGCCTAAAAATAATTTTATAGGTAACACAAATATTTTGACAGGATAGACACTTCAGTGTGAATCACTGTTATCAACCTGTGTCCTGAATAAAATTAAAATGGAAAGAACAAATATTTTTAAATTAAAATAAATTAAAATTAAGTTGAACAAATAAAGCAAAATTTTATGGCACATAATTATTGAGCTCTAAGGATCATTGAAATGCTTAAAATTGTTGTTGATTAGTAATTTATTTTTATCAAATGAAGTAGTTTTTCTTATTTCAAGGGCTAGCTTGTTGTAAGTTTAAACATTACATCTGCTGCGTTGCTAGACAGTAACGTCTGCGTGGGTATGAAATTTTGAATTTTGTCATTTCAAATAGACAGGATTTACGTACCTAATTAACGTCATCATGTCTGTCTAGATAATACTCACCGATTGGCCAGTTATGGTAAATGGTTTCTGCAATTGCGCCAGCAGAACAGGAAATATGAAAGAGAAACTCTGCCGTCTTTCCATTGACTAACAACAACCTCAAACAAAGCTGTAACACATCAAACAATGCACCAACATTAAATCAAAATAAATCACACAGAAACGGGGTGAAATAAAACGTCACATGTTGCATAGGTCGAAGCATGCTGCGAAGTGGCACACAATCAAAAATGATTATACAACCTAAAATATAATAGGCCTAATGATAATAATAGAATGATATGAAAATTGAATGCGAAAAGTACTAAACTCGGGAGACGGAGACCGGATATCGAGTATAGAAAATGGAAATTTGTTTGTTTTGCATCTAAAAATCACTTTAACTTCGTCAACGTTACTCTAAAAGAAGAGTTTAAAAGTGAAATAACACAAACAGCGAAAAGGTTTAATGTCACTTTTGAATAATCTAATACCATCGATTATATGTGACAGCGAATGTCGTTAATTAATATGAAGCAGTCCAGTATGTTCAGATGTCAAAGCCAAAAGATAGAGACGCTCACTACAAATTCATAGATAAATAATTATGTCGTTCTCTAAGCTAAGCTTTGAGCAAAGCATTCACGAGAATAGAAAGAGAACTGACTGTTCCAACAAACAAACAAACTTCAGCCTATTAGATAATAGCAGATTTTATCATTTATAAAAAAGGAGGACAAGCACACTTAGTTCCATCATTAGTCAGCAGCCAGTAATCCGACGCATGAGATGAACGAAAATGATATAAATTCAATGAAATTGCTAGACAGGTACATAGGAAAGATAAGGGTTTAGGTTTTGAAGCAAAACACTTTTTCAAGTTCAATTGACAAATTCGTCAACATTCGAGATAGTTCTGTGCTGTTCAGGAGCTCAAGACAGTAACATAATCCAAGTTCACAATATTGCCGTGGTCAAAAGGGCAATAATAAGCATTGACAAAAATATACAATCTGCCTGGAATTAATACAAGTCACCTTAAAGCCTATCAAAAAGCCTTTACCTTATCTAAAGGTATTTCTTCGCCAGGATAGTGGCGAACTTTTTCTCCCATCACGCCTAAACAGTTGTCATCAGACCGAAACTTTGTTGACATTAACGAGACGAAACTATGTTCTCCATTACTATAAAACCATACGCTATATATGCGAAGAGCATAAGAGTATCATAAACAATATAAAATGAACCGTGGAATAACTAAAACCCTTAGATAAAAAGCTCTTTCACTTCGTAGTAATGTAGACCGCTTCGTCAGTCTGGTCGAGACAGGAGCGAAAAAATGAAGTCTATTGGAAACGATGATGTCATGGGGCAACCTCGTGCCCAGGATTTATTTATTTTATTAACTGCTGCAGAAATAAGACGCACAGTCAAAATGTTGCATCACGCAAGCGATTTTACTAGCACCAACAAACTCAAATGCTTCAAAGTAAAGGTAGAAAAAACGCAATTAATTTAAAAATAAATAAAAATATGATCTTACCCGGGCTCGAACCGGGGACCTTGTGCGTGTAAAGCACACGTGATAACCACTACACTACAAGACCGTAATAACTACCGCATCGAAATTGTGGTATTTATAAATAGCAGCAAACCATTGATCTCTGAGCATTGAAGGACAAAAATAAATATTCTAGAGAACACTGTTGACTTTGCCCAGAATTTTCTTCCTAAAGATCAGACATGTCAAGAAAGTAATGTTAGGACTTGTAGCGGGTGTGGGTTCAGATCCAATCTGTGCTCAACAACTATGGATCCGGATTGATTCAAGGATGTCGGATTGAAGTTGATGGTTAGGGAATTAATGGTGTCTGCATGGCGCAACAAAGTCTATTGAATCAAAACGAAAAATAACATTCCTGTCTGTTTGTCATTTCAAAAATGTCGGCATTTGACGGCTACAATACAAATATCATCTGTAAAAAAGCTGTTTAATTTTGATATTGAAAGTGACATATAATCTGAGATTAACTTCATGTATTATTGTGAATATTTTATAATAAATTGTATGTTTGATAGATATATATATATATATATATAAACCTCAGCTAATTTCTTCCACAACTAAACTTGGAAATACTCCAGTTCGGTCGTCAAGCGTTCCTACCCACCAACCATCGTCAACGCCATTCTCATCTTTATTTGTGACATTGATAACATCCCCTTCATTGAAAGCAAGCTCCTCATCACTAAGCGGAGTGTAATCGTACAAAGCGCGCACTTGACATAACACAGAGGGACCTATTGTCAATAAAATAGTAAACAACATTAGGGTTGACTCATAAAAAGTTTAAACTCAACATTTTTAAGCATTTAATTGACCATCGCGCCCCTTTGAGGGCTCAAAGTAGAAAAGTGAAAGCCATATTTCAAGCCATAAGTACCGTAATGAATCAGTGCATCACACACCATCTTTGAAGACTGAGCCCAAAGACTGCTGGTCAGTTTTATGTATTTAACTTGTTGTACTAAATGCCTCAATTGCTTTGCAGTTTTTTTCGATGAACAGATAAATTTTGCTGAAATAAGCATACGAAAATGTGACAGTTTCAAATTTTGGAAATAGGAGATTCAAAATCAGGTGATGTCATAATTAATGTTTAAATTCTGCTGATCATGTGAGTGATTGCGATATGATCACGACAGCTAATGAGCAATCGTTCATGACAACAACATGATTTCAAATTTTCATTGTTATGAAAAAATGATTGATAGTGGGTGAAGTGAAATATAATATTTACGATATCACAAAGAAAAATCAATAATTCTATATCCCAGCAAAATGTTCTTACAAATGGACGCCTTGCATTGAGTCTAAGTGATTCTAAGTTTATTTCAAATGGCTAAATGACAAATCAGCACAGCTAAAATAGCAACAATCTTGTAATAATAATATAATATCCGACAAAGCACCTGGGATATGGTCGCTGATTGATTCGCTTTTCATATTCATTGTCTTTTCAATTGTAACTGTTACGTTTTCGTGAATGTTTGATAATGAAGTGTCCCTTGGCATTGGAGGGCTAGATTTAACCTCAACGTAAGACTCTGGGAAGAAGCCAACCTGCCCAGTGATATTCCGACCCTGCAGATAAAAGACACATGAGGCTATCAATTGACATTAACGGAAATCAAAATAATAATTTTATTATAAATAAAAATATTAGCATACCTTGCACCATCCTTCGCCGTCCCGTTCAAGTATTTCCAAATCTTCTCCGTTATTAATTGACAATTCTTCACAAGATGCAGCAAAAAACGAATAAATTGCACGTGCAGAACATGGTATCTGACCTTGCGATGATGTTGTGGACATGGCATCATCACTCGAATGCCGTTTAGCGGTATTATAAGGGGTTTCATTGTCTTCCTCTTCGTCCCACTCGTCATCAAATTCATTCTTGTCTGTTGCCTCGCCATCGTCTATAGATCAAGAACAGAGCAAATGAAAAAATAAAGTTACACTTGAGATAGAGAGGAAGTTTAAATATGTTTAAATAATTAATTGAATAAACAGTCCAAAGCCAGACTAGCTTTTCAAATAATATTTTCAAATAAGCATTACACAAAAGTCTACTCGTTTCATTAGAATAAAACATTTTCTACTTCGATGTTAGTTCTTTGAAATAATGATCATTAATGCTTTACGATATATGGTTCTTAAATATTTGTTGAAAAAGCAAAATTAAATGTTTCCTTACTATTATTTTCAAGGTATTTTCTTTCTTCTTCTTCTTGCAGCTGAATAGCATCGTGGAGCCATTCGTCAACATTAACTGGCAAACATAACACAACACATAACATAACACATAACACATTGTTATTAATCAATCTGACATATTGCTATCATGTAAACATGTAATTTTGTATTTAAATATTTCCATTGCCTACTTCCAGATTGACGCATGGCATCCAGTCGTGCATCTGCCTTGCATTTCAAAACCTAAAAAGGATCACAAATTAATTAATACTCTTCCATTAACAGTCTGTTAATATAAGTCCATATTGAGGGTCCCTAATATAAACAGTTCATGAACAGCTCATGAACGAACATGGAGTTACTGAAATTTCCATGAACATGTAGCATTTTAGCGCTCATGAACTCAATTTTTCACAGGGGAATTGGGATGTAAACTTACTTAATGAAGACTTCTTGAACAAGTGAAACAAGAAACAAAAGAATTGTGTTTATCATTAATTTTAGACAAACATTTTTATTTATTATTAAGCTACCCAGATATTTTTCAATGTTTCATCCATCATCCATTTGCGTCTTATGATCAAGTAATATGACTTTCACAAGCTTTGATGAAATGAATGGATTTACTGTTAATATGGACAGAGCACAACACAAACCTCAAGATGGCGAATTTCTTCATTGAGAGAATCTTTGTCTTTTATAATACCATTACCATTAGCAACCGGCTAGAGCAGAAAACAATAAGTTAAACACAAAAGACTCTAAAATCTCAACAAATTATCCACAATGCCATTCACTCACTGGTGAATCATTCAATGCCAGCAGCTCATTAGTTTTGCGGTTTATAAATCGCTTCTCCTTGGCAACCCTGCCAGCCCATTTTCTGGCTTCTTTGTTAAGATCCAGATCAGCGTTAAATTCTTGGGACAATGTTGTTACCTAGGTTACAAAGTCAACATGTCACTATACTATACGACAAACGTCAAATTGCAGAACATGTAATAAAAGACAAATGAATTCTACCTGGTCAGATCCAAAGGCCTTGAAATCATAAGATAAGCATTGTGTGAAGACAGGGTTTTTCTTAAGGAACGCTTCTAATGCATGAACACGCTGCAGCTGAAGATAAAACACTTTAAAATACAAACTGAGCCTCCCATCCCTGTAGGCTTATTAAGTACATATTTTTGAAAGACTTACAGCAGAAGCATCTTGAGATAGTGCCTTGAACGATTGTGCTGTTTTCTCACTACTATTGATTTCTAGATTAGCCACTGTCAAAAAGTGACATTTGAATGTGTCATAGATATTGCTGTCCTGAATCTGAATATAAATGAAAATAAAATAATGAAGCATAATGATTGAGAATCAGGCAACCAATCAACAAGAGGTTCAGTTGATTGGGCACCTCAATTAATTCTGGTAAGTCCCTTCCGTAGTAACGTTGTTGATGAGCGTTGCTTGCAGCGAGACTCAAGATGTATTCATTGCGTGATACGGCCGCCAGTTTCTCGCCAACTTCCTTTTTACTTTGAGTCTAAATGTTGAAGAATTTTAATAATTGAATGAGATTTCAAATCAGCTGAATAAATATCATTTATCATATAAATATCATGTGATATTGAACGAATCACAGACAATGACAACACCTTATTCAATGTCTTTTCTAACTTCCCTTTAGATTGGTAGAAACGCACAGTACCTTTCCGTAACCTAAATGGAAATGATATGATATCAGCAATAACAAATAGTCTAAACTGCTGTAGTATATAATAAGCTACAATGATCTCACTTCTCCTCAGCTTCATTTGCATGTTCTCTTGCTTGCATGGCCACTTTCTGGTGTTCGTTGTACGCTTTTTGTGTCTGTGAAAAAACGCAAGTGTCGATGTCAAACTAATTAATGTCTTTTCAATAATCATAATGACATACTAATTTTTATAGTTTTATATTTACACATCCAGATTCCGGATGAATGTGCTCAATTTTACAAAATTCGATAATTTTTACAAACAGATTGTAGGATTTTGTTGTTGTTAGTTTCTCAATATCACATCCTCCTGGTCACAGTTGTATCTTTGTGTGAAATGTGTTTAGGATGTGTCAAGTTTATAATGTCACGTTGCATAATTTGTATTGTGTTTGCTGTTCACGTGATTGCATTGTTCTATAATGTGTGGTTTGTCATGTGCTAATTAGCGATGTATTGTGATTGGTTAATTGTGTCATTGTCTCAGCAGTATTATGATATTAGTTGTTGCGTGTTTATGTATCCGCCTCTTGCTTGTTGACTGTCGTGGAAGATGGATTATATATATCAACTTTTGACTGATTTGCTAGGCAGTAGGGTGGCCAATATCGATATGAAATTGCTCCTTACTGATCTAACTAATTAGCTACCATTGCAATGAGCTAATCCTCTATTGAGAACACCTCCAGGTGCGTAGATCCACCAGGCATAGTCGGAACCCCAATATAAGTGTAAGTCATTGGTATCATTGGTATCACATTAGTTGTAAGTAGGACTACAATTTGATTTTGAAAAATAAAAATAACAATCTCAGAAACAAATACACCACCTTATCAAGATCAGTAATGGTGAAAACAATTTCTTCGTGTAGCCTCTCCGAAAGTTGGGTAGCCTAAAGACAATACAAAGAAGTTGTTGGTAGCAGGCATGATTGTTAAAATTTGTTGAATATTATCTACAAGTTTTTGATTATTATTTACAACACAAGAGAACAATTTCAAACCTTTTTTAATGTCAGTTGACGGTTAGCTTTGAACGATTTGATAGGTTCAGCAATGTCATTGGATAAAATATGTGAGACCTCGAGGCGCCGTTTAGCCAATTCCTCTGTGTGGGTAAGTATCTGTCGCCATATGGCAAACGGCGTGCTATGAGTTAAAAAATAAATAAGGTATCATTAGTGATAGCCACCAAACACACCATGGTACGAAACACTTTTGAAAATATGCACCAATCTTCAGGGCTGCCGAGGGGTAAGAGGGGTAACTGCCTTGGGGTCCCACAAGGTTTTCCAGGTAAATTCTGATTGTGAAGTTGAGCGTCGGTCACAAAAAATTCCACAGCGGAGTGAACAAATATTTTTTCATATTTGCACCAATCCCTCCGGACCCGGAGTTGTTCTCTGCGGCCATTATTAATCTTTATTCATTCTGTTCCCATCACTTTTAATCTTAAACGCTTCAAAACAAATAATATTGAAAAACCGAAAACTTTAAATCAATTTAAATCCGGCTGATACACTTTTAGTTGAGAAGTTGATAATAACTCACCACAGCTCCTCTTTATCTAATTCTCTTGGAGGAAATTTCTGTAAATACTGTGACACCAACTTTTGAGTGGCCTGGGCATACTCTCTTTCAATATTTGATCTCAATTTTGTGTAATTCCTATTACCATGAGTCCAAAATAAATCTAGTTCATTAACGAGAATATAAACAGGTTATACAGGTTATATCTACAGGTTCATCAAGGTATGACTATGCAACTCAGTAATGGGAAATCATTTCTTCATCATGCTATAAAAATGTTGGCTGAAAAGCAATTGGAAATGTAGTTCACAAGAATTAACTACAGCAACATTCAGATGCTAATTATTGCATGGAAATATGCATGAGCTGAAACAACGTGTACAGCTAAGTCTGTCGGTAGCATGATTGTTTGCTAACTAAGCTATCAGCTGCAACATTATAATATTTCACACCTGAGATCTTCTAGCAAATCAGACTCCACTTGTTGCTTGGTTTGGAGCTTTCCAAGCTGTTCGATCTGAACGGCCTTGAATGCGCTGACATGTTTTATCTGGGAAAAGAGAAAACTAAGTACAGTAATCAAAACAGCAAACAGAACGACAGAGAAATACCAGAAGTCGATCAACGACAACAAACGAGCTGACAACCAACAGTACACACAGGACACAGTTTAGGAAAACAACATCATTATTAACTTCATTCAATAACACAAGTCTAATCTAAGCAATCACACAGGCGATCGTAGCAACCGTCTAACCGTAACAAATCAAAATGTATCTCTATCTATCTATCTATCTATTGAGTCACGGTTTGGAATTCCAAACACATAAGTTCTGATAGTGACAGACAACAAGCGATGTCAATTGTACATCAAACGATAACATAATAAAACAGGCCGTTCTACAAATGTACAACTAATATATATACATATACATATGAATATTTCAAAATGTGTTAGTCCTTGCTAAGCTAGGAAACGTCAACAGGCAGAGGCAACTAGGCAACTCTAGCAATGAGACTGGTGTTGTGAAATGATCGCATCCGAGAGAGTCAGTCCGTCGATGATGGAAACGTGATTTTATGACGTACCTTTCTATGAATTGGTGGCGGTTGCTGCATATTGTCATCTCACAAAATCAGTTCTTGATCCACTTGTATAAAAGTGACAGGGTGATGTGGTCGTAATCATGTAATTTAGTTGTTTTAAAATGATTAAATAGAATCTCACATCACCCTGTTACGTATATGATGACTCTGTTCGAGAACGACGCAAAATCCATAATGGCGGTCATTTGGAATAATTGGCAAACGCCGAAGGCCCCCTTCAATTGCTCAACGGGTGCCTTCCGGACTATTGCATATATTTCATTTCACATGCGAACGGATGACTTTCAATGAAGAGAGACTATTATGACATTAAATTATAACTCAAGGGCAACATTTGATCATATATGAGATTCTACGTCGTTTTGGTTAGAGCAGGGAAAATGTAGGGGACGTTCCCTATAATTTTGTAAAGATAAATTAAGAATCAAACCAATGAGACTTTTTACTGAATTTGAGGTTTATCCTCCTTTGTAAAGAGTCAAATAGCAATTATACAATTACTGTACAACATAACAACGAAAAAATTCTTAATTATAACAACAAATACATTTTAAACTCTTGGTTTGAGAACAACTAAATACTAATTCTCAACTATTTAATTAGTTTGACTCTGACCATTATGCTCTGTCGAAGGGACAGGACTACCAGAAGCACACTTTTCAGCCCCTCTTTCCCCTAATAATGTGGCCCCAATGATAAATTCCACTGACGTTTCTTTGACGATCGGCGAGAAGAATGCTTCTGTGATTTCTTGCGTGCTTAAATCGTGCGCACTTTCTAACACAGCGATTATTCTCGTTCGCACATCATCCGATTCATTGGTCGTCGACCGATTAAGTGTCTCTTCGAGCGCCACTTGCGCGATTCTTCTTGTTTCTGCGATTTCACCCATCTCAAGCAAACCAGTGAGAGCTAAACATAAAAAGTCAGCAATTAGTTTCATGTTTGGATTTATTGAACACATTTAAAATTAAATGAATCGGGAGTGAACACACCTTGATCAAATAACGTAACGATTTTTATCTGGTCATAAATATTCTTGTTACACTTTCCAATCGATATTCCATTTAAAACCAAAGTCTTTAATTTTTGAAAGGTATGCCATCTCAGCGAAGGACTGAAATATCGGGTGTTGTCAGCGCCGCCTCGTTCGCTAGTGGTGAGTGCCAACAGAGTTGAAAGTGGAAACATTTCGCCACACTGAGCTACGCTGATGGCAAACAGACATCCCCACTTGTCAACCACCAAGCGCATTCTATCTTGTTCACACAAACGATTGAATGCTATCAGTCCTCTTGCCCAATCAATCGTTGCAAATAATAATCTGGTTGACATTTCATAGAGGTACCCTAGATCTGTCATGGCCATTGCGGGCTGGTCGATGTGGAATGGTACAGCAGTTGTCGTAATAGATCCGATACCAAGGCTGTTATGACGCAGCGGAGACGTGCTTCTGTCCGTGGTTGCTGTTGCTGCATTCTATTAGATCGAAAACAACAGAGTTGATATATTTCAGTACTACACCATGACTTACAAATATGTCAGTCCTATTAAACAAGGTTCTATGTGAATTTATCAGGTCCTGATTAAATGATGATGATGGGAGACCCTTTGGGATTGTTGCAACCGTCTCCTTCGCCAACAGAGTCATCAGTCCATAGAATAGTCTTTCTCAAGATGTGATTTTCTACAAATCTTTTGGAAATATAATTATTTCAAACAAAACTTAACATTAACAGATTTATAGATTTTTCATTTAGGGCCTTATACTCAACTCTATACATTAACTCGGTGTATACATGTCCTTTGGATCTGTCTGTAAATTCGTTTTCTGTCCCTCGATAAACAAGCATTTGTGCTTACGAGGTGACGGTCAATCACAAATATATATGATTGGAAATGTAACATTGTTAATACTACTATATACACCATTGATACCTTGTAATAATTAATGTTTTATTTTTAGAATTTTCAAGGCCACATGTAAGTGAGGATACATTTAAAAATATCCTCCTTTATTTCATTTGCCTGTTAGCCATTGTGCTACAAATATATATGATGTATGTTTAATAATATAATATGAGGTAAAACACATATATGTGAAAGTGCTCAATGTTTGTTAGAACAGAGCATAATATAAAATTGAGACAAAGATGAGGCAAAACCTTTCCGTAACTCCAAGTTTCACGTGTTTATTTCACGATCATCAGACGGTATGGACACGTGAAACTTGGATTTACGGAGAGGCTTTGCCTCATCTTTGTCTCAAATTCATATGATGTATGTATACTAATAATTAATAGAAATAGAAAGGAGTTAGAGACCATACATTCTTACACATGTATACTATTATAAGCATGAAACTTAAAGTAACAGAATAAGAATGTGTGATCTCTATTATTATTATTTACAGCTCTGCCATTTACAACGTTGAGCACTGTATTCTTTGCTATTAGATAAAATCTAATAATGTGATGTAGGCCTATGTATATATATATATAATAAAAGACAATATCTACTATATATATATATACATCTGATGATACACACTATATCCTCCAAGGAGAACACCATCTACAGCGCTTTGGAATGTTACCTTGCTAGTTGGAGGTGATACGTTGCGAATGACTGGTCCATACAACTGTGGCTGCACACCCTGGCATGCCGTATTTAGACGTTCGCTAGAATCTTCGTCGTTCTTTACGCCACCTTCGTCGCTATTCGGACTCAAATCGGGCGTCGAATCGGGACGTGATCGAGATTTGACAAGGACCAATGGCTTTCGTTCACATTGAACAGCTTTAAACACACAATATGCAAGCCATTAGATCAAAGCAGAATGATTATATACAGCAGATAGAATGACATTCTAGTACCTTCTTTCTTCATTCCGACATCTAAACATTTCTTCATTCTACATGCCTTACATCGCGTCCTTTGATCTTTTTCAACTGGACATGTTCCATAAGCAGGACATTTGTAGCGACACTGATTCCTGATGCTTCTCCTAAAGAAGTTCTTGCATCCCTCGCATGAGAATACTTTGTAATGTTTACCAGTTGATTTATCTCCGCATATAACACAGTCAGGAAACGTAACCTTCTCGTGTGTGTGATCGCTCCTTTTCTCCGGCGTAACATTTTCGTTGGTGTTTTTATTTTTGGTTTCGTCCGCCTTTGTGTTGCATCTTGTCAACATAGAAGCCCTCAACGTTTCATCCATCTAATAAAGCATAAAATACCATAATTACATTGATTACATTGATTAATAACCAAAGTTAATTACCTCGATATAGGCTGCGTGGCGACGTTCCTCAACCCGTCATCATTCATTATTCCAGTTGTATCGCGTCTTCCTCTCAGCCACGCGAACCCTAAATGTTTCAATTTATTGATTGCGTGACTTTCAAATATGAAAATCGCGTGCATAAAAGTATTCCATGATTTGCAGGCCTTGTTTCGTTACTTGTTATTTCAAGTGTAAAATAAGATGAGATAAAAATGAACATAAACTATTAGAAAACAACAAGACAACTGCATAAAGGCCATCCAAAGTGGGAAAGGCAGGAGTTCATAGTTTCAAATTCAACAGACAGCCAACTCTGATCTAAGCAATTACATTCATCCACAATAATCGAATACATATAAGATATGTAAATATATAAATGATTTTTCATCTTCAATAGATATGAAACCTACCCTGACCCTTCCCAGGCGAGATCTTCCAATTGTTGATATAAAATCGAAGTAATAATTTCGTCCTCTGCAGCCAATTTGATCTGCCCGATGAACTTTGAGCGAGACAGTGGATGTCTGCGAAAAATGTAAATTAACCGGTTGGATTAAATAGCATACGGTATGGTGCAGCTGGACCAAACCATAGTTGACCAAACCGATATGGCACAAACAAAGTAAATCAAGAGAGCCAGGGAAAGGAATTCGGCAACATCATGAATTAGGCAACAAATATCAAGCCATATTATTAAAAACAAACATGAGGGCTAATGGAAGTGGAAATAACATTGAAATTAAAACAACATTTTGAAGGAAATTCATTCTAAACTAGGACGATCATATTATTTTTAGTTTATTCTACGTCGTGTGAACAACTTCGGAAAAATGTTTTAACTTACCACAACTATTCGGCATATGAGCTATCTTTCTTTTGGTTTCTCCTTTTCAGGTAGCCGTATGAACTTTAATAAACAACTATTTCGATCATGCGATTTGCAACTGACAATACCAGACAGAACTGAAACAATGTATAGCCGGCCGGCGAAAGTGCGTGACCTATGGCCTTGCAGACGCCGTCCAAACACACACGACACGCACGCAATATAACACACCCAACTCAAAAGGCTCAAAGACACTGGCAAAAAATGCCATATAAAGCAATGTTCTAAAACAGAGTAAGGATAACCGCGTGAGGGATACAGTTTAAAAGGAAATTGCTGACCGCGTTGAAAAATGTTGGTTTAAACTTTGCCCGATGATCATGTCCTACACATAGCGTGAAAAGCGCATTCGAATCGATCAATTCAATCACAGTAGATGACGTAAAACTAAAATGACTATCAACGAACACCAACACGAACATTGCACTATAAATTAAGGAAAGAAATGATGCTATCATTTTCTTACGCTATTCCTCTATATAGCCTAGTTACATTGAGATAAAATTAACAGATGATTACTGAACTCGAGAGCATATATATATGTCCTAATTTTTGCTAGGCACTGCTGTATCGGCAATAATTATATGTGACCTATATTATGTCCTATAATATGAGCAATCTACAAATGAGTCGTATAACACACGCGCTTGGTCAGCCTGATGATAAAGCCAACTTGGAGTAGTTTCGGAGAGGCACTTTCAATGCAACAATATAAAACTTTGGGCGAATAGCGAATGTCGTGGGCTAATTTGATCTATTACCATATTATTGTCAAATTAGGAAGCTTATCTGTTTATCTATCACAACGGCAAATAGAAATAGATTAGGATAGAATAGATAACGTATTATGTTAAGTATTCTGAAGTGATATTATTCTTGTTATATAATGTATTTTCATTGGGAATAAATAATTAATACGCAATATAAAATGATGCATAGTAGTAATAGTAATATCAATTAGATACTTATATGTTGTCAATGAAGAGCAAATATGAATGTCTGATTCTTTCGTTTATTAATTATTATAGGAATATGAAATACAAGTTACAGTATATAACAATTAAGATGAATTAACTGCTAATTTAATATAACATTGTTATCAAGGCAATTACAATGTAGAGCTAATACAACTATCAATATCTAATCCGGGGGGGGGGGTAACTCCAGCTCTTCAGGGACGGGGAGGTGCCACTTTGGAAAAAGGTAAAGCAGGTAAAGTAAAGCTATGTCCCCGTATAGCCGCCCTAGTGGAGTTACCCCCCCCCCGGGTATCTAATACCAAGACAAGATAATACGCACCTAACCCAACTCATCAATTTACTCGTAACTTTTTTCATTTCGTGTTGTAAGTATTTGGAACCAATTACCCGAGTTCGTTCGTCTTCTCTTACTGTATTGAAACGTAACCTCATGGGCTCAATTAGCTTAGCTAAATTTTGTAAGTGTTTCTAATTTAAAGTTTTAACGGTTTTTTGTAAGAGCTACCGGCATGTATAGCCATAACTGAGAAAATCAAGTCCAAAAAATATACCTTACGTATTATCTTACCTTTACGTAAATAATCCAACTAAACTATAATTAACATCTTCAAACATTGAATAATTCAAATCAAAATACAATTCTTCGGCCGATATCAATAACATACTCAAATAACATGTTTATGATGACCTCAGTTACGACATTTTCGCTAAAACGTATCACTGTACGATGTTCCACCAAAAGTAGTGGAAGTTAGGTGTAACTAACTCGCTTACAGATTCTCCAGCATACTGTTGAATGCCGGGATTGAATAGAGTTATCTTTAACCAAGGTAGCGTGTCTCACTCTCAAGCGCTGGCTTATTACCCCCTATTAAATGTCCCATTCTTATTGCTTCAATATCCTCACATAAAACTGATTTCTATTGCCATTCCCCATTTTCAACCCTCATTTTCCTATCTCGCTTAATGACGGGACGAGCGAGGGGAGATATTA
This sequence comes from Haliclystus octoradiatus, assembly GCA_916610825.1. NCBI lineage: Eukaryota > Metazoa > Cnidaria > Staurozoa > Stauromedusae > Haliclystidae > Haliclystus > Haliclystus octoradiatus. The sequence continues at coordinate 355,711 of OU744448.1, forward strand.
AATTACGGATGGAAATGTAATTTAACCACGGCAAAGCAATAGTCAAATAAGACTTAGATAGTGTGTTATGTAATTGTACTATTATAATTCAAATACTACAAAATAAATAAATACAATGAAACTATGTAATTGAATGTGTGAGTTCCCCATGAAATTTATGTAAGTTGCGTTTTAAATTTAGGCTACATCTATTTGAATATCACGTTACATTTGATTTAAACAAAGAAGATAACTTCTTGAAGAGTTTCCTTTCCAACGCGAATCCAGACGTACTTGACAATCTCTTACCTTCTTCTAATACTTCGTTCGTTAAATCGCGATTCTTCATTACCATAAATTGCCTCGCTTTGACGTAAAGTAAAAAACAACGAAGCTGAGACGATAAAATACTCTCTTTTTCTTCAACATATTTGATGTCCGGTTCTACTAATTTTTTACTACTTTCACCAAGAGAAATTATATTTAAAAGTGCACGATACAATCTTCCCTTGCAAATGTAATCAATGTCTAAGGAGTCTTCGAAATAAGCAATAGCTTCCTCCAGCATTCCTCTAGCTTCCTGGACAAGGCTATTTTTCATACCACACGCCTTCTCACCAAATGAAAGTTTTACAGCAGCACGCATCAGATACATTGTCCCTATGTCAATAGCTGGGGACCCCTGGTTGACGTTCACTTTTATAAGTGGAAATATCTCTTCACATGTTCCTACGTTGCCTTCTAGATAATGGATCTCTGCAAGATATATGTATGCACGGTTTGTAAAAGCACTGTTACGCTTTATACATGGCAAGTTCTGGACAACATTTCTAAGCATATTCTTTGCTTCTGTTGCTCTACCTCTTAAACCAAGACCTCTACTTTTTTCAAGCGTCAATAAAAACCATTCCTCAGAATTCATTGTCACTGACCGTAGCAACTGATCAATGCGAAAGTCAAATTCAGAGAATCTGCCATCACGCTGTAGCAGCACAACGGAGCGAACGGTTTCATTATAAAATGAGCTACAAAAAGCTGCATGAGGATTAGGGACATCACGTATGTCATGTGAGTTGGTGTTTTTTATCTTCTTTTTTGAGGAGGAAGTTATTTGCCTTGGGAGCGGCGCAGATGGTTGGTTAGTAAATGATATTTTGAGCTCATCAAGTTTTCTCAGTTTTTCGTTAACTTTCCCCGCTTTGACATAATTATCTTCATCAAGCGATATCCACGTGTATAGTCCGATATGTATCGTAAATAAGGAACTAGGGCCAAACAAGCGCAGCCAATAGCCACCAAGTATACAAGGATGGATTGATCTCTTCGTTCTCACATCCTCTTCCAATTTACCAAGCATAATAAAATCAGAAATCATTTCTAATTTGCCGTTGATTTGGCTATCTTGTTTGCCACTTGCTCTGTTGATAGATTCAATCCTCAGCAACAAACGATCGTCCTTTGGGTGCGCAAGCCTTTCTCCTTTGCAGGAATGCTGACGGAAGCTACGAGGTAACAGGGTCCGTTGATGTAGTGGCATTTCAGCAATATCTTCATAATGTTTGTATTTCCTGAATGTTCCAGTGTTTGCTCGTACACCGATCAAGATTGCATGGTCAGTATTTGAATTAGGAAAACAACGCCTCGACGAACCGTTCAGCAAAGGACGGTCGAAAGCGAGCAATAAGGATAGACTCAAGCCTTCACTTGTATCAATAACAGTATTATGACGATAAAATCTATTTGTTTGAGTGGAAACTGTGGTGTAAGAGAATTTAGACCACGGAGTCTCCGCAATTAAAGGTAGTTGGTCATATTTGAAACACTTCTGAATTTCAGGTGCATGAGCAGCCATCTTGGTTAGTAAGTAACGTTGTCTCGTTTTCAAATTTCTCTTCATATGATCAGTGATAATGATCAATGATCGATCCATTTCATGATCCGATTTTCTAGAACTGATCTCTGGATCTCACCGCATAGGATTTGACTAGCCAGTTTGAAAACCAGATGAAAATATATTCGACCTAAATTGATCAAGAATGATTTACGATTAGCCAGAGTGTATTTCCTACAGAAATAATTCGTATATAAGAAAGAGAAGGCGATGACCCACTCCGCTCAGAGAAATCAGATTGGAAATCATGTCTCCATCGTTTCTATAGCAACGAAATGAAGATACGCTGAGTTGCTGTTGACGACTACGACTTTAAAGCAACGTAGATCAGGGTCTGTGGGATGAATGACCAAATTAGGTGGCTCTATCAGGTCTTTCCACTTCAAATCAGTTATAAGTTGGAAAGATAGATAGATAGTCATTGGTCCAGAGATTCTGATTGTTGGGGACATTTGCACAGACAAAACGACGTTTCTTTTATTTGGTCATGCGCATAGAGGTCATGCCTTTGAAACGCACTATTTTGAACGAACGATTTGGTTCAGGTTCGGTCAGATGAAAGAAATTGGATGTTTACAGCTACATAGTATATATATTTACAGCGTTGGGCGAAAGAGGGATTACTATATATAATTATATACTGTTATAACAGCCTTCCCGATCTTTAGGAATAATATAGCAATCAATTATTAACCATTTAATTTTACGATCAAATAATGAACTTTGATAAAGCTACTCCAATTTGATATCAATTTAATACTTTAGCATTTTGTTATAAATAAATTACATTTCCTTATTCATTCCTTCTATCAGTATCCATGGCGACAGTGATAACGATCTTCGCTTCTTGCGTGATGCAAGTGAGTGGAATGTAGAAGTTTAGTTTCTCGGAGACCCTACACAAGAATAGCAAAACAAGTTAGTAGGACTATATCAAAGTGAATCGTATCTTTTAAAACAGCCACGTCAGTCTCAACAAACATAGATTAAGCTTGATTTCCATTTAGAATCGGGAGGCAAATCGAATGCATTCATACATATCGAATACATGTTTGATATTAGGGATAAGACCGGCAAATGCCACCGAAGCCTCCTGATTCTAAACGGGAAACAAGGCTTCATGAGCTGCAGCTTTATCAGCGGGACCTTTGGGATTGGTTATTGCACATGACATAAACACTGGTGCAGATGTCACTCAGAACTATGACAATCTAAGTCTTGGCTACCGCATGCTATAAATGCAATGGAGGTATTTCTATGATGTATCCTATCACAAAATTAAACAACAAGATTACCTCACGAAGAGATTGAAGTTGATCTAGGATGTGCTGTTGCCTCGGAGTGGGGACTACATCGTTACGCTAAACAAACAAAACCATCGCATAATATAGTTTTACTGTATACCAAGCAGAACCATCATTAAGCAATCTGAAGATCAATATTTATTTACCATTAGACCGAAGCACTGAGGCCTTGATCCGTTCTCGTGTAGTTTATGTGGAATTAGATCTGTAATCGGATCGGATCGCAGACGGGGTTTTTGTTCTTCGACATTCACGTTATGATTTCTATAATTAGAACTATGCTCTTTCGATGTGTTGTTATTCTTTGCCATCAATCTTTCATCTGTTGAATCAGGGGGCACTGACCATTTTGTAACAGTGTTGGAAATGTTCATTTGACGAAGTTTTGAAGCTTTGTTATCATATCGCGTTGGGCGTGAATTATGATTATGTTTGAGACGCGTTTTATTTGATTTTAAAACGGTGTTTTCAGATTGCTGTCGGTCGATCCTCGGATGATCGATATGCTGTTCCTTTGTCGATGACTGAGAATTATGTTCACGGTGACGCACGACAGGAATACGTGAGCGACGCGGTGGCCTCGCTGACGAAGAAGGCACATCAGAAATAGAACCAGGCTGACTAGTCACACTGTAGTCGCAGTTAACCATACCTACGTCGTTACAGGTCGTTCGATGCAAAGTATCTAAAAATAGAAACATAGCGAGATTCAGGTCCAAGTCTAAGAAGAAGAATCCATTAGAAGCAATTATAGTTGATACTACAGTACCTTGTTCGTCAATATAAAGGACCAATCATTTGCAAAGGAGAAAAAAACCTACGTGGCCGCATACCATCACAAATTAATCTGTATTACTTACGAAACCAGATTATGACGTAATGCAATAGAACGTCACAAGGATAGTGAAAACGATTATAGATACCTTTGCCAACAGTTGTGTATTGATCGTCTAGTCCCAGTCTTTTCCTTCGTTCAGCCAATTTGATCTATGATAAATGAGAGCTATACCATTCACTGCCAATCAATACCATATGATATCGTATGATGATGGCTATATGGCCGCTGACCTTCCGTGCTTCTTCGTGGGCTTCTGCTACTGAATCTTGCAACAAAACAAGTCTCTGACGTTCATTCGCCTGTGTTTATTGGAAAGATTAATTCAAAGCAATTCTATTTCACTTATTTTCTTTAATATGTAATTATCATCGGCGAACCTCCTTCTCAGCTTTCAATCTCTGCTCTGACTCCTTCTGCTGGCGTAATTTGTCCTGCTCTTGGCGCAGCCGCAGCTCATCTTTTCTCTCTTCCTCCGCCTCTTTCTCGCGTTCAAGCTGCTTTTGCCTCCTTCGTTCCTCCACTTGCTTCCGAATGGCTTCCTTGTAAAATTGTTAAAAAATTCTATCAAATAATCGTACGGGTGAAGGGTGAGTATGTGCTACTCTCACTTCATAAAATAAACAATACCTGATGCTCCATTTCTCGTTTGTGTCGCGCATCAACAACCTCTTGTGGGGTTGAATCAGTGAAAAGAATCCTGCTTCGACCATGGCCGGCCCTCGGAGATCTATCAATACAAAGTGAGCAACAACGTGCAATCGAAAGAGAAATTCAACATGGCAAATCCAAGATTGTCGTACTCACTCGTTGACGGTAGCCTGGGGCATGATGTCACGTGACCATGTCGAATTCTGATGTAAAATAGATATTATGATCAAGTAAACGTAAAAAAACAAGCACTTTTGATTGACAATGGAATACTGGACTGACCAATGGATGGAGGGGTGGGACATGTCGGTCAGCTATTGGTTGATTTTGGGCGGAATGCTCTGAAACAAAAGATCACGTGTCAGATCAATTACAAGTATTATTAGTTTGGTATATCAAATGAGACATATATTCTAACGACGGTGGATTAAGATAAATAAATCGTTACCAGAACATCATGCCTTTTCTAACGATGGAGGAAATGTTAATTCAAAGACTAAATAATGACATTGATACAAACGAGGCTCAACATTTAGAGGCAAAAATCTTATACGCTAGAATATCTCCTTACCTTTTGTAGCTGTTGTTAGTGATAGCCTCTCTTTTTCAATCTCTTTCTCATTCATTTCAGCGCCAACAGCCTTTGATTGAAGAATGACACCGTAACTAATATGAACGCACCGGTGTCAAACCCGAACACACTCCAAAGTTTTAAGAAATCCCTTGACTTGTACTTGGACTTGTCAGCAAATTGTAAAACATTTTCTTAAACTATTATATAATCATCAATTTCATGTTAATATTATTTCTGTTATTGTGTTAGGCTGTATGTACTATGTAAGTGACATTATTTGTAAATATAATCCCCTGTATTTGCCCTGGTATTTGCCTGCTGTATTTATCATAGTTTGTATAGGGGAACCCCTGAAGGACAAACTATGATTTTATATGAGGAACAAATGAGATCAAAGTGAGGGACAGTACCTTCATAGTATACCGCAGTGCCTCGCCCTGGATGATCTCTCATTCACTCACTAAACAAAGCTACTGTCACTCACTACCTCTGATACACTATAGATTGCTCGTATCACATATATTGATTTTTCTTACATCATTAGATATGACGTGCCGTGGTTCTTGAATCGCTTCTCTTGCTTCACCTGAAACAATGAGATGGCACGTAAGGAGAAAACGAGAAGGCATCAGAAAATCACACGCCGCCGATTTTTGCCATTCAAATTTGCAAAAGCATGGATCAGAAAGATACTCACAAATCACGTAGCGATGAGTAATCTGATTTACTACATTAATTATATAGCACACAAGTAGATTAGATTAAGTAGTGTTGCTATAGTAACAAACCTTTTATATCATTACAGTTTTTCTTTTGTGTCTCGATTTCATCTCTTAAATCACATAAACGAGAATAATTAATGCACACATAATAATAATAATAATAATAATAATAATAATAATAATAATAATAATAATAATAATAATAATAATAATAATAATAATAATAATAATAATAATAATAATAATAATAACTGTTTGGGCGAAAACCGTACTTATTCACACTATTATAAGTAACTATTTTTAACATTTCAGATAGCCTCGTTTAGTGAGAAGTTAACCTCCTTTTATGTAAGCACGAGTAATATTGAAATAATTAACCTTTTGTAATGACGTAATAATGTAGTATAAATAGTTCGATTTTGTATTAGTTAGTCAGTTATGCCCAGAGTTATGCCAAGCTACGCCAAGTTATGCGGTAGCTTTGTGGAGTGTTGAGCTAACTCCTCATTAGAAAGAAAGTAAAGTAAGATTGGTTGTGTTCATTGTGTGATTCATCCAATACTTGATCTTTTGAGTTTAAATAACACATATATTATAAATACAGTCCTCATTCGTAAGAACATAACAATAATAATAATAATAATAATAATAATAATAATAATAATAATAATAATAATAATAATAATAATAATAATAATAATAATAACAATAATAATAATAATAATAATAATAATAATAATAATAATAATAATATTAATAATAATAATAATAAAATTTATGTTTATCTAATAGCAGATAATATAGGGCTCTATGTCTTCATTTGACAGAGCGTAAAAAATCTTGAGTAAATCTTGAGTAAAATCTTGAGTAAAAAATCTGTCTGAAGATCGCTGTGAAAAGCGTGAAACTTGAGTAACAGTAAAGAATGTGTATTCTTTGACTCTTTCGCCATATATTATTATAATAATAATAATAATAATAATAATAATAATAATAATAATAATAATAATAATAATAATAATAATAATAATAATAATAATAATAATAATAATAATAATAATAATAATAATAATAATAATAATAATAATAATAATAATAATAATAATAATAATAATAATAATAATAATAATAATAATAATAATAATAATAATAATAATAATAATAATAATAATAATAATAATAATAATAATAATAATAATAATAATAATAATAATAATAATAATAATAATAATAATAATAATAATAATAATAATAATAATAATAATAATAATAATAATAATAATAAATATTATCCAATAGCAGTAAAACAGTGCTTAATGTCTGTTGACAGAGCTGTAAATATAAATAGAGGAGTCAAAGACTACACATTTTGTTACTGTAACTTGAAGTTTCACGCTTTATTGCGATCATCAGACAGTTAAATTATTAGATTAGTTTAATTAGTTAGATTATCTAGTTTTAACTGTCTGATGATCGCAATAAAGCGTGAAACTTCAAGTTACAGTAACAAAATGTGTAGTCTTTGACTCCTCTATTTATAATAATAATAATAATAATAATAATAATAATAATAATAATAATAATAATAATAATAATAATAATAATAATAATAATAATAATAATAATAATAATAATAATAATAATAATAATAATAATAATAATAATAATAATAATAATAATAATAATAATAATAATAATAATAATAATAATAATAATAATAATAATAATAATAATAATAATAATAATAATAATAATAATAATAATAATAATAATAATAATAATAATAATAATAATAATAATAATAATAATAATAATAATAATAATAATAATAATAATAATAATAATAATAATAATAATAATAATAATAATAATAATAATAATAATAATAATAATAATAAAAATAATAATTATTGTATTCTCCATTATAACGTCTATTGTACATCCAATGTCACATGTACCATGCATGTACTGAGTTTGCTCACCCCAGATGATGGTCGTCTGCAATTGATTTCTTCTCTGTCATAGACAATTGATCTTTACTGTTAGCAACTATAAAACAGAGCCACATCACACACAATTGAGCCTAACAATAACTTAAATTATAATTTATTTAATTATACCAACCAACACACATCATCCCTACCTCTTTTAGCAACTGGCTTTGTAACATTTGAATCAGTTTTTGATAGTGATTTTTTATTTGAATTGATCTTTCTTGTTTCATTATTGGAAGGTAACTTATTACTTGTAACTTTGACTTGTTGTCTGTCTGCTACCTTGGCCTTGGTTGCATTAAGAATTGAGTTTCTCCTGACGAGGGCGACATCTTTTCTACCAGATACAGGACCAGCTTTCTCTTGTCTTGCTCGCTTGATTAATTCATCTGATCTACGAACCACAATGTTCTGATCATGCAACGTTTTATTTGTATTAAATTGCTGGATACTACGGCGGGCTTTGCTTTGTGCAGTCAAGTCAACAAGCTGAAGATGAAATACAAAAGATAAACTATGGATGAATCCGATAGGTGGGGAATGCAGTAAACATAGACAAACAAACCTGTTTGTGACGTGATGCACCGGAAATAATATCTGTTAAACATAAAAAAATCAATCTACTACAATTTAATACAGACAACCGTATAGGTCTATCTTCATCATCATCATCATCACCTATCTTGACATTCAAACGCATGTCTCCCTTACATTTAGTATCATCCATTGGACATTGCCATTTGTCACTGACGTGTAATCTTACAATTAATATTAACGATGTGTTGTTGAAGTTTAAATAACCATTTTCCTGTGTTACTTAAAAACAGTAGGCTAACTTACCAGCAGTAACATAAATGTCAACTTTACCAGAATCAAGATGTTTCAATTGAATCCTTTGAAAGAAAACAAACAAAACATTGTAGGTCAACTTAAAATAAAGGTTCAACATGAAACTAAATAATAATATATAGTCAACTAAGAGCTGAAAATTATCACATAATATGCGCAAAGAAAACACTACTAAATAAAAAATCAGATATTATTATTATTAGAATATTATTATTATTATTATTATTATTATTATTATTATTATTATTATTATTATTATTATTATTATTATTATTATTATTATTATTATTATTATTATTATTATTATTATTATTATTATTATTATTATTATTATTATTATTATTATTATTATTATTATTATTATTATTATTATTATTATTATTATTATTATTATTATTATTATTATTATTATTATTATTATTATTATTATTATTATTATTATTATTATTATTATTATTATTATTATTATTATTATTATTATTATTATTATTATTATTATTATTATTATTATTATTATTATTATTATTATTATTATTATTATTGTTTTTTGGCTATTATTAAAATTGATGATAAGTTCTTTATAAAACAATTTATTTGAGGGATTCACGGCCGCTATACGCCACAGCAAGACGTGCTCCCAAACTTATAGACAAAGCGAACCTTCTTTGGTATAGCACAACATTGGTAGACATATATCATCAATTACAGTGTAGGGCGATAATCAATAAGTATTAAGTAATTATCCCATATCATTACAAATCTCTTAAGTAAAAATGTTATGAAATATTGTTAGCCTACATAAATATTCTCTGAAACTTCAAGATCGCCAAATAAATGTCACAACACTCAAATATTGAAAACGCTAGGCTGCTGGCTACTAGAGTTGGTGGGAGGATCAACAGCTTCGTTCGATAATTCAAGCACAGAAATTTAAAATTATCAATAAATATATATGTTGAATATTGTTTCTGTAAGGGGAGACTTGGACCAGTTTTCACATTTTTAATTATTAAAATTATTGTGATTGTGCAAATGTAACAAATTTTATGCCATTAATTAGTCAACATGCTCAATTCAAAAGAGTAAGAATATCAATTACATAAATGTAGCAATTTTTCAAATATTTAGTGCGGAAGACGGACCATTTAATTAGTGGGGAGACTTAGGACACGGTGGGGTGACATGGATCATGCATATTTTATCAAAATTTCATTAAATAGCCGACAAATTAACTTTCCAGTACCAGACACTACAGCTGTTGCTTTGACTTCGGGAGTTCATTTGATCAAAATTGAGCCAGCAAGAAGTAATTTTATCATTAATGAAGAACAATAATTTTTGACGCCCCTGTCATCAATCTAATTGTAATGGATTTAGCAACTTTATCTCCACAAAGTAAAAAAGTCATATCGGGAAACAACATGAAATAAAATGATATACAGCATATTAGAAGATAATTTACATGGGTAATCAGGAACGCTCTTGTCCCATGTCTCCCTAGGTCCAAGTCTCCCTGGTCTCTTCAACATGCCTATTCCAATCAGTCGATCCAATCATAGTTTATAGAGACAAACCCCTCAAACAATGGTGCTACAAGAAATACTAAATATAATACAATTGAAATTTCTACATGCGCAAAGGATGCACAGAACATTATCTTTTGAGAACGGCTTTCCGGCTGCCGGAGCCATATCCACCGGATATTTTAATTCCTTCTGCTGCTCAATTCTGGTCGGTATTAGTTCATAGTCAACATCGGTCCCTAGCGTCGTCGCGCGCCATGTCCAGCGCACATAGAGTGCAGCGCGCTATCCTCGAAATAATTATATATATTGTGAGTGAGGCTGTTTATTTCTTTCCCGGGAAATCTCAAAACGTGCCGTGCAGAAAAATACAATTAATTTGATCATCCTTTAATTCTTTATCAATGAATTTAATACCCTCCCTCAATTCTACGCAGGCATCTGATCTCAACGCATGCGCTTCAAATAAGAACAAAGGTGGTAAAAAGCATCTGAAATGCTTTGAGGAGTATTCTTCTAAATATGTTATCTTTTAATTTCACAATTCAGATGTAAGTGAAGCTGATATAATCAGCACTGGCACTGCCTAACAATGTGCTTATGTGCTGAGCTGTATGCAAGAACAAATTATTATAATCTAAATATGTCGTCAACAAGCTAGGCCTCAAGTCCCATTGCAACACGATATGATACTGTGCCCCTATTCAAGACTTTAACAAGAACCTTTGTCAATAATATCGTACATTCATACTCACATGATTTTGATGCTGTAGATGTTTAATAAATTACGTTGATTTTCTACGTTTTAATTCCACCAATCCACCATGGCTGTGGCTGTTGTGTGCACTTATTGCAGGCTTGCTAATTAATTTATCAAAGTCTCACATTGACTGATAAATAAGATCAATTTCTTACAAGACACATTTTCGTCACCGTAGAGACTATCTGCCATATTATTATGACCTTGGAAACCGATAAATATAATTTATCAACAAACAAGTCAAACTCTTCTAGTCCAAACAACCAAAATAGAAATCAAACAATTCAAAGTTTAGGAAAGTTGACCCTCAGCTTCAGTTCCAGGCCTTCAAAATGACGGAAGGCTTCAAGATTCTATCGAACGAAAACAAACTTGTTTTACGCCTATTATTTTGTTATTGAGAAGAGAATGCATTAATATGATCAACAGTAAGCTATAATCTGGTTTTCAAGTCAACATGAATAGTTTACTACGTGTTTGGATTCGTGGGTCCTTTTCATCATGCAGAACAAAGGTTGCAAATCTTCCAAATGTGAGCAGAAATCCTTTGCTTGTGACATTCACTGCTGGTGTTACAGCTTACGGAGCCTACTATCTTACCAACAATAGCTCAGCTAAATTATTCACTAATGGTTTAGACATAGCTAATTGTTCAACTTCGAATGGAAATTCTGCAGTAGTCAAAACGAAAGAAGCAGAGGAAAACGACGAAGAAGCAGCTGATGTCGTTGAGCGAAAAATGACGCGCCGTCAATTGCGATTCGAAGAATTTGCTTCGTGTGAATATAATGGTCAAACTGTAATGACTCCACAAGATTTCCTAGATTCATTGGTTGAAAACTCACCAAAATGTAAGAATAATATTCAATTTTGACAATTTGCAAATGACAGTCGACAAAGCGGAGGTGGCCTGGACCCGGAGCGGAGCCTAGAATCCGCATTCGGCCAGATCTTAGCCTTTTCGCCGGCTATATCTTAGCAAACTGTTACAAACTTACCAACCAAGCCCAAAATATGGAAATGGTCTTCTTGTCTAGACCAGGGGCTTATCAATCTGAAAGATTTCCAACCTCCGTCTCAATGGTGCTGCTTACTCACGATTTTATTATTTTGATGAATCTCACGGTGCGTGTTTCCTCGTGTTTCTTGTTTAGCTGTGGTGAAATGATGATTCAACAGTTTCTTTAAATGCCGTTAAATTACGCCTTGCAGTATACTATCAAATCATGCCAAGAAAATAAAGTATTTGATATGATATCGATATAATTAAAATCTCGTCGTAGAGTCAACATAGCCGTATTAACTATGCTTTTGACCAGGAGGTGCATTTGTCAATTTTGCCCAATGAAATGGGCATTTGCCATTTTGCCTGAAAAAAGGTGTGATATTTGCATAAGTTTGAAGCTTCAGTAATGTAATCCCTTCAAAATTGCACGGTTTTTGCATTTTTTGTCTCTAAATTGCCCGAAATTTTATTACAATTTTTTTATCGGGGGTGTCACACCCTCCCCCAGAATTTTTGGTCGTTAGTGTCAAAATTACAAAATTTATATATCATATCGATATCATATCAAACACTGCATTTTCTCGGCACGTTTGATAGTTTTATCATAGGCTACCACATGATTCAATTTAGCGGCAGTTGAAGAAAACGTTAGAATCATCATTTCAACCCCTCTAACAATGAAATGAAAACTTCATGCTACGAGGCCATGAAACATGCTAGGAAACACACACCGTGAGATTCATCAAAATAATAAAATCGTGAGTAAGCAGCACCATTGAGACGGAGGTTGGAAATCTTTCAGATTGATAAGCCCCTGGTCTAGACAAGAAGACCATTTCCATATTTTGGGCTTGGTTGGTAAGTTTGCAAGAGTTTGCAGTTTGGTATTTTACCCTTACCGTGAATTATTTAGCCACATCTTGAACACGATTCAAAATCAATTCCTAGATCCCCACATATAGAACTACTGTAAAAAAGTAAGTTAGTTACAGAAAACAAATTCTGAGCAGTTAAACTCAGACAAGCTGCCGCCACTGTATCAATAATGTTTTTATCAGACTCTGATTGATCTATCTTCATAAATATATCCGTGACATTAATGAACATTTACACACAACGATATAGGTATATGACGAGTACGATTAGAATGGATGTCTTTGTGCAATCGCTTGCAACATTTGATTTGATTCCAGTAATTATGATTACCAATTGCAGATACAAGACGCGGCAAAGTCGTATTAACAGACGGAGTGAGGCTTTATTCAAACGTTTATTTCAACAAAGAAAGTCTTTATTATAGATCTGTTGTAGGCCTAACATTGAAATTTTTTTCTGCAGGAAATCAAAAAGATCCTAAACAAAACCCCATCTATTTCTAGAGGGTCGACTTCACTGTTTAGAGATTTACACAACAACGGTTAGTACTGAAATCCCGTTTTAATTAACGCCGTAACATTCACAAATAGTTTCTACAATGTCCTGATAGCAAATGCAGAAAATTTCATCAGAAAAGAGTTAATTAAACGATAAGTGAAATAATTTCGAATTTATGATGTTACATATATATATATTTTAGGTTTGATCACATACTCTGAATATCTGTTTCTGGTCACCATCCTAACAAGTCAGTAATCAATCTGTTATCATTATTAAGCTTAACCGTTTTAAAATGTTAGTTTATTTTCTAAATGATTATTTTCAGAATCTCAAACCGGATTAAAAATCGCTTTAAAAATGATGGACATTGACGGTGATAAACTCATTAATAAATTTGAATTCCAAGAGGTATCATTCAAGAGGATGTTCGCATTTCGCATGATCGCATTTTATTGTTTATATTTTATTGTTTATTTTATAAGGTTTCTCATTTTGACATTGTTTCCCAGGTGCAGCGAATGATCAACAAGACAGCCTCGAAGGCGATGGTAGGATACGTAACTAGGATGTGTAACTAGGATGTGTAAATAGGATGCGTAACTTACAATGAAACAATGTTGCAAATGAGCGTTGTCTGGTTATTAATGAATTGCTGTTTTGGATTCTGTAGAAGGGTATTTCGAACTCAAATTGCCTCGAACAAACATCCTTAGCTGTGCATCTATTTGGTTTCAAAGGCAAAGGACAAGTGACATTTGATCAGTTCTTCAGGTACATTAGCTATAAGACTTACCATTATGAAAATGAAATCTTTATTATAAAAACGGTGACCCCTAACAACAGGTGATGATTGATAGGAATGTAGCGTGGAGATTTGGCAATTATTTATTTTGCTTAAAAAGGAGTGAATTTAAAATAATCTGTCATCTTTCCCCTTTTATGGCAGCGGAGAGAGCGGCAGGGGCTGTGGGAGTTGCAGATGTCCAGACACACACAGTTTTGAGTATAAATGCATATTTAACAGTGATTGTACAGACATGCATAATGTTGAGAGCAACATGAGGACGCTGAACCTGAAAACGTCTTCCACAGCTATTGAGAGAGAGGTTGTGGTTGTTTTCATTAAATGATTGTGTTTTGAAATGCTTTGAAACTTTTCCATTTCATTTTAGATTCATGGACAACGTGCAATCAGAAGTTCTTGAATTGGAAATATCCTTTTTTTTTTTGTTTACTTCATTGCAACAGTACTCTATAGCAACGAATAGTTTCTCTCCCAACTGGGTGCAAACAGTGTCACTCACTGCTGATGTTGATAGTTCTGCTGTATGTTGCACATGTACCTACGATGATGTCAAACGTACAATTGAGTTCACATGTTGAAAATGGAGCTATGCTTGCATTCTTAACCCAATCCCACAACTTATGGGCACTTTTTCCACAATTTGTAAATTGAAGCAACATCCCGCTTTTCAAATGTGATACATTTTATTATATCTAGTTTTGTTTTGTACCATCCTTAACTTGCTTGCGCACTTTCATGAGTTTTCAAAGAGTATGAAATGCATCACAGAGCTTGATTTTGCACGCATCCTGCTGCGTAACACGGTGTTATCGCCAGAAGACCACAAAGGATACCTGAATCGTTTGAGTGAAAGATTACTAATACCAAAGGTTTGTCAAAACCAAATAGACCTTTCTCACCTAGAAATCATATCAAATTACTTCTGTCAATTCAACTTTGATCAAATGCACCCACTCAAATTTCATTGCTCTATTTGCATTGCTCTACTCTCTATTCTTTAACAATCACAGCCAAGCACAAACAAATGATCTTTTCTATTGTGGCAACAATAATATATATAGGGTCCTCCAATATGACTTGGCTGGCGGTGGAATATGAATTGTCATTATTTTTATGTAAAGTTACGGACGAATTACCTGTAATTTCCACAGTGGATATAATGTTCACATTCAAGGGTGGCACCAGAGGGGGGCAGGGGGGCTACATCCCTCCCGTCGGGGATGCTCAGCCCCCCTGTCGGGGAAGTCCAAATTTTCTGTCGGGGAATTTTTTAAGATATTTTGTAAAAAACAATAGGAATTAGCTCCATTCCAGTATTAGAGACTATTGCCAAATTGTTTCTATGTAACATGGAAATTTGGCATAGCCCCCCTGTCGGGGATGCCAGCTCCCTCGTCGGGAAAATCCTGGTGCCACCCCTGTTCACATTACCTTTTTAACTGTTCAATTCTAGTATGTGATTAACTTTATCCAACTGCTTTATTCAGGGTATCACATTACAGCAATTTAAAGATTTCAATAAATTCCTAAACAACATTGATGACTTCGTTATTGCGATGAGAATGTGTGGTGCTATGCATGAGCCAGTTGAACAAGGTACTTGTCTGCTCTTTGCTAACACTAGCATCATTTTCTATGTATAAATGATTATGTCAACACATGTGATTTCTGTGTGATTTTCAAGCGGCGTTCCAGAGGGCAGTCAGATTGTCTACTGGCGTTGAGATTGACAACCACGTGACAGACGTACTTTTCAAACTATTTGATATTGATGGTACGTAGATCTCAATAAATACAGTAAAAGCTTATCAATTATTTCATTATTTCAATTATTCAATTTCAATTATTTCATCTGCAGGAGATGGAAAACTGAGCCATGTTGAATTTATTGATATGATGAAAGATCGATTGAAACGTGGTTTTGGGGTGGGTCATCAAACTTCCCATTGCTAATAGGTTACGCTGTCATTTTGATGTCATTCAAATAACAATGTCATTACTATTTTGTATTATAGAAATACCCCAAACTCAAGGGCATAAAAGGTTTTAAACATTGCCTGAAGAAAGAAATGCATGGATCATGACATGACAACTAGTTTCAGAGTGAATGACACAGATGCATGACCAATGACTGCAATTTTTTGAATTATTATTTGGTATTTATATAAATGAGATTATAAGTAGTTATAAATTAGAACATATCTGCCATTCCTTCTTCTAAGAACCGCTTGTAAATGCTCATAAATTTGGCAATAAATGCTTCCAAGTGATAAATTGCCTTTGTTCCTAATTGTAACTTGTGTTCGTAATGTGCTGCCATCTGGATTACTTCTGACTTCAAAAGACCGTCACAATTCTTTGTCAACTCTTTTGTCAAGCCCTAAACAAATGGCAAATGCAATATCAAAATATCAAATTGTTAATGAGCATTCAAGTTACAGATCTCTAGCTAGGTCCTTCCTTGGCTAGATCTTTGCCAAACAATATCCAAACACTTTGTTTGACACCGGCCATGTTTCATTCAGCATTGTGACGAATTGCGCAGTAATGGAAAGTCAATGTAATGGTCAAACGTTGACATGGTTAGATAGGATAATTGAGGTTGCAGCTAGACAGACATTTATTTGCGTACTCACACAGAATAATTCTATCTGAAAACTGCAGAGAGTAAAGACCACAATGCATGATGGTCACATGAAAATGACGTTGTCAAACGATTGTTTGTACCTTGATGATAATGTCTGGTGGTATGCAATGACTGAGTAACTCGTAGAGGCGAGAACGCACCTCTAACAACCTAGAATTAAAAACAAAATTTGCAACAATCAACTTTATTAATTGTGACGTAGTCACCTAATTATAAACATGTAAATACCTACTGTGATAATTGTGTAACTGCTAAAGTCATATGATCTTAATATAGTAATGTATGTTGAAATATAGTCAGTTCTATTCAGACATAATGCAAGCGTGTTCTCTGTCTAGAACAACACCACAAATTGGCGTCCCCGAGTGATTTCAGAAAATAATCACCATTTCATGTATATATCATTATTGCTATATGCAGTATGGATAAAAAATCGAACCTTACACTTAACTGATCCTGAACGCACCACAGCGTGGTTCACGGGATTGGGTGCTATACTATAAAGGACTTGGAAAAATTATATTTGGTTTATCTGGCCCAGCTCTTGGTGGTATGTAAGGTGGTATGCAGCCCACAACTATTTTTATTATCTAATGAAGTTATGATACAGTGGCAATTTAATAAGCCCACTCACTCTCGAAATTTAGTTGGTGTATGGTTTGGCAAAAAAATTTGATTGGACGTTTCAAAGTTCATTTAATAAACTATAATAGTACACGTAATAAACCTAATTGTTGACACACATCTATCATCGATCATTGATAGATAGCATTTGGTAGAAAGTCCATTTGGCTTGCAGTGGCTTGTAGCCCACTGGCCCTTACATAACAATTTTATGGTTTAATTATGTTACTGAAAGACATGGTAGTGGCTGTATGCCCACTGGCCCTAATAACCACGCTTAGATGGTTAGAAATTAATTGGACTTGTCGGACACATTATATTTTGATAAAAGTTGTATTTCCACTCCTTAAAGTTTGAGCGGAGATGTGTTATAGATAGAAAATGTTATTGTGGTATGAATTTTGTATGTGTGCGAATGTCATGTGTTTGTTATATTTTATAAGGTAAACACACGAATATTACGTTGTATTTCAAGAGAAATGAGACCGCCTAGCCGTTACGGTTTCTTTAATATTACTTATCGTAACTTATAACTATCAAATTCATAAACATAATTGACAATTCTGTTTTCTCTAAGAAGGGGGAAATGTGACGTAGTCACCTAATTATAAACATGTAAATACCTGCTGTGATTATTGTGTAACTGCTAAAGTCATATGATCTTAATATAGTAATGTATGTTGAAATATAGTCAGTTCTATTCAGACATAATGCAAACGTGTTCTCTGTCTAGAACGACACCACATTACTTAACCGTAAAACCAGATCTATGATTGTCTGACCTTTTTGGATTTTGTTGTTCTATAATGGATGCTGCAGTTTGCTGAAGAAAGATCTCCCAATCAGGTTGTGATACGCTTTGTTGCTCTGAGAAGGGATACCTTGGAGGGACAAAAACAATAATGAACTGTCTGGCATCCTTCACCACTGAGATCAGTTATCAAGAGTGTGCGTTACGTACTGTTGCACTCTGCATGCTTCACACATGAGTAATGCTCTTCTTAAATTGCGATTACTCTGCTTTGCAATCTTTTCACCCAATGCAAGTGGCAGAGAAAGTCCTTCTTTTTTGCATGTTTTCAACAGTATCTGAACAATCTGAAAAATATCATATACAAATGCTAAAATATGTGTTGTTTGTTTGTTTGTTGTAAATATTTCAATGGAAGTACCTACCTCATCCTCTGTTGGTGCGGCAACGCGGACGCCTAGACATCTACTTTGAATAGCAGGTATGACTTTGCTGGTTGAGTTGCAGCATAGAATGATGCGACACGTGCTGACGTACTTCTCCATTGTACGTCGCAATGCATGCTGAGCATCTTTGGTTAGTTTATCAACTTCCATTAGAACAACAACTGCAAAAACAAAGAATGAGGCATTCATTACACCACGTAATACTTTATATGAGTTGACTGGCCAATGAGCTCTTACCTTTGAAACTTTTCTGTGAGCCAGCGTCAAGCTGTTGCGTCTGCGCAGTGGTTTTGATCAGTTCTTGAATAACCACTCGGTCATAGATACCTGCATCACTATGGCAACAAAGAGAGCAGAAACAGATTAGATTCAGGTCTAGGTTAGCATTGAAAGTGGCTGCCTCTCAAATGCATACGGTACCTCGCATTTATTTCAATGTGGTAGTTGCTGCTTATGACACTGACTTCAATCTTTTTCTTTGAGGGTGTCTGTAATGAATAGAAGAGACATCACAGAAGTTAAAATGAAAGTTAGCAATAATATAATGATTTTAAATTACAAAGTTATTTATTTTTGCCTCACCAGAAATGTTGGATGGTCTAGTTTCAGTTTGTCGATGCCGTTGCCGTATAACTCGCGCAAGATGCACATAACTCGCGTCTTTTTCCCCGCTCCCG
Organism: Haliclystus octoradiatus; assembly: GCA_916610825.1. Classification (NCBI taxonomy): domain Eukaryota; kingdom Metazoa; phylum Cnidaria; class Staurozoa; order Stauromedusae; family Haliclystidae; genus Haliclystus; species Haliclystus octoradiatus. The sequence goes on from OU744448.1 coordinate 375,126, forward strand.
GGGGGCCATAAACAAGCAAATGGGGAAAATCTCCCCCTGTCACCTGTGAAGAATGGATGAATAAATTTGTGTTGATTGTATTAATTGTGAAATATGTAGCAACACAGAAAGAGTGAACGTTTCCATCTGAGCGATCTCGTTACAATCATAATAACAAGGCTGGAAATTATGTTAGAACATAATAAATTTTATGCGACAGCACAGTATCCAACAGCAACATGCCAACAGAAATCATGAAAATATGTTTCATACGATCATTTCATCCTTGAAATAAGTTACACAATTTTAAATATCACAATTTAATAACTCAATGAAGTTCCTACAAACTTGAAATGCTTCTGTCTAGACCATGACAGAGTATTGCATGGTGTCACAAGATATAGATTTCGGCGACAAGCATGAGATGCAATTTATTATTAACCAGTCGTTAATCGTTAACCAAATGATCAGACATATAGGACTAGGCCTGGCCACGTTCACGTAGATAAGTTTTAACTTCTTGGCAATAGTAACAGTTCTCACCCATCACTTACTAGTTTGCTCAAGTTTTCAGCTTGCTCGTTGTGAAAATTAAGCTTTTTAAGCAGCTTTGGTCTGTGCTTATCTATCCAAAGGCTCATTATTTGTAATTAGAGGTTAACTAAGTTTAGTAGATCAAATACAAATCGTTTTATGGGTTGCAATGACATTTATTTCTTTCCCGCGCATGCAATGATCGAGGCTGTTTTGATGATAGCCATATGAGATCGAGGCCACTCAAGCTTTCCGTCTACATGCAGACTACGCGAAGGGGCGGCAATATGCTAAGTAACCAGGGAAACGATTTTGTGTATTTAAAACTTCCAAGGGAACTTCTGAACTAGTGCTGTAATCCTCTGGAAGCCGACCACATGACAAAAGCGTTGCATGAAGGATGGATGGAGGCCTCAATTACAAAAGGATCAACATATGAAAAAAATCAAAAGAAAAGTTAAAAGCAAAGAATAATTCAGTTATAATTTTTTTTGTTTCTTTGCTTTCTTTCTTCTTTACTTGTTTTATGTTTTCTTCTTTTTTTTTGACGTTTTTACGAATTTGCATCCAACAGAATTACATTGAATTATTTATTTTGATTTGATGACAATAATAATAATTCATAAACAATTATAGAAATTGTTTAATTCCATGGAGAAAAACGTTTCACTTTCTTTGAAGCAGGATAGGACAAACGATTTTGGGTGATTGCATCCATTTGGCTGTCAACATTCATTTCTTGCTGATGGTAATTACTTTCATGTTTCACTAAACGTTTTGTGGGTGACATACTACGCGAAGGGAAAGCACATGCCCCGTTGTTTCTCTGGTTTTGGTGGAGTGACGCAAATTCTGTTTCAAAAGGATTTTCTCTGATGGGAGAGAGACGGTCTTGACATGCAGCTGTAGTTCTTCTTCCAAGTTGCAAGGGTGCTGGATGGTTTGAACTGCCAGCAATAGATCCTATCGCCTGACGAGCAGCTAGCAAATCTTTTGTCACAGTCTGAAAACAAAAGATGATCGTTTTCAGGCACATTCTGGCTTAGTTAATATTTTTATGATTCCGTCAAGTTAAGTTAGCCAGTATACCTGACACACATTTTGAGCAGAGGATAGAGGCTTGTACCATGCAATTGAAGAATCTTCCAGAAGGCAGCTGACAACCGTCAGGGCAAGGAGAGATCCCTGAATAGGAACAGATGAAATGTTATTGTACCATCATTTAGTTACTGGTATACAGAAATTTCATCTTATTAACAGCGAAATAGGCTGTGACTATTTGACCGGCAATCGCAGCCATTATGGATACTAACGCATGCGTATCATGAGCGAACAGTATAAATAATGAAAACAATTAAAAATTTGGGACAACCTGGACCTAAACGGGTGTTATCGCGTGATCGGACCCTAAACCTAATCCTAACCCTGGGACGAGTGAAACACGTGATCGAGTAAATGACGTAATTGACTGTCTGCGCACGCGCAGTTGAATCCATAATGACTGCGACTGCCGGTCAAATAGACACTTCGTATTAACATTCACCTTTATGTTGATGAAATTTGAATAGCAAAGACATTGTTGTAGTTGTGTGAATGACCGCTGCAGAAACATCGCAGGGTCTAACTCTTGCAGTTTGATATTGTCTGTGTCTTTCCACATTAACGCGATAAAAATATCAACAAAATCATACGAGGTTGGGTGAGTTAAATTCCATTCAAGTTTCTTCAAAATGACCTTCTCCATCTTGGTCATGTCCTGCGGTCCAAACCGTGCATGAGTCGACTTGATGAGTTGCAATGCTGTCGGCACAAACTAATTAACAGAACATAAATAAATGGCATTCATGTCAACCTGTAGTGAAAAAAAATAGCGATCATCAAGCGGTCTCATCACTTAGTTACATTACCTGAGGCTCTTCTTGTGTCTTTGCGGCAATCCAGTAGCACGATAATGCAGCACAGCGCAAATATTTAAGATTGATCTGCAAAACAAATGATAGTGAAATAGCCTCTCTGTTATCTTTTAGCTAGCAGTCCTGACAATGCGTAGGCTGAAAATTAAACAATAATAATACTGATGATTTAATTCTAACCTTGACCCTATTCAACAATCTATCCAGATGGCTGACTGCCGTTATGAAAGTGTCTGCGTGAAGATGCATATCCGAATGAGTGTGCCACAACCAACGGACAGCACGGTCACGATCATGTGGACCAACATCACTACTCTGTTGAGATTAAACAAAAATACAAAATTAATTTGCCTAATTCGAATGAAAAGCCTAGCAAAAGTTGAGAAAGTCGGCAAATCGGTGAGTTGACTTTTCTCAGCCACCAGTCGACGTTCTTACTCACACACTTTTTAGGCAGATTTTTACGGCTTGGCCAGCGCATCACTTTGCACCCTCAAATTTTATTAGACCCTCATCGGAGCGTCTTCGTGGAGTTGAGGGCCATTATGGAATGAGGCTAGGTCAAACGGAAGAACCTTTTTCACAGAACATTTATGGAAATGAGCAAACATTAAATATTAAACATTGACAGGATGCCAAACGATAGAACATTTGAAATAAATTCAACAAACATTTATTTCATTTCATTGAGCCTTTTCAGCCTTGTTCTTATATTTGGGACATGATCCTGTTTCTATGTTTGCTGTCAATGCCATCAGAAATGTTATAGTCAAATTTGCATGTATCGAATAGTCAATACCAACAGTCAATTGTCAATACCCCCATAAAATCTGCATGTAAAAAGTACTAAGAGCGATTTAATTCCAAGTTTTTCCTCGGCAATGGATCTAGATCAGTTTTGGCAGTTCATTTGAGAAAGCTTAGCTGAAATTTGAGAAAATTTGAGAAGGATTAGCTCAGATGGCAAAGCAACCGAAAATCAGATCGGATCATATCTGATCGACCGTGGTTCAAATCCCCCTAAGGTCAACTCAGCCTTGACTTCATCTGAAACATCAAATGAGTACCATCTGAGGATGGCGGATGGAATGGTCCAGAGGGAATTGCATTGTGAGTAGCTGCGGTGCATCGTTGCGCATTGACAATCGAGACCTATCTGCCATGAAATCTGTTGAAATTGATCTGCAGTGTCGCGGCTGAGATCAACAAAGAGCGTTTAAAATCATCGTTCTCAGCGAAAAAAGCCACTCATCTAGAAATAGAGGAGTGGTACGGGTGCCTTCGGTAGGGCGACACCGTCTACATTACTTTTATTTGAGAAAGCGGAATTACCACGATTGCCATATTTATGGAATCATAGTTTGAAGACGATGATGAAGTTAAAAGAGGGGTCTTTAGACCTGAGCATGGATCAGAAGGAGAGAGGAGAAAGGCTGTATAAATTATATTGTGTCAGAATTAGCTTAAAAGTTATCAGCGTACGCATTTGACATTATTACAAACTTTTATAAAACTAGACTTTGAGTTGCATGCAAATGCATGCATATATTGAGTTGTGAATCATCTGACTTAACTGGTTCAAATAAATACATGAAGAAATCTATGTAGAAAAGATGATTGAAGCCGAAATTTAATTCAGAAATTATTCTATTTTATTTTTTGCTAATCAAAGAAGCAAAAAGTTGAGAAGTGAAAAGTGGAAGTTAAATAGCCATACGACCCCCCCCCAAAAAAAAAAAAATAAAGCTGCAAGGTAACAATTTTTGGGGGTTTGTCTAAAATTTATTATGTTCCACCTAACAACACTGTCACATCCCGAAAAAATTCAATTGATTATTATTTATCCATAACATGGTTATTTAACATTTGATTCAAGTGACTTCTGAAAAAGTATAGAATGAGAAACTATTTATCATCTTTACATCTTATTTCATTAATTACTGTCAATGCACATTATTTTATTATATTTTAATGTATTTGTTGTCACTGATGAAGTGGAAGTTGGTATTGCAATTGCTTCTATATTTTAATTAAATTTCATTGCAGTACTGTACAATTTAACACTGGCTGTAATAATCAGGGAATATTTTTATTTTATATCTTCGTAATTTAATTTCCATAAAGCGGGTATGTTTGCAAATTTCATAACCTTATATTCAAGTCATTTTCAAATAATAATTTATGATCAATCATTAAATAATTTCCAACTGTTCTTATTTGTTTCACTTTCATATAAATATACGTGTTGTTCTGCTTGTTTACGTTTGAATTTCATTCTGATAATTACTACGATAATACACAAATTATATGTCACGTCGCAACAAAGAATTGTGCTGTTTTGTATTTGCGAGACAATAGAAATTCATTCAAGTGCGAAACTGCTCAGTTAGCGCTTCAGTCTGAGAAAGCATTGTTGTTGAAAAGGAAACAGTTTTCATTGGTTTTTATCAACTTCGATGTATTTATTTAAGAAATGAAGCCGGCCATGTACGCCTCCGGTTAATAGCAAACCTATTGATATGTGTTTCAAGTCAATTGCAACAAAAATGGCATTGTGAATCCCCGCCTTACATACGGACATACAAATGGAAATAGCGTATATTTAAAAGTAGATTTACTGAAAATGAAGTACTATAAACAGAAAACTCTCAGTTATGATATGCTGAGGGAGCGGCAGCCCCTACTCTTTTTGCCAGGAGGAAAGGCGTTCCCTATTCTTTATAAATACTGAAATACTCATATATTTTATTATACCAACACCATTATTTAGATTATTGTCAAATAAAATATAACTCTTACATACACGCACAAGAATATGTTCAGTCAAAAGAAAGGAGAAGTCCTTTGAAAATGCCGAAACGATACCAAAACCAATGCTATTTTGGATTTCCTTTCTTTTACAACGATAGAAAACGAATAAATCAGCTTGGAAGTTATTCGTGCCTGCTCAGATTATTTATGGTCAGCATATTAGTTCACTCACAGTTAACATTGATTCCACCAGGGCCTGTTCTCATTTCTAGGGTTCACTTGAACTAAGGTTTTACGATTTGAAAAGGATTCAATTTACCACGTTTGTTTGTATATATACTCTGCAGTAGCCACTGCACCGAGGTCTATGAAAGATGAAGTTCTAAATTAATAGATAAACATGACAAAATTATTTTTAAATGAAGAATTCAAACTGTCCTGTGAATCTCATCTGAACTAAAGTTTCGTGGTCTGAAGTATTGACCGGGGTGTTGACTTCAGTCTCTGAACAAGCAACACCGCTTCCCCTTCATTAGAGGGACTCAAATAAGCTCAATTAATATCCGTAATTAACCGGAATTCTGCCATGCACCGTGAACAATTTAACAATGTGATTAACTGCTTTTGAAATGAAGGATAATCTAGATTAAAAATCGTTACCGTTTCAGGCAGACCAAGGCATTTCACACCATTATCTCCGTCCTGTGTTTCTCTAGCGACTCTTTCTTTTAATAAGTCCAAAAGATCGGAAGTACAGAAACTGATCTCAACAGCCATTGGTGTAATATAATTTCATCACCACTCTACGTTCAATTTGGGATAACGATCTGGTCGTTATACTCCCAAAGTTGAAGAGAGGAGGACAAATGCTGCGTTTCAACAGCACGGATGAAAGCGAAAGGACGAACAGTAGACGTCAGGGCAGCTGATTCCCCTTGTCACGTGATCACATAAGTCAGAAACATGTCTAGGCAAGATTTTGTCGACACCAAGATCTCGAATATTGGAAAGGACCTTGTTTGACAAAGAAAATAATTCAAGTATAAAAACGAAATTGATTCGATCAATCCATATCAATCTGATTGGTGTTTAGAGTTGTGAATCATCATATCAACAAAGGGCTTTCAAAAACATTAACTTATGAGAAAGAAGGCCATGTAAAAGTTTATAACAGTGTGCTAGTTATTGTAAGCAATTGGTGCACAGTTTCCTATGAGATATTTATATTTGGCACGCTCGGGTCACCGTCACGTCAGGAAAAAACGAGAAGGCATCAAAAAATCACTCACTCCGGATTTTCTGATGCCTTCTTGTTTTCTTCTTACTTGCTCTTTCGTGCTAATTGCTTTATAATAGTTTGCAGGCAAGATAAAAGTAAATATTTCATGTAGACTATAGCTAAGCTAGGCTAGTAGTGTATGTGAAAATTATTTTAAAACATTTTTTATTACAAAATAGTTCTTGCTATTTATTATTTAATACTGTACTATTTTAGAATATATTTTGTATAAATTATAAATTATAGTGCGTGATTATGATCAGAAGTACAAGTAGCTTGCTCTGGCTGAATTGGGGGGAGGATGCTGAAACATGGGCTTGTAGCTCAATGGTAGGGTGCCTGTAATTCTGTGGCATACCAGGGTTCCATTCTTTGTAGGTTCAAAAATGTTAAGGTTTGGATAAGAAAACATTTCTTATTTTCTATTCGTTTTCATCATCATCATCATCACTCAATTCCCAAATCTGAAAAAGAACAAAACAAAGAAAATAAAGCAAAACATTCAATTGAATAAGAGGCTACAGCATTTTCAAATAAAAACAGGGAAGGAGGTTATAATAAACTTTTTTTTATTCATTATTGTTAATAGAAACAGATTTCGTAACATTCTGTTTTATTTTTGGAACAGTGACGGTATATTGCAGTTTGCAGCGCACATGGTTAACAATAGCCAATACCTATCCACTGCAAATAAGATTTTCAAGTCTGAGTTCAGGCATTGTTCTCATAGGGAACCTGGGTCTAGCAGCTGTTATCTCTCTACCAGGGTAGTGTTTCCAGAAATCCAACTCAAGACCACATATGAATAGCATATTAAGTTTAATGAAATGCCTGCCTGCTTGAAAATTAAGGTTACAAAAAAATAATAGAGCTTATATTTAGCTTGATTAGGAATAATTAAGTAAAAGTAGTCTATGATAACAACTTTGATAATGAATTACCTCAACATCAATAGTACTTTGGTGTAACTTGAGCAGTCCTGTCATTTCTTCCAGATATTGTGGAACATTAAAAACTTTGAGAAGGAAATCAAACCCATCTTGACGGTAAGCATCAATCACCTGTGTATTATTTGAAACAGTGCAATGAAAATATGTCGTAAGGGACGGAATAACAATTGGTCCTGAAGATGAGTATACCAACCTGATTTGAACATCCTGTGCAGAGATCAAAACTCAAACAGGAGGGCATGACAACATGAAACCTTGAAAGAAACCCACGGATCTAGAGAGAGAACAATCAAACACAATGGAAGAAAGACTTAAGGAAGAGATGAAGCTGAGAGGAAGGAATGGTGATTGGTGAAGGTTAATTATATTACCTGATGCGGGACGATTCCAAGAGTGCTGGCAAAATCCGCTGACAGGTTATCATCTGAAGTGGTGGATGATTCTGCTGTGCAATATCCACTGTTTGATAAATAAAATTATCAGAATTAAATGATATATTAATATGTAATAAAGAGATAGTCACGTCTAAGAGGGCATGTCTGAAATACGGTTAACTGAAAGAAATTTACAGAAAATGAAAAACGAGGTCTAATGTAGGCTATTCTGCATTCATGTAAACGAGAATGCCGCTTGGGATTATACTGTTTTGAGCGTCGGATTCAGATGGAATGAATACAACAGTTTGCTTCCATGTCTACTATTTGTTTATTTGTTTATGTAAATGCAGAATACAATAGATCTTGTTTTAAACGGTTCTATACGTTTCTTTCTGTATTTCAGACATGGTCACCACTCACCCATCTGGATGATGTAGCATTGACATCAGCAACTCAACAGCCAAAGAGCTAGCCATCATCGAGACACCAGGCCTTGTTACAGTGCATTGCATATCTAGCGTACGGTCACGAGTTGACTAAAGACAAGACAACAAAAGTGATTCCAGCAGCAGCAGCAGCAACAACAACAAATAAGTAGATATAACACAACTCACATCGCCAGGGGCAACAACATCATTGCAAAAGTAACATCCTAGTTTATCACCAGGTATCCGAACTGATGAAGATGAGATAGTCGCCTCTTTATCAGAGCTGAGATTTGCTTCATCTTGACTTGGAGCCCTCTTTAATCCATGGCGCATGACAACGAATGAATCAAAGCCAAGGGCAGCATTTATAACAATCTAAATAGCATCAACAGTTTATTTACAGGAAGAAATATTTCCATTTAAACACAACAGAAACACACATTATTGATATGATTGAAACCTTTTGATGGACAGCAGCTAAAAGCGTAGGCAACCATCGGCTTTCGCGTGTATCCATCAACAAGAAAATTGCATCATGTGATTTGATTAAAGTTTCAAGTTTCTCAACGTCTGCAGCCACAGTTTTTCTTGCATCATCTGCTCACATAAATTTGATAAAATGATTACAAATTTTAAAAATGCGAAGGATAAACACATGCTAGAAATGCTGACACTGCATTATAAACTTCCTGCTCTACCTGAATCGTTAACAGCATGGCCAGGCATTGGAATGGACAGTGTATGAGCTTCGCATATCTAAGGCGCATCACAAATAATGAATAACATGCCAAATGAGAACAATGCTAATCACTTCTTAGGTAATAGATGATATGGTAATAGATTTCATACCACATTGGGATAGATACGCCGCATCGCATCACTCGCAGCTTGGGACTTTTCTTTGCCACCATTTTTGCAATCCTCAAATTCAAATAATGTTTGACGTACTGGATTTGAATAAGAGACCCGACCATTATCCAGAAAAGAAATGATGCGTACACCCCAGGCCTACAGAACAAAAAATATATACAAAAACAATCTTGAAGAAGAGGGCCATGGTTATACTATGCATAAGGATTAGAAGAAACACTTACAAGAAGTGATCTAGCAACATTACATCCAAGGGTGCCGCTGCCAAGTAGCAAACATTTTGTGGCACTGATTGTATCAAGTTGTAAATCAGGAAGTAGTCTCCATCGCATCAGTTTCAAATTTAAATCTACAGCAGACTCTGCCAGCCTAATGCATACAAGAGAAATGACTCATTGAATATGAAAGAGCTTGAAGAGATAAAATCAAAACATTTTGCGTTTAACAAACTTCACTGGATCCATTGTGGTACTGAGGTTGACCAGGCGTGGACCCATTTTCTGATTTTTATTTTTCTCCCAACCAACTGCGTTTACTTTGTCTTCAAATGACACAAATTGACAATATTTACATACAAAGCAACTTTGATGAAACTTCAGAAAATACACTTTGAAAGCTTACCTTTGGATGGAGGTGGCTCAGGTAGCCTGTCCAATGTTATCACTAGACTATGGTCTGAGTCTCTTGTGCCATTTCGTATTCTATCACGGTAGCATACAACTTTCAATTCTTTTATATTCTTACCCCTTCATACAATCATAAAAAGAAACAATCAATGTAATAATATACTAATATTAAATAGTTTCTCAGTCTCTTAGCACCAACCAGTTGTAGGAGAGAAGCATAAGGAAGTTTCTTAATGACCAACCAGGATGCTTAGCAAGCGTACTGGGATCAGAAAAACCAACAACAACCTAAACAAATGAACTCATAATCATTAACATTGTCATATGGTATTTAATGATCTAATATTAATTAGCCACACATGTGGCTACACTATGAGATAGTAAATGAAATTAAATCTTAATTAAATCTACTCACACTGTTGTTTGGTTCGTTGCCATAGAAATCACACCAATCTTTGATCTGTGCAACTTTAACATCTTCACCGTCAAGTTTGATGAGAAAGAATGGAAGATCTATTCAAAAATTGATATCAAAAATAGAAATTACATTAAAGACTCACATTACAAATATCATCAAAGTTCTCAAAACATTTGACAGTTCAAATTGCTTAAAATGTCAACAAATGACAATTTTTGATCCTGTACAGCATTCTGTATTGTTCAGATATACGGCACTGTAATAAAATATCTAGATATCTGAATAAATTAGTCAGATATAATCGACATTTAAATTCTCCTTAAATCTGTCTGTGTGTTCAATGACGCATCATTACGCAATCCTTACTGCGCGAAGGATGATGCATGATGTATCACTAGATTGGCCAGATTTTGTGCATGGTTTTAGGCTATTCAAATTATTAAAATGTATCTTCTGCTGCCAATACAAGCATCCAATAAACTTTCCCGGTAAAATTTGTTGCATTGTATTCGTCAGCAGACATTCCGTACACTTAGCATGACAAAAAACTCCTATTAAGTAGGTAATCGCCTGTCAATTTATTCAAAAGAGGAAATAGCAGTGAAACGCGAAATAATAGCGTCACCAGAATCTACTTCAGTTTTCTTCAGACCAAGACGATTAAAAATACTTTTGGCATTGATATGAACGGTAATGACGTGGACAGAATATCGTTTGCATTTGAATAACGGTTTACAGCAATAGTTTATAGCGTTACGGAATAATATGTATAAAACATAAAAACTCAGACAAAAGTTAAGATTAAAAACTATATATAAGTTTACTTAATAAAGAAATAGACGTTACTTTATACAAATCTACTCAAACAATTAATCTTACTAAAATCAACTTACAACCAAAACTTGATCTATCATATCATACCATATCATAGCTCATAGAGAAAGCGTGTTTTGAGATATTTTTGCGTTAATAAACGAGTTTGTTGTTAGAGAACGAGTGGGTCTAAATTTCGATGGCCCACGAACAAAGAGTGATGTAATCATTTTAATAATCATGTAACAGAACCTTTGTCTGGAACATCAATTATCTCTCATCAATTTCAAAACAACAATGATTTGTTTTCTAATTCAATGGGTCATTGCTTTTTCATTAAATAGAATTTTAATGAAATTTGTTACGAATATCATTTAAAAATATAACGCTAAGAATTCAACATGTTTGCAATATTAGAAATATATAGTAAAAGTTACATCTAAATATAGCAAATCCCAAGCTGTTACTTTATTAATTTCTCAATTGAAGTTTCAATTACAGAGTATACATTTAAGTTGATTATATGGAAAAATATTCAATCTGTCGCAGCTCATCGCCATTTTCAAAACATATGTTCTAGTTGTTTGGCTAAAACCGTGCAGGTATATGTATATAGCCGCACACGTGCGGGTATAGACCTATACCTCCACGCTTTTAGGGGTTGCCAGTCCTTTGAAAAAAAGTTTGTATAACTTAAAGGTTCTGAATAAATGATGATGATGATGATGATGATGCCATGGAATTTCGTGGGTTGTCTTGACATAACTGCTAAACACGTGGTACAAATCCACCAGTCATGATCAAGTTTTTTTCAAGTGATTATTAACATTGTATACCTCCCAATCAATCAGAGGGATGTCACTTTTAAAGATAGGACGGGATTTATAGCCGGGAATTTGTGTCTTTATAACAAAATTAATCAGATTTCAAGTATGTTAGGTGGATTCTATTTCCACGCGAAAAAGGTGTGAAAATAGCCAGAAAGCTGTAATAGGCTATTTCCACGCTTGCAAAAGATTGTTTAGTGGCAGTGCTGATGACACTTGGTAAATAATCCCACTGTTTGTAAAATCTCTATTGTTCTACAAAATTCGTCACCTTTTTCCGCATTCCATCAGTGGTGGGGAAATAAGAATAGTTATTATTTTAACATGGGTTTATTAGCGTTCATATAGTTAACGTAATAAATAGCGTGGATATAAGGCTAGAATATACAATAAAATAATCAGAAATTGAAAGTAAATACCATATCCCATTTTTGACGAGAGACCATCGTAAGCACCCTGAAGAAGTTTGATCTAGTAAAATATAATCAATTAAAATAAAGTTGTAATAGTTCATATGCCACCAAGTATAATTAATTACAACTTTAATTTATAATTAATAGTTAACCTGTGGTGCAGTCATAAACTGTGAAATTTGTTGGCATGACAACACTTTTGAGGCAACGCTGTCATTGGAAACCAAGGCTGGAAAGGCAAACCAATAATAGTAGTTGTATTTTTTCAAGTCCTGGAAATTAAAAGTGAAAATAAACAATTCAAAAAAATATATATTTGTTTTGTTTTGGATGCTGTCACAAAGTGGCCTCTGAATTTGGTACCCAGAAGGAGGCCCGTACAAAATTAGCATATTTTCAGATATCAATTGGTTTTCTTACTTTACAACATGTAATTCATGTAATTATGAACAACCCAAAATAAGTCATTTTCAAATATTTTTAATTACAAATCAGAGTTTCAACGCATTTTAGATTCAATTCCAAAATAGTTTTTGAACTAATAAAGAGAAAATTTGGTAAAACCCTGTTTGGGAATAATTTAAGCTGCATAACTTTATTAAAATTGGTTTCTTAACCATAAAAAAATACATTATTCAAACGAGTACATATCGTTGCAAAGACATTCGTTGCGAAGAAAATAGAGCTCTCGTCGCTGCGAAGAAACTCATTGCGAAGAATGGTCCTTGCAAAGAAACTTGTTGCGAAGAAACTCATTGCGAAGAAACTTGTTGCGAAGAAAATAGAGCTCTCGTCGTTGCGAAGAAACTCATTGCGGAGAAAATAGAGCTCATATCGTTGCGAAGAAACTCATTGCGATGAACAGTCGCTGCGGAGAAAATAATTGTGAAGAATTTTCTTCTCAACGAGTTTCTTCGCAATGACATGTCCCCGACAAAAGAACAACTATGACAAACAACTATGGAAGCTACTAGAAACACAGCCCAACCTTACAGCAAATGTTAGCATTGAGAATCGTGATAGCTTTCTTGGATCTTCTAATGCTCTTCCAGATTCAATGTCATCCCAGATCTACGCAAGTAAAAATATGCACAGTATTGTAAACAATATGTAGAAACTCAAATGTTTTGCAAAATCATAGTTCTATCACAAACTTGTAGCACGTAAAACAAATTACAGTAGTATTTTGGTATATAAAAATTAACACTTTGCACAAGAAAATTAGATCCTTGAAGAAAGAGTAAAAATATTAGCATATTTCACGTCTTTTGTTGCTTTTATAAATAAACTGCAACAAGATAATATGCCTGCTTTGATGACAGAGGAAATAGGTATTGTAATACAATCATAGATAATGGATCTACAAACCATGTTTGCTGTTGACTGTAAGATTTCTTTTTTATCACAAGTTTTAAATGCTTCAATTGTGTTCTTGTTACGAAGGGTTCCGTAAATAGGAAACACCCTTGGTGTAGTGTTTTGTGTGCTAAAAGTAAAACATGATTCAGTATCAGCTACAACAGAGATTATTTTTGATTTGGTGGTAGGATAGGGTGCATTTTTGTTTTACTCACCATTCAAACCCATTGTAATCAACATTAGCACAGCACGGCAGACCATCAGCATCATCTTCAAGGCAATTTTGAAATTAGGTGCTAGGTAATATTTTGGTTCACAAATTGTATGAAAGTTTAAAATGGTGCACACTACATCTAACTAGTCACCAGTCAATGCCTGAATCTAATTCTAATGTCCAATCAAAAAACTTTATTATGCACTTTTCACTCTTGGATCATTGGATGTGCTGATGAGTGATTTTCCCCGGTTCAAAACTCTTACGAAAGTTGTAACTTTTGTCGAAATGAGAAACACTATAGACAGTGATAAATAACAAAGTCTTGGCATTGATAACTTTTAAACACATAAATAAGGACCATTTACACTGCCGCAGAATAGGCATGGTAGGTTACTGGTCAATTAATGAAAACACATCAAAGGTGTGAAGGTATCAAGTGGTATTGAGCACAGGCCAAGCAAAAGCACTGTCAAAGCAGCCCTGTGCCGTTTTGCAGTATATAATTATGACATCATTGAAGAAGTTGTGTCTCTTTACAATGGAATTCTGAGGGCTTCTGACAAAATCAGTCACATAATAAAGTTTAGTAATCTAGAATCTAATCTAGATGAGGAATAAAGCATATTTTCTTTCATATTTCTTATTTTTGTAGAAAATTATTGTAGTTTCTGACCTCTGTGGTATAAGGTTTAATAAATAAATAAAATGAGTCAAAAAAGAGACATAGCCTACTGTTCTCCCTACTCCGAGTTGCACGCCATACGGCGATCATCAAGCAAGTAAAATTTAGATGTGTATTTTGTTACAGAAGGAGTAGGCCTACAACTATTTAACTAATAGAAAACGGTGATCTAATTGTTTGCTCATAATTGGAAATCTTTTCATTTTACTTTTCATAGAACTACCCGAATTCAAATGTCGAGCAAATATCTGTGCTGTCTGAACAAGGCCGATTTTTTACAACAGAGTAGGAGCCATGTTCCAGTTTGCACAGGGGGGCATTTTTCAACAAGATCTCAGGGGTGTCCATTTAACCTTTGCCCGCAGGTGGGGGCGCTTTAATAATTTATGTTATCTTTCTTTGCGGGCGGAAAAACAATACTCTATAGATAAATAGTAGCAATAGGGTTCCCAGAAAAAATTTTCACGGGAAGCTCGAAATGCTTGAAATATTATCTCGGGGGTGGCTCTGCCATACCATAACCCTTGTAATCCTTCATCCTTGTATTACGAAACTTTATGTCAATTTCACGCCACACAAAAAACACATTTTAAGCCACGCCAAAATCCGCCAATAGTTAGTCGAAAACTATATCCGGCGTATAATAAACATACATGAAATCCACATGGCTGGCATACTCATTCTCATTAATTACTCTGCAAACTGGGCCTGGGCCCATATATGGGCCATGTCATGAGAGTTGGTCGAGATTTGTCTGTGCAAAGGAGCCTGGTAATTCAGCATTCCCATCAATACGAAACAGAATAAGTTCAGTAGCAAATACCGAAGGTTTTCGAGTTTTGATGGATTCATTATGCGTAGCCTCAGCCCTCAAGCCTCAGACATACAATTACATACGAAGTTTGAAAGGAGACAATCACATACCATTTACATAGTATCCAACGACATCGTTAGGTGTTTCATCTAGCTTGTAAACTTCTAGCTTATTTTTTGTCAATTTGTGCCAGAAACCGACATCAATTGCACTCGCAAATGGAAGAAACTGAAGAGGTTGATTATCACCATTATCCGCCATGTTGAATCTTCTTGATGCTTTACGAATCTCCGACCCGACATTGATTCCGATTTAACCCCGAATGCGGACAGTCACCCGCCTTGGGACGTCCGATATTCACGATACATAACTTTTTTGTGTGTGTGTGTAATTTTATTTTGATTCGGTTGTCAATATGAGCAAATTGCTCGTTTACATTGTTCCGAAATTATAATAACTAAAGTTAACCATTTTAACTGAAATGAATAAAATAAAGATATATATATATAGTGGAATGATAACTAATATATTACATACATGTCAACTACTGTATAACTAAATTATATTAAGCATTAATGTCATTAAATATTAAAGTTTTTCTGTTTGTATTTTTGGATATATTATTGTATACCATTAGATATTTGATTTAATTTATCCTCTGAAAATCCATTTTGGAAATATTCTGTAATTCTAGATTTGAACATACTAGTTGTTTTTAAAGATTTGATCTCATCTGAAATATAACCCCACAGACGAGTACATACAGCAATAAACGAGCGTCTCATAAGTTCAGATCTGTATTTTTTTGTAATTAAACGCTGCTTGCCAGAGACAGAATAACCTCACACCAACTAATGCTCACTCACAAACTAAAATTCAATCTAGCTCCTCCTCTGCTCTCCCATATATTTCAACAACCAAATACGACCAAGACAAGATCTCACACCCATAATGACATATACATCAAGTCAAGCCATCGCCACTCATTTCAATATGCTGGTGCTCACAAGTGGAATGATCTACCGTCTACAATGAAGGAGGTTTCCAAAAGGAAAAGTTTCAAAAGTCTCCTTGAGAAGCATTTAAATACCAATAAAATTACAGCATCTAATAACTGTTAAGTTTCGTATTTAATTAACCTTGCAGCTGTACATATATCTATGTATTATTGTAATCAATTATTTTATGTTTATTCTCTATTTTATTACGTAAATCAGTCCTGTGAAAAAAAGTTATTGTAAAACTTATCAGGTTCTGAATAAATGATTATGATGATGATGATGATGATTCGTTTTGCTAAAAAGAAACATTTCTTTGAAAGCCATTGGAGTGCTTAAGTTTATCGCTTGATACGTAATTGATATAATTCGACTTGTTCTTCTGATGGATAGTGTTTGAAGATTTTCTAGTGCCTTGGTGATAGTCTGATTGTTTCGTGCTGAATTCAGTCTTATAGGATTGAGCTTTTCTGTTTACGTTCAAGTTTAATTAGATCAGTTTTGGATATTCCTGTGATTAATGATGAGCAGTATTCTAAATGTGGTCTCAGACATAGGCGTAGGGGCACATTTCCAACCAGGGGGGCAAAAATGGTTTTGCCCAAAAAAATTTTTCCGGGAAATGTTGTTATAAGAGGTAACTCACATGCAAAATTGCAGAAGATTTATCACAGGATACAAACACAGACATCACAGGCCTCCTTCAGCCCCACAAATTTCTTAATACTGTCATTAAATATTGAAACATATTCATTTTACATTCATTTTAAGCAATTATATGATTATATAATTTTTTACTGAATTCAAAAAGCCGTTATCAGCTATTCCATTCCTCCTGCAACTTAGCTTTACGGTGTAAATAATAACGTTCATTTCTCCCTGTAGTGGATTGTTATAAAGAACGTTTTAGTCATACCTGGCTCGTCATATAGGCCATCCTATTTTAGGTATTTACTTTTATTTCCTGAGAATGTTTAGACACCTTAGAGCAGAATATTTTGCTGCATATAGCAGTGTATTTTAGGCACCGTAAAATACACTTTCATATGCAGAACTGGGTTATGTATTCAATTTGAAAGAGCGAGACAAGCCTATTTTATGGCAAATAGTGATCTGCTTCACTAGTCCCTGTATGATCTGATGCGAAGAATTGTTGCGAGCAGAGCGAGCAAGAAAATTTGGATTATTGTTTACTGATATTTTTCAGGACAACGTTACGTATAACCTGCGAAATATTGAATGACTGAATAATTTCATTTGCAAAGAGATATAAGAAATAGCTTGATCTGCCCGAAAATTGACCTAAAAATTTCCAGTTACACATTTGGGTCAATGTAACATTTCTCATGTCATCACGGTCTTAATCTTTTTAGACGTTAATATATAAAGCGTGTAGATAAGTTCTGGATTTTTCATATTGCAAAACGAGTGGGGGTGGAGTCTTCAAAATAATTAAGCGATATAGCAACCATAATTATTGCATAAACTTATGAATATTAGATTGGAGCATGATAAGAAGATAGCTTGCCAGTAGGCTTACAATGCATAGTATACTCCTGTTCATAAAACTGTTTTTGTGAAGTGTTGAATTTTATTAATACACAATAAATTTTCTGAACACTTTCACTGTACCACAAAAGACTTGCAATTTGTTGATTTGCCCGAAAAATTGCCCGAATTTTTTTCTCAAATGCGTTTGGGGGGGCAAATGCCCCCCTGCCCCCCAGCTCCTACGCCTATGGTCTCAGATATGTTTTGTATAGCATTATAGACAATTTAGTGTCTATGATGTTTCGTAATTGTAGGAGTTGATGAAGACATAAATTAAATTTTCGTATAGAGTTTTGTAGATGTAATTTCATGGAAAGTTTCTGATCAATAATTGATCCAAGTATTTTGATGGAGTTAGACCACTCGATTGATTGTGTTTCCACTGCTATGTTGGTTGGAGGTGAATAGGAGTTATTATGATGAACAAGAAGTGCTTGGCTCTTTGATGGATTAAGAATAAGATCGTTGGATTTCAGCCAATTGCATACAATCGCAATATCTTTGTTTATCACTTTAACAGAATCTTCAGTAGACTTTGATGAATAATACAGGGTAGTATCATCGGCATATCTAACCAAAGAAGATGAAATGTTGAGCCATGATAAGTCAGCTACATAAATGTTGAATAGGATAGGGCCTAGAATTGATCCCTGTGGAACTCCCCTGCAAACAGATGTTGATTTTGATAGTTCATTTCCAATTTTTACTGATTGCTTTCTACTGTACAAGTAATTTTTTTAATAACAAATCGTGATGAACCATATCAAAAGCTTTTGATAAATCAAGTGAGATGATCGCAGTCTTTTTATGGTTATCAGATGCAGCAGTACAGTCTTGAATTAATTTTATCAAAGCATGTTCCGTTGAGTGTCCTTTAATGAATCCAAACATATCACTAGGAAAGATTGATTTGAAGTGACATTGAAGTTGATTTGTTAATACCTTTTCAAATGTTTTTGATATATGAGTTAATATAGTAATAGGGCGGTAATTTATTTTATTAGTTGGATCTTTACTTTTGAAAATTGGTTTTATTTGACCAAATTTCCAATCTGATGGTATTTCATTAATTGTTATTAGATGTCTGAATAGGTCTGTTATATGCACTGTTAAACTTGGTAAAATCGTTTTCAGGAAGGCTGAAGATAAATTATCCGCGCCAGTAGCTTTATTATTGCCGATTTGCTTTATTATCTTGGAGACGTCTTTATCGCATGTGTATTTGAAAGCAAAATCATTGTATGCATGTTTTGATAATGTTTGAATACTGGGATGGGATTCTAATTCATCATTTGTCCATTGAATTGGCTTCGGTACAGCATTATTAAAATGTTCTGCTAGAATATCAGCTTTTTCTTTATCGCATGAAATAATTTTATTGTTTTCTATTAGGACAGGTAGTGATAATAATTTGAATTTTCCAATGCCGGTTAATTTTTGTAAGTATTGATGAAACTTTGAAACGTCTGATGTTGAGTGAGATACTAAAAATGTTTGCATAGCTTTTCTTTTTCAAAATACTGACAATACATACATACTAATCTCAGTGATTTGTCAACATAAAATGAAGCAAACATAGAAAGGCACCTCAGAAGAAAATTCGAAGGCAAAAATTACTCGCAGAGGTGGCTCGTAATTTAATGATGTCTTCTCGATTTCTCCTTACGTGTCTCCCTGGTGCCAAGTCCAACATCTTGACCGTCTCCAGAGATTACAAAACAGAGGAATGAGGGCAGTATGTAAAATTATCGCACGCGGTGAAATTATTGTCACGCACTGCGATATATTCACACTAAAATTACAATCAAAAGAAAAGCATTGCGCAAAAATAATTATAGGACGTTCTATAACTTATTTGGATCTAATTGGTATGAACCTCAAATACTATTTCATCCTCCTTCATTTAGGCCTGCTTTCTTTAATCCACGGTATTTTGGCCTCTGCCATTCAAATCAGATTTTGTAATTCCTCTAAAACGATGACGTAGCCATACGATCGGATTTAATATTGCTGATGATTTTGATTAATTTAACGCTGTGTGGATCAGCATTCAGCAATAACAAAATAATTAAATACTACAGTATTGTTCAATAACATTCTGATACCAGTTGACATAATGGATATAATTATATTCAAAGAAAATGGCTTTGTTAAAAATAGTAATTGAAAAGACGCATTTGTATAAATCATTTGACAGTTAAATATCAAGTACATAATTTAGACTAAAGTTATAGAAAATCGAATAATTGTTTTTATGCAATCTTTTCTTTTGATTGTAATCTCCTAAACTACTGTCATGCTCTCATTCTATGCGGAAAATAAGAAATAAGTTATTTAAAATGCGATGATTAAAATATTAAACACTATAATTTCGTAAACTAACATGCAAGCAACAATCTTCATAGTCAATGTGTTGTATATATATAATATATCGCAGTGCGTGACAATAATATCACCGCGAAGCTAATCAGGTTTTAAACAATGACTTCCGCGCCTCCGCTGTTTGGACCCACCGCACTTTATAGGTTTATATTTTTTTTATCTAGTCTTTTCAAATCACTACGATACATGTCTGAGTATAACATTCTAAGATGAACATTGATTTGTTAAAAGCCTGAAAATGAGGTACTTTTTAACATGAAACGATATTTATTTTATTATCTGTACGTAAAATAAGTTAAAATAATAATACATTGATAATCACGGTCGCGACTCAACTTGCTGTAATCAAATACTCACGAGTCCTGTGAGGATGAATTCCTGACTAAATGATGATGAAAACGATTATATTAGTTTGCCGTGGATTTCGTCAAATGCCGCGGCAAACTATGTTAACTAAAAACAGGTCGCACGCACTTACCTAAATAAAAAATCGTGACGGAAGGGTGATTTTCGTTTTTCGACTGATGTTTAACGCATTTATTTTTATAATCAAAGGTGTGTTGCACGATTTTACGTTGTTAAAAATGTTGCGTGTCCATTTTATATTTTTCAAACAATGTGTGACAGCTTGATTTTTAATATCAATAATGTTTTTTTACGTTCTCAAGTCTCAACATGTTGCAGCGTTTTATTTTTTAATTTGCCGTGACCATAATGAAAAAGATACCCCAAATATATTTATGTGGATGACAGATTCAACCAAAAAAATGAAAATTTTTTTTTTTCATTGGCAAAATTTGATTTTCAAAATGAAAAAATTGCAAAGGCGTCAATAGGATACCTCAGACTGAGCATACCCTGAATATTTTTTTCTGGATTTTGAAAAAGGTACCCTTAATATTAGAACGTCCCCGTATACCAAAAGTATGGAAGTTACCTCCCGGGACTTAAGCGTATAATCATTTATTTGCTTAAGAAGAATCTAAAATGAATATGTTTCAATTTGATGACGATATTAGGAGAGTTGTATGCCTATAATCCCCGCTATTCTACAATTTTCATGTGAGTGAGAATTACCTCTTGTAAACACCTTTCCCGAAAAAGTTTTTCGGGCAAAACCGTTTGTGCCCCCCTAATTTGAAACGCGCCCTTACGCCTATGTGAGCTCCAGACATACAATAAATTATTCATGATTTTACGAATAATATGTCATATATGTTAACTACTTTCAGATCGTTGAGTGTTATTATTGATATGTTATCTAGTAAGACTGTGCGGATAAATAACCTTCGATCTATTGTTGGACACTGCAGAAACGTAAGTACAAACCTACGAAATTAATTGTGTAATTTCCTTCCATAGGGCGTAAATATGAAATTGGGCGCCTATTTTCAGCATTCATTAAAACTGCCAATAAGCAAAGCGACAGGTCAGCTTGACTTTCACGATACCAAACAATCAAAAAATAATATTATTTTTAACGTTTCGGCGGATACTGATAAATAGATAGATAGATAGATAATAAAAGGCAGAGAATCAGACAATCATGTCTGCTACTTGAAGTTTCACGCCGAAGCGATCATCAGGAACAACTCTTATTTATGCAATATCTATACCTTTTTTTAAACATTATACCAAAACATTCCAATTTACTGATAATTTGCTATATTCTTTTTCTCTATACCTTTTTTTAAACATTTATACCAAAACATTCCAATTTACTGATAATTTGCTATATTCTTTTTCTCTATACCTTTTTTTTTAAACATTATACCAAAACATTCCAATTTACTGATATGAAATCCTAATTGTGTATTAATCTATAAATATTAACTGTAGGCCTATATTCATCCATATATATTAATTATATATCTGACTATACATAATATAAATATAAAATAATGAAACGTATCACAATAAACAGGCAAAAATTGCTTCTGGGGTTTCGTCAACCATGTTGAATAATATAAGGGCCAATTACACTGCAGCAAAAAAGGCACGGTACTCGTCAATTAACACCCGAGGTGTTAACAAGAATGCGGCCCGTGCTGTTTTTTTTTCAGTGTTTACACAGCTTATTAAAAACTGTTTTCAAGATCGCCCGTGCCTATTTTTACGCGGGCCGAGATTGAAAACTTACAAACTGAATTATAGGTTTCTCATTATTTAATGGTTTTACAGGTGAAATTCGATAAATTGAGATTCAATTATGTTAAATAACTTGTAAGGATTCCGTTGAACTGAAAATCACTATGTTTTTCATCAATTATAATATTTAAATTTTTGTTACATTCCTACCTCCATTGAGCAAAATTCAAATAAATTTGGGTTAGTCTTTCACCTCCTGAACATGCTACCACGCCAGATCGGTATTTCTGTGACAAAAGACACATCTAAATTTACGCTCCGCACTCGTAGTTACAATTTGCATAATTAAACCTTATACTACAGAAACTTCATTCATTTTCAAAAGAAATACGTAACAAAATATGCTTAATGTGCTTATCTAGCTTTGGTAATCTTTAGTCTGTTACTGATTTTATTAGAAAACCTCAGAATTCCACTGTAAAGAGACGCAACTTCTACGATGACGTCATAATTACTGCAAAACGGCACGGTGCCCACTTTTTGAGCGGGCCGAGACTACCTCGAGAAATGATCTCGGCCCGATCAAAATAGTAGGCACGGTGCCGCTTTTCAATGTCTGAAAAGCCGTTTAGACAGTGTTTTTGCTTGGCCCGTGCTCAAAAACACTTGACACCTTCACACCTTTGATGTGTTAATTGACGAGTACCGTGCCTATTTTGCTGCAGTGTAAATGGCCCTATAAAGTGTAAACTTACTGATTATACAACTTAGGAATTTTATTGTTATGTATTTATACTACAGTACTGTATATTATTCAAATTGTTATGGTTGGAAATAAACATATCTATCTATCTATCTATTTGTAAAACGTTGTCTTACTGATTGAACATAGGGCTCAATGCAAAATATAGCAGAGCTTACATAATATAAAAGTCAGAGAATCAGACAGTCTAATGACCATGCAATATAGTGTAGTGGTTAGCGCGAAAGTCAACTTGATTGTCATATCCGTTTGTAGAAACTGTAAATTGTAATGCCCCACCTTGTTACCACTTGTTACGCCTCGGTCGCCTCTCATGTCTCTGTCCTTCGTCTTGTAAACATGTGTCTCTAAATATATATATATTATCATTTATAACTTCAAGTCCTGTTTGTCTATCACTAAATAACATGCACAATTGGTGACCGCGACAATGCACACGCAGCCTTACAATAACATCACTTTGGATTACCCAGTTTTACGCTAATCATGCCAATCTGTGGATTCAACTTTACAATTAATGAACAATTGGTCGTATTATGGACATATTTCACTAGCCGAAGTTTGCTGATATATCGAAATTATTTATTTGAACGTTATTTCACTATCTTGTTGCTGTTATCAACTTTTCATCATTTTAGAATTTTAAATCTGTTGACTTTTCAATCAAAGAATCTTGAAGAAGCATTTAATTTATTCATCATGACATAAAGTTATTTACATATTTACATATTTATATATTTACATTGGTAATCGTTATGTCTCTAAATATACGAAGCGAAGTGAAGTGCAGGGGCATGTTGGCACAAGTCTCTAAATATATATATATTATCATTATAACTTCAAGTCCTGTTTGTCTATCACTAAGTAACTTGCACAATAGTAGCTTGTTAGTATGGATTTTGTTAGTGATTGCACAAAAGACTGGCAAGAAAAGGAGCACGTCAGTGGTCAGGCATAAAAGCAGAATTGTTCCACAGGAAATGAAAGCAATAATTAGGAAGAGCTTGTAGAAACTGTGTTTTTGCAAAAGGAACATGGAAAATATTGGTTCTTCTGTGATGGCTGTCAATAAATGTGAAAAGGGTTTTTGTTTTTGCTTTGCAAAAGGATTTCTTGACATGATAGAAAGTACCTTACTTGACTCTATACAAATCAGAAATTTTTAAAATTCCAAGCTGCTTCATCAATGGTTCAAAATGGGTCATTGGTTTTACACTCATGATTATTCTGATGCATTTTTTTTGAAGAGATTCTAATCGGTTAATACCACTGTTACCCCAAATAATTGACCCAAATTCAAGATGTGGTTTAATTATGCAATTGTAAATTAGCAGTTTGTGATGCTGCGATAAAAATTTTTTAAGCGAATAAGCGTGTAGATGTTTTTACGTAATTTTAACTTCACCCAATCAATGTAGGGTCTCCAGTTCAATTTATCTTACACCATAATCCCTAAAAATTTGATACATTTAATTTTACAATCTGAGCTGCAACGTTCTAAAATATGACCATTAAGATAAACTGGGTTTAAATTGTCAGCAGTAGGCCTACCATGTTTGAAAATGATATATTTGGACTTGTCAGGATGCAAAGTTAACTGATTTCGATTGAACCAGCTAGCGACATTTCCCAATTCCAATACTGTAACAAGTTTTAACAAATTTTAAAAATAGTAAAGGTTTACTAATTATGCTGTCCGGTAACTCGTGAAAATGATTGCTAAAACTCGCACATGAATGAAATTAAATTTAAGAGTCTCAAATTCAATTGAAATCTAACGATAGCCTCATGTCTTATTTGTAGTTCTAAATTTCAATGAATGAGCTATTGTATGATGTAAATTAGTTTCGTAAATAAATCATCTCTAAAATAAAAATGGCTAAAACCATGCATGCCGTAACTCTTGCGGCTTAGCCTGTTATATATTCTACTAGCTCAGTGTTATATTATTAAGAATGAAGTATAGATATATATATTCAATGACTAGTCAGGTAGTTCATGTATTCAAGATGGCTGCTTTATTCTGGTTATTCTGATATGCCACATGGCCTTAAACAAGGTGGCCTCATAATGAAGTATAAATGAATCATTATGAGGCAATCTAAGATAATCAAGATTTAGCATTAATCTAATCAGATCTAACATTATAACATCTTCCCTTTTACTATATTAAAAGCTATTATGTAAATCTTGCTGGTTTTACAATCTGTCGTCTAATGCGTGATGTTGTTGTTGGATCTATTGTATTCCCCATGGCTTTGTTTTCTTTGTTTACTTCTGTTTCAATGCTTTCATTTTCCTCTCGACTAGTAGATTCAGGTTGACTACTTGTATTGTTTTGCATACGCTGTGGGGTTGAATTGTAAGTGGATGAACTGTCCTCATGAATGCTTCTATCTGGGTTGAGATGAGTTCTTGTGCGACGAAGTATCTGACCTGATGGCGTCTGAATGATGTAGGATTTTGGTGATGCATCATGACGAATTACAGTAGCAGGCAACCATTGTTTACCGTATCTGTGACGTACTGCCTGGCCAGGCCAAAGTACACTTTTTTCTGCTGCTGATTGTTGGTAGTACCACGAAGCTTGTCCCTGTCGTTGTGCTAATAAGCTGCGAACAGTAGAAGGTTTCCAGACCTCCGGCTGGAGCTGGTGCGGATACTTCTGAAGTCTGTTTCGAAGCACCCGGCCTTGCAGAAGTGTTGCTGGTGAGGGTAAACCACCGCCAATTGGAGTGTTACGCATTGCCATCATAGTCGCTTGCAAGTCTTTGCCGTCATCTAGCATCTTCTTCAGGTGAATCTTCACATTCTGCACGTGACGTTCCGCAGAACCATTAGATTGTGGATAATGCGGACTAGATGTTATGTGTTGCATATCTAGTGACTTTCTAAATTCTCTAAATTCTTGGCTTCCAAATTGTGGGCCATTATCACTGATCAGATGCTCTGGAATGCCGTAGTTAGTAAAATTCTTCAATAAAGATTTTGTCACATTTAATGTTTTTGTTTGAGTCAGTGGAATCACACTTGGCCATTTTGAGTAGAGGTCCACAAGAAGAAGGTAGTGGTTCCCGTCTAACTCGAACAAGTCTGTCGATACTGTTTGGTATGGGTATTCTGGAATCGGATATTGCATGAGAGGTTCATTAGCGTTGGCATTTCTATTTCTCTGGCAGATTCCACATGCCTCTACCATGTCCTTAATTTGAGTAGCATAACCAGGCCAATATACAGCTGTTTTCGCCCTTTCCAAACATTTAGAAATACCAAAATGTCCACTATGGATTTGTTTTAGAGTTTCTCTAATGAGTGTGGATGGTATCACCAATTGACTGTTTCTAAACAACATGCCTGAGTAAAGACAGAGATTGTCTCGCTCTGCCCAATAAGGCTTGACTGCAGCCGGTAGTAGGTCTTTTCTAGCAGGCCAGCCATTATTGACAAAATTTAGTATTGCTTGCAATGTAGCATCATTTTCGGTGGCTTCTATGATGTCATTTCTTTTTTCTTTGGCTACTACATCACATATTCTGATAATTTCTTGTTCCATTGGATCATCATATTCGTTATCTAAATATGCTCTTGACAGTGTGTCTGCTAAGATTAGTTCTTTTCCAGGTTTGTATTCGAGAGTAATCTCATATTGTAAACATCTTAACCGCATTCTTGCCAGGCGAGGAGAGACATCTGAAATAGGCTTGTTCATTATTCCAAGCAAAGGCTTATGATCCGTTTCTATGGTCACAGCCTGGCCAAATACGTACTGGTGAAACCTTGTAGCCCCAAATTGTACAGCTAACATTTCTTTCTCGATTTGAGCATAGTTTTTCTGAGCAGTTGTTAATGTGCATGAAGCATACTCAATTGGCCGTCCAGCTTGTATCAATACTGCACCTAAACCCGCTTTTGATGCGTCTACAGATAATGTTACTGGTATTTTGGCATTGAAGAGTCCTAGCGTAGGTGCTGAGGCAATCATTTCTTTAATTGCTGCTAATGACTGTTCTTGATTCTCATCCCATGTGAATTCAACATCTTCTTTTAATAAATCACGCAGAGATGAAGCCTTTTCTGACAGATTAGGACAAAATTTTGCAACATATGTTACCATGCCGAGAATTCGTTGCAGATCATCTTTGCTTTTTGGTGATGGCATCTCACAAATCGCCTGTATACGATTTTGATCGATTCTGATTCCATTGCCACTCACTATCTGTCCAAGATATTTGAGCTCTTTCATACCAAAATTACATTTTTTCTTGTTTAACTTCAGATTGATTTTTCTACATCTCTTTAAAACAGCTTCCAGTCTCTTGTTGTGCTCCTCTTCATCTTTTCCATGGACAAGTATGTCGTCAATATAGACTTCTACACCTTCAATATCTGAGAAGTGATCAGCAACTGTTCTATGAAATACTTCAGGTGCTGAGCTGACACCATAAGGAAGACGAAGGAACCGATATCGTCCAAATGGTGTTCCAAATGTAGTAATATAGCTACTTTTCTCATCTAGGGCCATTTGCATAAACCCTGTAGTAGCATCTAATGAGGAGAAAATAGTCGAGTCATGTATCTTTGCAAATATCTCTTCTGCCGTTGGCACTTGGCAATGTTCACGTTTAATTGCTTTATTCAAGGAAAGTGGGTCTAGGCATACTCTTAATGACCCATTAGGTTTGGAAACCACGACAATTGGATTAACCCATTCTGTTGGAGACGTGACTTTTGTTATCATATTGTTTCTTTCCATGTCAGCTAATGTTGCCTTTAGTTGGTCACGTATACGGAATGGTATACGACGTGCTGCGTGGATGGTGGGTGTGTGATCTTCCTTCAGTTTAATGGAGTGATTGCCTGGTAGGCGTCCAGTCCCAGTGAATACAGATTCATATAATTCTGGAAGACTTTCACCAACTGAGTTGATTGTACAAACAGGTAATAGACCCATTTCTTGTAAGCTGTGATAGCCTAGCAATGTGGCATCAGTATTTTTATGGTCTACAATCACAAATTCAAGGACATAATATTTTCCTTGGTGATAAATCGCAAGGTCTGTTTTGCCAACTACTTTTATTTTGGCCCCTCCATAGGCTTCCAAAACTTTGTTACATTTGCTAACTTTAGCCTTTGGGTTGCAGCGTCTGAGAGTTTGAATTGGTAATACATTGCACCCTGCTCCTGTATCTGCTTTTGTGATGATATGAAATTTACTATCAGCTAGCTCTAATTTTACAGTCCATTGGTCTGATTTTGATGATTTGCTGTCCCTTACATTGAATATAATAATACTATCTACGTCTTGTGATTGTATGTCATTGATATTTCCAGACTCTTGTTTCTCTTTGGTCTTTGTAATTACTCCTTTAGATCTGCAGACAGTAGCAAAGTGGTTAGGCTTGTCACATGTGAGGCATATTTTTCCAAATGCAGGACATTTACGAGGTATATGACTTCCTCCACAATATTTACAGTTATCAATCCTTCCTTTTGGCTGTTTTGATTTCATGAGATTTATTTGACTGCTTTCAGTTTGGAGTTCATTCCCTATTCTTATGGCTCCTTCTTTATGGCGACATATCTGTATGGCTTTTTCTAAATTGAGATTCGTTGTGTATAGCAGCTCTGCTCTGATACTGTCAGAATATATTCCTAACACAACCTGATCTTTAAGTAAACGATCTGTTAGTGTTTCTCCATCTTGTGATTGGCATATAGGGTAATTGCAATATGGCAGCTGATTTCTTAAAGCAGTTAGGAAGTTATCAAAAGGCTCATCTGCTTTTTGTTTCCTTGAAAAGAATTTATGGCTTTCATAGCTGTCATTTTTCTTTGGTGAATAATATTTGTTGAATTTATCCAGCACTTCATCAAGATCATTCTTATTATTTAATTCTAAACTTCTGTAGATAGTTCTGCCCTCTTGTCCTAATAATGTGAGAAGTATTGCAACTTTTACTTCACCTGATTTGGACTTCTTGTCAGTGGCCAGAAGATAAAACTTGAAACCTTCCTCCCAATCATTCCAGCTTTGGGCCAAGTTACCACAATTGTCTGCTCTAAATGGCTTTGGTGGTTTGAAAGTATTCTCTTCTGACATAATGTAGACTTGGATTACTTAGTCTGACACCATGTTATATTATTAAGAATGAAGTATAGATATATATATTCAATGACTAGTCAGGTAGTTCATGTATTCAAGATGGCTGCTTTATTCTGGTTATTCTGATATGCCACATGGCCTTAAACAAGGTGGCCTCATAATGAAGTATAAATGAATCATTATGAGGCAATCTAAGATAATCAAGATTTAGCATTAATCTAATCAGATCTAACATTATAACACTCAGCATTCCGGGGTAAACAAGCAACGGCTTGAGTCCTCAGAGGAGAGACTGGCATGAGACCGCTTGTGGAAATTGTTGGTTATCCTAAAGTCCTTCCTGTCCTGTCAGATTGGTTATGTAGAAGGTGGTAATTTTGCATCTGCCCAAATAAAGATGTCATGTCATGTGAATCTCAATTCAAACTTCATAATTTATGCCTTCTTCTTATGCTGGAAACAAACTGAAGGGAGCGCGCCACTGCTGAGTGGATGATTTCAGATCTGCACACTGCAGCCTCTTCTGCATGACCTGTTCCCTTTTTGATCACTCCAGTGGAATTCTAAAATCCTTTTATTGTCCATTTAATTTGTATACCCTTGTAATCATAATTTCAGGTATGTCGGCATTACAGTGCTGATCCTAGGGCGAAACCAGCACCCACAGACAATGAGGCACTCGCTCCCGCCATACCAGTTGTCAACAGTCACAACGAGTGGGATCCATTAGAAGAGGTTATTGTTGGCTGTCCAGAAAATTCCATAGTTCCCAAGTTCACTGTTGAAGTTAAAGCAAACACAGCAGAAACTCACTGGCAATTCTTTCAAGAATACGGAGGTACGCCCTTTCCAGCAGCCACTGTTGAGAAGGCAGTAGCAGAAATAGAAGAATTTTGTAATATTTTGAGGCATGAAGGAGTCATTGTTCGTCGTCCTGATATTGTCGATCACTCCAAGGTAATATTTAACGTGATAAATAACTATCGATTTATGCAAGATGAGACAATATGACCAACCTGTCTATTTGTTTTCACATTGATAGGAATACAGCACACCAGACTTCAAAAGCACAGGGATGTATGCTGCCATGCCTCGTGACATTTTACTCGTCATAGGTAATGAAATCATTGAAGCTCCAATGGCGTGGAGAAGTCGCTTCTTTGAATATCGACCGTACCGAACACTAATTAAAGAATATTTTAATAATGGGGCAAGATGGTCAGCAGCACCCAAACCAACAATGAGCGATGAACTGTATGACATGGTACGCTAGCCACAATGTTATCATCACTACTCCGCTACAATTGGGGAGCATTCACAATTGACGTCAACCTATTTTGGGGTCATAATCAACCCACCTCCCCCTACTGTCAACCAATGTCAACTTCTGCAAACACCCCCTCCCCATTGATGTCAACTTGCAGCTACCCCCCCATAACAATCGAAAATTCCAAAATAAAATCGCAATTAAAAACACTAGAAAAATGTTCATGTTGTCTTGCTTTCAGTGAGTTAATCATATGTATGTAGCGGCAAGCACTATCTGTTACATGATGCAGAAAATCAAAGTAATCGTTACTTTCAAATAGCTGCCCGAGCTTTTTTTACGTTAAAATAATTTCAATAGTTGACATCAACTAATAGCTAAGGCCCCCCAACCCTGTCAACTTTGGTCAACTTTTTACCAACCCCCTCCCCCTATACCGGTTGACGTCAATTGTGAATGCTCCCTTGTTTGCTCATAATTAGAAGTCTTTTCATTTTTACTTTTCATAGGACTACCCGATTTCAAATGTCGAGCAAAGATTCCAGCTGTCTAAGCAAGGGCAATTTGTTACAACAGAGTATGAGCCATGTTTTGATGCGGCTGATGTTATGAGAGCTGGTCGAGATTTGTTTGTGCAAAGGAGCCAGGTAATTCAGCATATCTATCCATGTGATTTCTGAGGCAAAAATTAGGCAATGAAACAGTAGATTGAGATGGATCTCGCTTGTCTTTCAAGTTATCCTTGAAACAGCTGATTGAATTAAAATCTCACAGATCAATCAATCTGCATTTAAACCAATTAGAAATAAAAGTGAGATGTTGGATCTGTGGAATGTGGATGTTCTCAACCGATTCTCAAGGGGATGGAGTAAATTCCCTTTCTCCTATCATTTGTCTTGACCATATTGGTATCTGTGGATGATGCGT
This sequence comes from Haliclystus octoradiatus, assembly GCA_916610825.1. Classification (NCBI taxonomy): domain Eukaryota; kingdom Metazoa; phylum Cnidaria; class Staurozoa; order Stauromedusae; family Haliclystidae; genus Haliclystus; species Haliclystus octoradiatus. The sequence goes on from OU744448.1 coordinate 406,455, forward strand.
ATACCTGATCATAATTGGTTCGTTGATTTTAGGTCACCAATTACATGGGCATTGAATGGTTAAAGCGTCACCTTGGCGATAGTTACAATGTCCATACACTATCATTCAAAGATCCAAACCCTATGCACATTGATGCAACACTAAACTTCATTGGTCCTGGTTTGGCTGTTAGCAATCCTGATCGACCATGCAATGAAATTGATATCTTCCACAAAGCAGGATGGAGCGTCATCACCGCTGCGAACTCAGTCCTGAAGGATAGCTATCCGTTTTGGATGAGTTCAAAGTGGTTATGTATGAATACACTGATGTTAGATGAGAAACGGGTGGTGGTTGAAACTGAGGAAGTTCATACACAAAAGGTGTGTTGACTTTTGCCAAATCCGATCTTTAAATTGCACAATGCCTACTTACAAAATGTTATTAAGCGTGAGGATTTTTGTGTGGTTTTTAGATGTTTGAATCGCTTGGTATTGAATGCATTAAAGTAAGTATTCGCAACGCCAACACACTCGGAGGTGGATTCCATTGTTGGACAAGTGACATTAGACGTAATGGTGAATTAAAATCCTACTTTTAAATAAAAGTGTTTATTTTTTATCTTGATAAAAGATGTAATTAAAATGATTTCAAGAGTTTTATTTGCAATCAAATCAATATTTAATAATGTAACAGTTAGGCAAAATTTATTGCATAGGAAATATTATTCAAAGGTTGATATTGAAAATTACATGATAGAAATTCATATTTTTACACATCGCCGAGTAAGAGTGTTGTTACAATTGCGGGTTCACAACTTTATTCTCTAAACGTGATCTTTCAATGTCAAATACCAAGCGATGGCTAGCTAGAGTGTCATCTGGATTACTTAGGATCATTGATGGATCCTGCGTTGCCACTGCCCGGACAAATGCATCCATCATATAATAGTCGCCAAATCCGTGATTTGACATGCTTGTTTTTAGTGGAGGTGGTTGATAGCTGTGACTCTGTTCTTGACGTGTTGTGAAATCGAAGGTGAAAATCTTACTGCCTTCACTACATTCCATCTGTCCTCTGCTGCCAAAGATCTTTGTTTCCCTCATACATACTTTCTCTGTAAACGCTGACATGATAAAACTAACTAGCGCACCATTGTCATATGTCATATTTACAACTTGATTAGACATAACATCATTATCACAATCGTAAACACAACGCCCATAAGGTCCATCTTGTAAAGCAGCTTGCATTTCTTCTATATCAATTGTGTTACAAGCAACTTTGGTAAAATGGTCTTGGTAGCCCTGACGTATTGGTTTCAAATAAATTTTTACAGCAGAATATGGGCAGTCAGCTTCAGCCTCGCATGTTAAACATCGATTGCTGGCGTTGGTAGGTTTATGCTCTGATGTGAAATGCGCCAGTGACCCAAATGAACTAACGCCAACGCATTTTGATTCTTGCAATAATGAATGAATTAAATCAATGTCATGGCAACACTTGGTCAATAAACTGAAACTTGACTCATCTTTACGGCGCCAGCTGCCGCGCACAAATGAATGTGCAAAGTGAAACCATCCGACTGGCTCCATATGCTGAATACTAATGACATCTCCTACAGGATAACAAAAACAATATCAGGTTATGTTCATTGCCAACATTGAGCAAAAGAGCATCAACAGCCAAGCGTCAGTTCTAATTATAGTGGCATAGTATTTTATTAGGTCCTTGTTAATCCTTTTCTGTAAATCTATTTGTATGTAACCTGTTTCATGTCTTGAAGTCATGGTGATGTACGGTGGTGTTTGCATTAATGTACTAACTAAAGAGCAACTACCAAATCATAAACACTGATGTGCCGTAGCTATTTAATCCTGCACGTTACCTAGTAAACCACTGGCAATTATTTCTTTAACTTTTTTAATACGCGGTGTATAACGCATGACATGCGCAACAGCCAATATCACGCTGTTATTCTTTACGGCTGATACAATTTCTTCACACTCTTCCACCGTTTGAGCCATGGGCTTTTCTAGAAGGATGTCATAACCAAGATTTGCAAATGCCACAGCAGGGTCTTTATGTTGGTGGTCTAGAGTTGCTATGACAACAGCATCAGCAAATTTCTCTTTTTCAGCAATCTTAATTCAAAAGAAACATCATTTGTATGCAAGTGTGATTGATTAAATGTGAAATAAATTTGCATTCTGCCCTCATGTATGCTATTTCAGATCCAGGTTTCTCTCACAGTCTTGAGCCCTGGGCAAACGACGGCAACATTTGCTCGACTTTTAAATCCTTTGAAAATCCTTGTCGTTTAGCCACTTCTTCGATTTTATCTGACGTGTTGCATCGTGTATTTTATTTGTCGCATCGTGTTTGATGGTCATCAAACATTTTCAAAGTCTTTCCAAGGATTTTTATTATCGAACGTCTTCGTTATTCTTTTTGAACCATTTTGTTCGAAACGTATCAAACTTTTTCATTGTTGTTGCTTCTCCAGGGCTTCTTTTTAAGCTCAATCTGAGTTTTTCTAGAAAAGTCTTGAGAAAGTCTTGTCCGTTTAGCCGCTCTTGAAAAGACTGTTTCAGAACACGAAAGATACACGTCAGATAAAAACAAATTTGTTGCACAAAAGTTGCCGTTGTTTGCCCAGAGCTTTAGATGTGAAATTAAGATGTTCTAAAACATTGCAAGCCTATACTGAATCTCATTTCATGTTCTTTAAATTGTAAAAATGGTTCATATAGTTCAGGAACCATCATTTAATTAACTCATCTAGGCCAGTGATGTTTTGGTGTTCCCCCACTACTTTCTCCGGAGAACGGCGTTCCCTCACTTTTTTCATTTGAAGTGAAGTTTTATATGTTCTTGTAGTGATATATATACTGATTAGCAAGTGTTTTTATCAGACCATCTGGCACCATTCCTAATGGCAAGATTGAGATTAAAATTTATTCATTCATTTCCAGTTGAATTTTATTTTATACGTGAAACTGAATTTGGAATGCTATCGCCATCCAAGCTTTACACGTGTCCGTGTCATTTAATAAGATACTAAATTTTAATAAATTCAACTTTCTATTTAGCTTCATTTTTTAACAAGGAAAGAATTAAATGACCCAATAGATTTTACTGAATTGGTCTCTTGAAATGCACTACAGAGCTCTCAGACGATTATAATTTTGAAAAGTTTTCGAGATGAATGCATGCCCCAGGATCCCCTAGAAGGAGGGCCTTTGGCCCCAAAATTACAGAACCAAATTCATTGCACTTCGGATTAATTTATAATCTGCATAGAACCTAATTTTAATGTTGTTTATAACTCAGAGATGTCAAATATATTTTATTTGGTTCATTTTTATGAAGGTAAGATAAAGTTTTGCCATTTTAGAAATATGTAAATCACAGTTTTGAGTTACACTATCTTAGTTCTAAACATTCAGAGTCTCATTACTAATGCCCAATCCGACCCTCAGCAGACAAGGCATGCACCTTGGAGTCACCCAACTGATTTGACCTACGTATATGTTGGTTTGTTTGAATTGGGTTGCTCATGTCCTGAACATTAAGTAATGGAAGCCGGTTGAGCACAGGTCTGCAAAGTATGGCATTTGCCGATGTGGTATGATGAGAAGAGGATATTTCAGACCATTTTCAGATTGAAGAAATACTTCATGATCAGTATTACATACTGCGTTGCGTATAATTCAAGTAAATCACCTGCTTCCAATCTTTGAAAACACAATCTTCAGATATTCGGTATTTTTTGCACATGAAATTCCGCCGTGAATGTATAGGCTCAGCTACACCGACTATCGTGAGCTTTTCTGGGAAATCAGAGGCGTAACTGGCGTAAACTTGTCCCCTTTGTCCAGCCCCAATAATAATTGCTTTGATCTGCCTTTGGGCTGGCCTGTTATTGTCAACTGTATCACCAAATAACTCGGATTCAACAGAGGAGGTAGTACTTTCTTTCAAGGGTTGGCCGGGATTTATAGAATGATCGTCTGACGGCGGAGAAGATTGCTGTCTGGCCTTCGCGAAGCGTCTCATCTTATTCAAGACATCCATCTGAGCTTGTTGAAGGCGAAACAACTGAAGAATATTAGCGTTGATGATCTATAGCATTAATATTATTAACAATAACATTTTCATTGAAATGTTAAATTGCCACCCAATCAAACGTTGAACAAAGACGAAGTCTTTTATGTATTCTCCAATGCAAATGTCATTCTACGCTCAATTCCTTCCTCATTGCCAGTGAATGTGTGAAAAAGAGTAAGCGAAATAGTGAAAATCTTAAATCAACAAAAGCACATGGGACAGTAATGGGACAGCCTCGTAATTTCAAAGCTTACAAGTTGAGCATGATGGCGGATAGAGGTAGACGACTGGAGTCTGGAGGGACATTCTTAATCTTGGCATATTAACTGGTAATAAGATACAGAGAGAGAATAGGTAAAATGAAAGAACTAAGGCAATGTTAATTGATTAATCTAGGTCTAGGTTTCAGCAACGGTTTTACGATTAGTCCTGATTTACTGTCAAGTATTGGCTAAATACGGTGTCAATACTGACAATACATACACGCCAACCAGAACCACAGATCACAGAACAGGCTAGCCCTAAACCTTTAACACAAGATTCACCGGCCAACCAGGCAGACTTGATTCCAGAAGCAATACAATAATAATTGTATGACACTCTAATAATCCATATCCGGTGTATTTCCTTACAAACTATTATCTCCAACAATAACATGAAGTAATAGTATCAGAATGATACCAATTAACACCAGTCTGCAGATAAGGGCAGGTTTCGCCGAGATCTCGGGTGCGCAACAGCAAATACTTTGTTGAAATTTGACCATAAAATAGCATTGAATCTTGTGTGCGCCATAGCAATAATCTGCAGACTGGAACGAACATGAATCACAACCAGGTTCGTTGAGCTGAAAATAAAAACAATGTTAAAAATAAATGTAATTATTGATACAGCTGAGCAACCGCATGCTTGAAGGCCGCATCAAGGTAGACTTTTTATTTTACTGCAAACTACTCTGTAAAACAGATGAAAGCCTTGAAATATTCTTCATATCAATTCTGAAATTCTAGACTATATCATCAAGCTGGTGAGTTGGTATCTTGCTCCCACCAGAGCACAGTCGTTGTTAGATGAAATGTGATGCCCATTGGGGGGGGGGGGTTGCTGCATGGGGGAAACATTTTAGGAATTTGCAGGCATCCAAAGGTTTTGGCCCCAGATCATTTTCACTGATTAATATTTACACGGTGGATATTGTTCCGGCTGCCGGAAAGCTGTCCTCAAAAGATAATATTCCGTGCATCCTTTGCGCATGCGTTTGTAGATAGTAAACATGATTGTGTCGATCGATCCAAATTAAATCTTACATAGTTTGTAAAATAATTCATAGCTAAGCACCGACATCGTAGATTGGATTGACTGTTTGGAATAGATATAAAACAGAAACGATATTCAACATATCTGTGCATTCATAATTTTATTCTGTGTTTGATTTATCAAAGCTTTTCAGCAATGCGACCCAGCGTTTTCAATATTTGAGTGTCGTGACATTTATTTGGTGTTCTGAAGGTTCAGAGAATATTTATGTAGCCTAACAATATTTCAAAACATTTTTGCTTTGGTGATTTGTAATAATATGGGATAATTACTTATCAGTCATTTCCTTATCCTGTAACTGATGCTATATGCCTACCAATTCTGATTTTGTCGTATACCAAAAGTCAAAACTCTGAAACTCAAAACCGAGTTTGTTCGCTTTTTCTATAAGTTTGGAAGAACGGTTTGGTGTGGTATCTAGAGTCGTGAATCCCTCATACAAAGTGTTTTCAACCTCTAGCACTTTAAATTATTTTATATTCTATTATTAAATTGATGAACAGAATTGTTATTAACGTGATCAAGGAACAGGACCGTCCGTCGCCATTGCATCTTGAACGAATGTGAGAGAAACGCCAACAACACAATTAATACGCATGCGCAAAAGACGCACAGAACATTATCTCTAGTACTCAGGATTCCGGCTGCCGGAACATTATCCAATTCGTAAGATTTAATTATTTCAATTAAGTGCACATAAATCCGTATAATCCGAGATTTGATTGCCAAAATGAATATGAATAGATATTTTTAATAGATATGTGAAATTGAAAATGTTTTGACTCCATGATAATGGTTCAATATTTGATTTCCAGTCTCTCATTTTTGCAAACAAAATACGGACTAATTACCTCCGTGAAACATTTCATGAAAAAAGTTCATTCAAATTATAATAATAATGATAATAATTATAATAATTTAAATAATAATAATAATAATAATAATAATAATAATAATAATACAGTATATACATTTATATAGCGCTTATGTAAAAAAGATCTGAGAGCTTTATAAATTTAAATTAAGTGAAACTATAAGGGAACTGAGAAAGTAAAACAGTATTTTAGACATCTAAGTAATCTAATAAATACAGTGAAACCTGTTATAACGGTCACCTCTATATAACGGTCACTTCTATACAGCGGCCAACTGTCTATAATGGTCACTCTTTCAATGCCTAAAGTAGCATTTTCTATTGAATCAAACCTGTACATAAAGGTCACCTGTCTATAGTGGTCAATTTATCTACCTCTCATAGCTGGCCGCTATATACAGGTTTCACTGTATTCTATTGAATCAACCTTGTATATAAAGGTCACCTGTCTATAGTGGTCAATTTATCTACCTCTCATAGCTGGCCGCTATATACAGGTTTCACTGTATTCTATTGAATCAAACCTGTATATAGTGGTCACCTGTCTATAGTGGTCAATTTATCTACCTCTCATAGCTGGCCGCTATATACAGGTTTCACTGTATTCTATTGAATCAAACCTGTATATAGTGGTCACCTGTCTATAGTGGTCAATTTATCTACCTCTCATAGCTGGCCGCTATATACAGGTTTCACTGTATTCTATTGAATCAAACCTGTATATAGTGGTCACCTGTCTATAGTGGTCAATTTATCTACCTCTCATAGCTGGCCGCTATATACAGGTTTCACTGTATTCTATTGAATCAACCTTGTATATAAAGGTCACCTGTCTATAGTGGTCAATTTATCTACCTCTCATAGCTGGCCGCTATATACAGGTTTCACTGTATTCTATTGAATCAAACCTGTATATAGTGGTCACCTGTCTATAGTGGTCAATTTATCTACCTCTCATAGCTGGCCGCTATATACAGGTTTCACTGTATTCTATTGAATCAAACCTGTATATAGTGGTCACCTGTCTATAGTGGTCAATTTATCTACCTCTCATAGCTGGCCGCTATATACAGGTTTCATTGTATAAAATAAAATTAACTATTTGTTTAGACACTATATTTGTCAGCAGTATTCATCAAAAAATAAAAAGTTTTCAACATGCGTTTCAAAATTGGTATTGAAATGCAAGATCTCAAATCATCTGGCATATTATTCCATAATAACGGCGCTGCCACAGAAAAGGCACCGTCCCCGAAAGTTTTAAAATGACTTGAGCGAACATGTGAATTGAACCGCTTGAAGTTCATGAAATGTCCAAGAACTGTTTATAAGATGTTCATGAACAGTTCATAAAAGTTTGTAAAGTTCATTAACAGTTTATGAACTTGATTAATTTTTTCGTAAGGGAAGCGGCGAACAATGTGTTTGAATCACACTGCAGGCCAATTCCACTAACAAACAGTTGATAAAAGGCTAGTTGGTGGAGCTGGTGGAGTTGGTTAATCCCACCCATGTACTAGTACCCTATGTAGTATTTTAAAGCATTATGTAGTCATGGTAAATAAATCCATACTTATAATATAAATACTTTGGTTTGTCATGAAGTGCATGAATAAGAATGTCACCAACCCCTCTGAATGCAGTATTTGAGCTGTGTTTGCTTTGTTTTTTTACTTAGGTTGTGTTACAAACTCTACGAAGTACCGGTACCCTACTTCTATTGCAATAATGGCCTTCATAGAGTCTGTTAATTATAGCCTACAAATTGATTAAATAGATCATTCTCATGTGCTACTACATGCAAGGTACATTTCCCTCACCATGAGAGCATTACCATGCATCATCACGCCTAAGATTTTAATGATGCAGAACAATATGATCCAATGCAGGAGCAGTTTTATTTCAATACCAATTCAATGTTTTACTTCAAAGAGAAGATATTTGGGCATGTCAACGAATAGCAATTACAATTTCAAATGGACAGAAACTAAATTTAGAGGGGTGCGCCTCTCATTAGCTGATGAAAAAAAATCTCTATTATCAAACCCAATTGTTTTTTACAAGAGTTTACAAGGTAACTATAAAGCTATTCACCACAATATTATTATGAGGCAAGTGGGATTAACTTAAAATCGCATAGTACCCAGGCACACAGCCGTAAATTCCAGGAGTGCGGGGGGGTCTGTGATGTTCCCAATACAAATATTTGACTCATATTTCTGGCAATTTTGAAACAAGAAATTGCAAATCATGCAATTTTGAATGTATAACAGTACTGAAGCTCCCAAATATGCAAACTCCACAGCTAGTTTCAGGCAAGATTAACCAACCCCTCACACCTCTGTCAGAAGCTGTCAAACTCTGATAGATTGATACAGCCTGTATGGTCTCATCATATCTCTGTGTGAAGTGTTGTTGTGTCCACGATGTATGTATGAGGTCATGTTGTATCTCCTGTAGATGACTGACTTTGTTTTCTGTTTCCTCCATACTGTCCTTATTAGGATCCATAAACCATGTTTGCTTAATAATTTGTTCTCAGCTGATTTGGATGCCATAAGATCTGCTGACAGAAGCGCTGCGTTCATCAAAGTTCCTATTCAATACAGTTCATGTATTTCAACAGCAGCTGAGCTAGGGTTCACTTTTCATCATTCAAAACAAAATTACTCAGTCCTTTCGATCTGGTTACGCGATGACACACCCAACAAGATTCCTCATTACGCAACACATCAAGTTGGTGTGTCAGGTATGATGATAATATCTATCGGAAATCCCAACCAATCAAATATCTAGACTATCCCAAATATGTTTTTATTTTTTCAAAGGTGCGGTATTTGACGAGCAAAGTGGGATGGCTCTGGTAGTTCAAGATAAGCATAAAGTATATATTACGTTGTTTTATGATTTGAAAATTATGTTTTCATTTGACACATTCTAGCGAAAGAAACAATAATATTTGCAAAACATTGCTGCTGGAATGTTGAACAAATTTTCCACAAATTTACACTCAAATACTTATTAGTATCACATTTTGTTTGCGAAATTTTAATGTCTGAGAAATTTTCATTTTTATTTGAAATTTAATGATGTGTCATAGTAGCTCTATTATCAGGGAACATTACACAGAATAACCAAACAAATATTGGTTATAAAATTCCCTTGGATTGCAAAGCAATCAATCTTTCTGGAGCGAAGCGACCCCGGGCGCAGGCCGCAAGCCGAAGGCTTGTAAAACATAAATACAGAAGTCCTAGTCACAATATATTCACAATGTTGAACATTTTATGTAATATTTGTGCATTTTGCTGTTCTCTATTTTAGATGCCAATGTGGAAATTTCCAGGAGGTTTTTCTGAGCCAGGAGAGGATTTAGGTAGAGTTTAAATGTTACGTAAGGTATTTAATAATAATACTGTGATGACTATATGAGCTCATCTACAACAACAACTTTGAGCAACTTACATTATAAATATATTAATTGCATATAGATTGTATCTTTCAGCTGAAACTGCTGTACGTGAAGTAGAGGAGGAAACAGCTGTACTTTCAGGTAAATGAAAATGTAAATTAATGATAGCAGCTAATAAATAATTAATTCAATGTGCTAAACTGAACCTTCAACCTTTCCTTTGTTTCCAGAGTATGAGTCTTTGTTGGTTTTTCGTCAACAACATGATGTTAGATTTGGTCAATCTGATTTGTATTTCATTTGCCGTTTAACACCTTTATCATATGATATTAAAATGTGTAAAGATGAAATTGAGAAGTGCCAGTGGATGCACCTGGAAGAACTGCAAAGTAATGATGAAGCCACGCCCTTAACGAAATACGTCGCTCGTCTTCTCCTGTATGGTGTGAAACACGGCTACAAAAACATTGATGTATCACAATTAGAAATTGAGAACTGGCTTAACCGTGGTAGTACTTTCAAAGTTTTCAGTCGCAGTTTGCTGTGAAGTGAAATTTTTATTATAATAACTCAACATGAGGTATGATAATTCGTCATCAAGTATCGATCTCTTGTTTGTGATTGGCTGCTTGGAGTATGCGATGGAAACTTATTAAATCTAACCAATCGGTTGCTTCGTCGCTGATGAAGTGTGGCAGCATTATCTGTTCAAAATAAATAATACAATTAAAAATATAATTAATGATTTGATTTGATCATGTCAAATATCCTATTAGGCTGTGCATTATTATTATTATTATTATTATTATTATTATTATTATTATTATTATTATTATTATTATTATAATTATTATTATTATTATTATTATTATTATTATTATTATTATTATTATTTTTATTGTTATTATTATTATTATTATTATTATTATTATTATTATTATTATTATTATTATTATTATTATTATTATTATTATTATTATTATTATTATTATTATTATTATTATTATTATTATTATTATTATTATTATTATTATTATTATTATTATTATTATTATTATTATTATTATTATTATTATTATTATTATTATTATTATTATTATTATTTTTATTGTTATTATTATTATTATTATTATTATTATTATTATTATTATTATTATTATTATTATTATTATTATTATTATTATTATTATTATTATTATTATTATTATTATTATTATTATTATTATTATTATTATTATTATTATTATTATTATTATTATTATTATTATTATTATTATTATTATTATTATTAATATAAGTAGATCATAAGTCCGCAATACGCATACATGTTTGACTATCTGCGTAACTAGAAGATGAAGTACACTTTGTCAGCATATCAAACACAATGCGTCGATCTATATGAACAAGAAACAAGACACATTGTCAATCCAAAAGACTTCTTGATACATATTATTATTATTCAATCTATGAAATATGTCACTCGCCATTGTGACTAGCACCATCCAACCATTTGACTGCACTAGGGACATAACCAGACTGGAGAACATTATTCAGAACCTAAATTGTTAGATAGAATCAAATTCAACGACTAAACTATTTTACAATTATTTTCATCAGGGGTTGAGTTAATCTGTTTACCTTTTTTTCTTGGTTTTGAGATCTTTTTGTTAACGCAGACTGGCACTTATCGTGATAATCTTTTATGTTTTTGGAGTGAGCAGCTGTAATTATTTCAAACAATTGAAAGGGGTGTTGTGTGTGATAGTAATATACTGTAGTCACTTCAGTTGATAGTAATATACTGTAGTACTAACCAGCTAGTTTAGGAGCAGCAGGAGGTTGATGAAAAACTTCTGTCCGTGGAGCAGGAAACCCTGGTGCACAGTTTGATATTCCTTCTGTTGCAAAAGTTCTAGAAAAATTGCAATAATCTACATGATTGAGTTTTCATCCATAGTTCACACTTGTGTTGACTCTTACGCAGTGATAAAGATAAACAGATCAGTGACGTGCACTCACTTTGAATTTATTACATGAGTGTGGTGAAGCATGACTATAAATATCACCAGATATGTGTCGGAGTAAATTAAAAAGATTTCATGAAAAATATAAATACTGTACTAACAACGTGGTAATCTATTAAAGGCAAGGCGGAACATTTACTGACCATTATTATGCAATTACGCAGCGTACGTATTCCGTATTTTGGTTTGTACATTGACATGAACGTATAATTTATGGATATTCTTACTTCATTGGATGAGGTCTGTTTCTTCGTTCGTGACCAACCATCGTATTGCGACCTACAACTTTATCGTGAATAGGCTTAAAGCCATAAAAATCCCCATACGTTGTTCGCTGTTGATATCGATTATTTGAATTTTTATTGTCGAAGGACTCGGCACTCCACAGCCGACGCCCCTCGTTCCTTATCCCATCGAGTTCATGTTCAGGCAACGAATACTTTGTATTCAGCGAGATTTTTAAACTGTTATTATCAATTGAATGCATTCTACCGTCTTAATTAATCAATCGTATTAAAGTCATCAAAGATAGTTCCTAAAATTAATTTTCGTTTTATGGCCTCAATTCGCGTGGCTTCACTGTCAACAATAATTGTCATGACAACTGCTGGGTTGATCTGAAAGATGGCACACGATACTCATGGTCTATATATAGGTTACAGACACAACATAAATACAATGAAGCACATGTTGTTCTTGGTCGTAGCAAAGGAAAATACTATACGTATATAATAAGTATAATAAGACGATCGTTATTTTGATTCCGTTACAATAATTGTGATTATCTCAAAACCATAAAATCTGCTTAGAGCGTAAAGTTACAATAAGATAGCAGAAGTATCTATTGACTCAAATATTATCATCATAGACGTCAGTTCATCCAAAGCTATTTAGCAGCTATATATCAATATAATAATTAGTAGAATCTTATTATCATAGTTATAAAAATACCGTATTTGACTGATCGTATGTCAATTCATTAACATAGAGAGGTCACGTAGTATGGCAAACCATTCAGGCTATCAAATATCTCCTATTGAGCGCATAACAATTCTATCAGTTAAAATCCAGCCCTAGATATCAGGGTAAATAGGGAGAGAGCCTTGAATGACACCAGTTCAGTTAATTAAATAACATCGTAAAACTATTCTTTCTCGATTTCTTTTTACATGTTGAAAATAACAAATAATCTTTCAATTGACAGCAAGGTATTACGTTGTTGTTGCTGCTGCTGCAGGAACAGTCGGAGATGCCGCAGTTGCTGTTTTGATGCGCTTGGCAGTGTCATTTGATCTAGAAAATGAACATAGAAATGGGTTAGCCATAATGTTGTCACAAAGCGTGGCATCCTGCTTGCAAAAAGTTCAACGATGTGAGGAACAATTTTACTTCCACCGTAACATACGTCTGTGGAATTGTGGAATGATTCATCGAATGACATTGTTAACTGCAAAACTAAATAAGCCTAATGTATGCTAATTAATAAACCTCATTTAAAATTGACTGTAAGTCATGTTAACTTCCAGCTTGGTTTTCAGTTTATGTTAAACAGACTGGAAATGGATATTTTCATCATCTGGATAGATCAGCAGTGCATTAATTAACATTGAGCACCGCCATAAGGAGGCTTGTACGCTCTTGAGTAGAGTGGACATAAATGATAATGATCATATTACCCAGCACTGGATGCAGAACGCTTGCTTCCTTTCTCGTTATGCGGAATGTCTTTTAAATCTGCAATGAAATATACCCAGAGCAATCATATAAAGTAACCAGTTGGAAATAAAATAACCATTTTTAATTTAAAAGAAAATACAAGAGACCTACCCTGTAGCCACCTGACTTGCGTAGCTGGGCCGTACCTAATCACACACACACACACAAAAGTAATAATACTATATAATACTATATAAGCCAAATGAGAAAGGTAAATTGATGCGCAATTGCATCAACATTCTGATAAGCTATACAGTAGTTGATTACTTTGCATTGTTTTTGTTAACACGTTGGAATTAACAAATTAACCAGCTCATGGTCAACAATATAATTCTTACCCTTTCTCGTTGCGTGCTGCTATTCTAAAAATAATGGCTGGTTTTGTTGTATAATCGATGTGGGCGTTGCCAAGGGTTTCAGTGTTCACAGTGCATGAGGACTGAGCACCACAGTAAACACGCAGGAAATTGAGCTGCTGTGTCTGCTGTCCTGGTTGCTTGGTTACTGTACTGCCATGGCTACTGACGGCAAGGTAGACAGCGTATTCCACAATGCTTCCAGCAGTGCTGTTTGACGGTGGTTCCCATGACAAGTGCGCTCCGTCAGTATTCTACAGATGCAATATAATAATAGAGCATTCCATAACATAACAATGTTCTTTGTAAGAAAGTGAGAGAGTGTATATTGCATACCTTTGTGATTTTGATTGACGAAGGGGCACCAGGGTATCCTGCAGCATCAAAGTATCAAACATCACAATAAAATCTGATAATTTGAGATATGAATGACATTAAGCGGACTTACCAGGTAGACATGTCTTGAAAGCAGCAATGTCACTGTAAATACCTCTACCCACAACATTTATGCCAGCAACACGGAACTTGTAAGCAGTACCAGGCTGAAGCTCCACCTTCTTCATCCCCTTGAAATCCCCATCTCCTTCAATATCCACATCCTGTCCAGAGAAGCAAAAACAGATAAGACAACCAGACGCATTAGCCTATTGAGTAGTTTAATGCCATACTTTGACTTACATTATCATCACCCTCTTCGACTGGTTCGTAATAATGAGACACAACAATTGATGTTGCTGTAGTCATAGCAACGTCATACCACACGGATTGACCACGCTTAGTGCTATCAGCTTTGTGCTGTCGGGGTGGCTAAATAAAGATAGAATAGGAAAATGTAAGTCAGAAACTAGCAACGCAGCAGTCCTTAGCAATAGCACATGATCAGCAATTTCACCTTGTGTTGTTTGCGTTGAGATGTTGTGTCTACTGCAACCTGAGTTTTCTTTTGATCAATTGGGCTTTTAACAATTGTTAATGAAGTCTTTGATTCAGACGAAACTGCTAGTGCTGCGAGGGTTGATAGAGGGTTTGTTTGCAGCTCAGATTCTGATAATGTATTGGGTGGAGCTTTAACAGACACAGTCTGCTGTACGAGAGTGGTGTTACTAGCAGCAGGCGATTGAACAGGAATGGAAGAGGACGACACAGACAGGAGTGGTTGCGAATTAATCTTATTTGATGCTACATGGGGGGCAACAGGTGCGCTCGCTTGAGCTTCATTTAATGTCTTCTGTTCATCTTTCATTTCTATGTCTTTGTTGATAGCAGAGCTGACTGCTGTTGTGTCAGGCTGCAATATGTCAGAACTGTCTGGCGGTGGTGTATGATGTGTTGATGAATCGACTGATGAACTAACCTCGGATTGTTTTGATTGCAGCGGTTGTGATGTGCTAGTCACACCAGTAGAGCTGAGAAGAGCTGGTCTCTGTTCAGTTCCAATAAAGTTGTTAGCACTTGCACCAATGTTATCTGCCTTTCCTTCGATTCGGTCAAATGGGGTAGCACTTGATTGCTGGTCCCCTGTTGTATCTGCCTCAGTTTTCAATGGTAAGTTGGTAGCATTAATTCGGTCATTGCTAATAACAGCAGGATGCGTTTCTGTTGTGGTTGTGTTGGTAACGGAAGGTGGTACAACCAATTGAAGGTTGTCTGATAACGTTGTGGATGTTGGCAAATTTTGAGCTGTCACAGTGGAACCAACAGCATTTTCGTGTACATTTTGGGTCGGAATAAATTTGGTGCTTTCAGCCAATGTGTTTGCTTCACTTTGCGTTGAAATTGTGGTCGAAGAAGCTTGTTGTAGAGTGTCACTGCTTGTGGGTAGTAACGAAGTAGTGATATCAGCAGTGGATGATTGTACAGGATGTTTGATCTCAGATGAATTTGGTAACGAAGGGGCATTTGGTAGGGAAGCTTGGATAGGCGGACTTGAGACTATTGCAGATGTTGCAATAGTGGTGCCAGTGATTTGCGGATGTGGATGTCTTATATTGGCCATAGAAGTAGCTGTAACAGGGGCTGGTAAACGTGGCTGTGTGCTTCCCCCTTGGCCGCGCAGAAGTGCTGCCATTTGCTGAGGTGTCAAAGTGACTGTTGTGCCTCCAGGCAGACCCTGACCGCTTGGATTGATGGCACGTATAAATGTTACAGTTTGAGGAGGACCACCTGACGCTCCCGGGATTTGTGCTCTCACAAGTGCGTACTGTGTTGGTGTTGATGGTGTCATAGTACCACTAGTAGATATGGGTAGGGGAGTTTTCATAGGTGATTTTGTAGGGTCGCCACCAGGAGTGACAGCTCTTGGTACAGATAGGATGGGCTGATTTATACCGATCTTTGAAGCCCCTGGGCGCACAAGGTGAGTCTGCAATGGTGATGGAAGAACGGGGATACCGCCAGATATCGTATTAACGCCTCCTTTGATTTGATTCAATGCAGCGATGGCTATTTGCTGGTTCTTGATTGTTGTACTGAGTTGCATTCCTGTCTGGGGAGGAGGCTTGGAAACCATGCCTGAAGGTGTAATGATTGGCGCTTGAACTCTTACAGTTGGAAGTGATGATTGGTTGAATGCCACAACTGGTTTACCCCCAACTGTTTTCATCACTTGCCGGACAGATGAAGGACTAGCGATGCCACCCAACTTGGGGGTGATTGAAGCAAGGTTGGGGGTTCCAGAGACAGGATTTTTGACAGCAATACCACTAGCCATCGACCGGACAGTTTGTTTAGCAATCAGTTTGCCTTGGTTCAGTTTGTTTGCGTTTGAGATGCCGATTGGATTACCAGATGATGCTTTCATTCCTGGTTTTTGATCAGAAGGAGTAGAGAAGTCGTACTTTTGAATTTGAATAATGTATGCATCAGCTACAATAGTCGAACAAACGGAAGTTAGTAAAACAAGGCAAAATGATGAAGATAGATAAAATATTTGTCCATCTTGTAAAACAAGGCAAAATGATGAAGATAGATAAAATATTTGTCCATCTTGTTTACCTGTCGGTAAGTTTCCCCAACAGACTTCCAGAGTATTTGTACTAGCTCTTACAAGTTGTACCCTCGAAGGTGCTGGTGGTTTCTCTGTGGATAAAGAGATGAAATTGTAACTTTTCATTCTTCAATTCAATCAATCTAACACATAGATCATCTGTTACCTGTTTCAAGGAACCAAAGATCTTTGCAGCAGACCTTCAACAATTTACAAATATCAAATAAAATTATAAATAATTGAACGTAAAGTAACTTATACCTAATTGATGTCACTATAAACTCACTTGGTTGTTCCATGCCTTTCTGTACCCATCTCTTCCGCTCCAGACAAACATGCGCGTATGCACCTGGCAAAGGCAATGGTTTTCGTAGTTAATACCGTATAGTATTTATTTTGTTAAATCCAGCATGGGTCCTTAAGCCGTGGGTCCATATTGGGTCAGTCCAGGTCAAATCGAACGGCTTCGTTCCAAAAAAAAATCGATTTTGTATAAAATTTTTATACATGTAGATATGGGTACAGAGATATCGTATATGGAGTATTTTTGATCTTAAATGAAAAATAACGATTTTATTAGTAGTTTAATTTGTACCCTTTTTGTGATCAATGATCCATAAAGACCTTCTTTTCCTTGTAGTTAATTTGTTTGTTGGTTTAACAAAATGAAATTTCGTATCAAGATAGAATAAATAGTTTTCTATTGATTGATGTCATTTTATTTGCAAAATTCCAAGTAGTTGTACAATGTTTCAATTTTCCGAAAAAGCTTTAGAGTCCGATAGAATGAAGCGCACACCATTTTTCTGGCCGATTTTTTCACCAGTCGATTAAGCAGCATTTAATCATGCAATGGACAAAAAAGTACGATAGTGTTATTTTTAAAAAGAGTTTAATCATCAAAAATGTAGTTTTGTCGGTACTTCTTTTGATAATTCTATCGCGTTTGGAATGCTATACATAACACTTGAGAAGGCGTGAAGTGATGATTCTCACGTTGTATTGACAATTTCGCATGTCAATGATACTCGCGTGTCTACAATAGATCGTAGTAATTTCTATTTTATTTATAGGTTGAGTAAAATTAAATCAGCGTGAGTTTTGTAAATCAAAATAATATCTTATTCGGTTTAACAAATTTGGGAAATTGAGACTTTCCTTCACTTTCATTTTTGAAACAGAACAAAGCCCAAGAAGTTGCCAAGGCATGAATTATTTAGTTAACGACCATTAGTATTTGGACTATTTGTTTTGAATGGACTTTTTCATAACAATTATTGGTTGACATGCAATTTAATATCATCGCGATCATCGTATATCTGATATGTTTATCCATTGAATAAAAAACTGTCTAGACATCATTAGAGCATACACAACAGAATCAATGACAACGCTTTCAATATTTCGAAATCATTAAATTTTCTCATTAATCATGTATATAAAGCATTACATTAAGAACATTTTGCTTATCATCTGTTCGTCAAGTTATAAATTAAAATTAATGTAAATTAAAATATGTAGCGTTGTCATTGATTCTGTTGTGTATGCTCTAATGATGTCTAGACAGTTTTTTATTCCATGGATAAACATATCAGATATACGATGATCGCAATGATATTAAATTGCATGTCAACCAATTGTTATGAAAAAGTCCATTCAAAACAAATAGTCCAAATACTAATGGTCGTTAACTAAATAATTCATGCCTTGGCAACTTCCTGGGCTTTGTTCTGTTTCAAAAATGAAAGTGAAGGAAGTCTCAATTTCCCAAATTTGTTAAACCGAATAAGATATTATTTTGATTTACAAAACTCACGCTGATTTAATTTTACTCAACCTATAAATAAAATAGAAATTACTACGATCTATTGTAGACACGCGAGTATCATTGACATGCGAAATTGTCAATACAACGTGAGAATCATCACTTCACGCCTTCTCAAGTGTTATGTATAGCATTCCAAACGCGATAGAATTATCAAAAGAAGTACCGACAAAACTACATTTTTGATGATTAAACTCTTTTTAAAAATAACACTATCGTACTTTTTTGTCCATTGCATGATTAAATGCTGCTTAATCGACTGGTGAAAAATCGGCCAGAAAAATGGTGTGCGCTTCATTCTATCGGACTCTAAAGCTTTTTCGGAAAATTGAAACATTGTAACAACTACTTGGAATTTTGCAAATAAAATGACATCAATCAATAGAAAACTATTTATTCTATCTTGATACGAAATTTCATTTTGCTAAACCAACAAACAAATTAACTACAAGGAAAAGAAGGTCTTTATGGATCATTGATCACAAAAAGGGTACAAATTAAACTACTAATAAAATCGTTATTTTTCATTTAAGATCAAAAATACTCCATACACGATATCTCTGTACCCATATCTACATGTATAAAAATTTTATACAAAATCAATTTTTTTTTGGAACGAAGCCGTTCGATTTGACCTGGACTGACCCTATTGGTTTCAAAGGTTGTATCGGTTTTAAAAGGTTGTATCGGTTTAAAGGTTGTATTGGTATTTTGTAATAAAATAAATAAATGGATGGTAGTTATAAAAATGATGGAAAATTGATGATAATATTGAGACAAGGCAATGTTAAACAACTTACTGATACGGAACAATGACCAGCTCTTGGTTTCGGGATCTGGTCTTCGGCACCATCTGCTGACATTGCCTCCCATCTTAATTTTTCTGTAGCAGACAAGAAAGATTTAGATAAACACAAAAACAGTATATCACAAACATATTAAGCATACATCACATGGAACAGAGGCACACACCTAGATTGAGACAAGCAAGTGTGTTGGTGCATTTCCATTCTTTCTCGTTTGAATTTTTAGCATCTTCCACAACCATTGGTACCCAACCACCAAAAACAAACATTCTGTTGAAAAATGCGGACAGTTGCTTTAGGATTGCAATATAACAACAACTGATGGACTCTGTTTCCCACTAATTTTGACAATCAGCATGACAACAGTTATAATAATACATCAACCAACCGCATGTGGTCCCAGTAGTAGCTGCACAGTCATTAGCTACCCTGGTAATTTTACCTCTTTCCAATGACCACTGCTGTGTGCAGACTTCTTGGCATTGGTGGCAGACCTTGAACCGATGGACGCATCCACGTCATTTTATCTAAAAACAATTTTGAAATTTGAACATTCAATTGTCTTTGCCAACACTGGAAAAGATAGCTGGTAGCACACTTTAGTACAACATACCAACATATAGAATGTGCACATCACCAAGACGACTGCCACTCATTCCTCCGTAAATGAAAAGGCGGGGATTCTTGTCTCCATCTGTGTAGCAAACGGCCGAATGGGACTCTCTGGCTGATGGAGGGTAACCGTATGTTACAGGCTCTTCCCATTTCAATGTCGGTTGCTCAAGATCCAAAAAGAACAGATCATTCAGATATCTTATGAAGAAAAGAAGAAGAAGAAAAGTTCATAGGTAGAAAACCACACAGATGCAAGTTACTGATTATGTGACTATTGTCAAACCTTGGGATGTTATTACGAGGGTCTTCACTATCATTCGCTAAACCTCCAAACAGGCATGCTTTGTGACCAACCATTGTGAAACTATGACCAAGACGAGGACATGGCAGAGCGTCCATATCAGTTGGCGAAGGGTGGAGATGTGTCCATTCCCAATGACTAGCTTGCAGTTCATAAAGCTGGAAATTTAAACAAAATAATAATAATAAGCTTGATTAGTTTTTTTTAACTGTCGCACAACGCATGAAACTTCAAGTAACAGTACCAAAATGTGTAGTATTTGACTTTCAATTGATAATTATAATGTATTATTACTGGGTGTGTAAAAAGTGTTACAATGGTAGCAGTTGCACAACATTTGTTTATGAAATTTTATACCTTTCAAATCAAATTCATTGGTGAAATGATTGTATTTTAAATGAATTTGTAAGAAAGGTTCAGTTGTTAAGAAAGAACGAATAATCATCATGAATGGGTTTTGTAGGCAGAGCAAGAATTGTTCAAATGAAATTTGACTTACTTTTTTATTGAGGAATATGTCAGCACAAAAAAGGATTTAAGTCATACAAGTCAGTGTGCTCACTCTAGACACTATATACAACCGAAATAAGAAGTTTCGTAATTGAGATATACAGCTCATTTTAAATTCAAAATTCAAATGCACGGTTCAAATCATTGAAATGTATGTAATTGATCATTGGGTCAGTCCAGGTCAAATCGAACGGCTTCGTTCCAAAATAAAATTGATCTTGTTTGAACAATCAAATGACATTAATCAATGGAAAACTGTTTATTCTATCCTGATACGAAATTTCATTTTATTAAACCAACAAACAAATGAGCTACAAGGAAAAGAAAGTTTTTAAGGATTAATGACCACAAAAAGGGTACAAAGTAAACTGCTGATAAAATCGTTATTTTCCATCAAAGATCAAAATTACTCTATAGATGATATCTCCGTACCCATATCTACATGTAGAAAAAGTTAAAACAAAATCAAATTTTTTTTGGAACGAAGCTGTTCGATTTAACATGGACTGATCCCATTCCTTACTGATTTATTGAATATTTCATTGGCATGAATTTTGAACTAAATCAGAGTTCCATCTAATTTCTACTCTATGGATCGCCAGTCACATAGTGAGGAGAATACATATCTTTTTTTGCTCTGAGAAGCATTTGCGAACAGTTTAAATGGTTTTTTGTTTAAATGTTTTTGTCAATGTTCATACGTTTAATGAAAACTTGATAATATACTGTTCAAACCGTTGTAATACGCTTACACTATATGCTCATTCTGTGTTTAATTGGGTACTAGTTAGTTAACATAATCAAAGGAACCTTATCTTACTGTGACGGAAAACATTTTGTTTTTGTGTTAAATAAGATTGTATGGCAGAACAAAGAGAGAATGAAAACGAATATCTACCTCAGAATCTACCAGCTAAGAATTTACAATATATTAATTTATATATTTTTTATAGCGTCATTTGGTTTGATCAAAAGCGCTTTACAGTTAAGGAATGATGTAAGTTGTTAAACAATTAGCTACAAATTAAAATACGATAAAATGTTTGTAGTTATGTTAAATATGTTGAATTGAATTAAAACAAAGTTTTGTAATCAAAATACGAATTACATAACAGAAAAGTCACCAACAAAAAACTATTTTTAGTCTTGGGTTTGTTTCGTAGTTGTTTGTTTGTAAGTTGTCTAGTAGCTTGTCTGTGCATGTTGTTTGCAATTCAAAGATTAAAGATTGGTAGTGTTAAAGTTGACATATATGGATATCAAAATAATGGTATTAATATACAGATTTGGTTTTAATTCGGCTCATGTTTTAAATATAAAACAAATACGAGACCAAAAGGTAAACACAGCTCCGACGTTCAGCTGTTGATGGCATGCGCAGTTGTTCTAACAGCCCCTGGGGAAATCATCAAAATACGCCCTGAATACCATAATGGCTAACACAAGTCAAGGGATACTGCGTCCGTGCCTAATTTCTATTGTCTTCTTGGATCTTGCAGTCAAGCCCCTACCGAGCTCACGAGAAATTTTCCGATGCATTTTGCAGATTATGTTAAAATTATGAAATCTAGCTAAATTCTACCAACTTCTAGAGTAAATTTATAGCTTGATAGTGCCTACCTCATTGGAATACCGTCCATATTCAACCATACCACCAAAAATAAGTAATCTGGTCCCATCACAAACAAATCCATAGGCAGCACAACCTGGCGGTATATCTCCTTGAACCGCAGGGACAAACCATTGATTAGTAGCTAAAATGATTAAAGTGAACAGATCAAAGCCTTGAGAAACAATTAGCAAATTTTATGTAAACATTAAACAAGCTCAGAAATTTTATTGACATCAATAAATGCTTTGAGGATTACAAAATTATAGCCGTAAGCGATCATTGATTTACCGGTGTTGTAAACATGTAACTCCTCCACAATTCCTTCATTTCCACCTCCAAAGATTACAATTAAATCACGTATGGCGACAGCTCTATGGCCATGTCTTGGTCGAGGGCAAGGACCCGAAGGTTCTGAAACCCTTTTCCATTTCATGCTGGCTGCCATGTTGTTTACATGGCTCAATTCCAAACTATGATGGCGCCGTTTCTAAAATGCGCAAGCTCAAGAAACACAACTCAAAGAGACGGTACGATGTAGCAAAAACCAGCGAATCATTGTGCAGATTCAAAATTATAAGAATCAACTGTATTCTTTGAAAGGAGAATTATGTGTTTAATTATTTGGAAATTGAAATGGATTTTGATACAAATGATTTGATATCATGTAAGAATCTTTCGTTTTCAAGGTAAATTACAATTACAAGGAATTTGCTACAATTGTAACCGGAAGCAGATTAGTGGTCACAAGATTGGTGCACAAACCTTTTTCCCGCCATCTTGCCCACATGGCAAGGACTAATCATCCGACTTGCATTGCATCAGCGTTTACGATAATAATGTTTGGGATTTCCTATCGTAATATTTCACACCTATAAAGTGTCACATCCAAATAGTATTCATCTTCCGTGGAGTTATGGATGCATTGAAACAACTGAAAGCCTGCAGTTTTGACAAATGGTACTGTAAATTTTCTAATATTACATTTAAAAGCGAAATAATCCAACTACCCGACGTGTTTGTCAAATATCTTGACGAAGATCGATTTGTACTGCCTGTCAGTGGAGACAGCGAAGATAGAAGTAGTCAATATTCAAGTGAAGACGAAAGCTGGGAATCAAACAGTTTTGTGAATGAACCATCATTTCCAGATCTCAAAGCAAAAGTTAATTCATCTATCATCAGGCTAGGGGGATCTGTCTTTCCCAAGTTAAATTGGAGTTCTGCACGTGATGCTAGCTGGATATCTCACAATGGATTGCCACGATGTGAAAGCTTTAACGAAATATGTTTATTGCTAAAAAGTAGTGACTTTGTTGCTCACGATTTGAACCTAATTTCAAATTCAAATGGGGACATAAAGCCAACGTTAGTTCTAAGACAATGGGCAGATGTTTCCCCTTCAATGGAATTCCGTTGTTTTGTCAATCGAAGGAGATTGATTGCCATTTCACAAAGGGACGTTACCAATTGCTACCCCCACGTGATCTCACAGAAAGACAATTTACATGAATCTTTAGAGAATTTTTTTTTGGAAAACATTGCGAATCATTTTCCAATGTCGGCCTTTGTATTCGATGTTCATGTTTATGACTCTAGTAAAATAAAATTGATCGATTTCAATCCTTATGATCAGAAGTCAACAGACTCCTTGCTGTTTAGTTGGGATGAAATTGGCGATTTGATTACATCAAGAGACACTGAGGCTAACAGTATTACTACACAGCAAAAAGGAATGTTTCGCATCATGGAGACGACAGGGCTACTCCAACCTTCGTCACTGCTCTCATCCCGTCTACCAAAAGATTTTATTGATTTAAGTAATGGAACAGATATTGATAAAATGGTAGATTTACTAAATATCAATGACCTTGTTTCGAGGCCTGATGATTTCAATTAAAGATGACTGATTTTAACATGCAGTCTCAATTTTTCTCATCATGCAACGTCTCTGCGTAATACGTCTTAAAATCAAAGTGCAAGGTTAAAAGAATGCATCGTTCCGTCTTTTACAAAATGGGATGTGGAATGAAAAGTCTCAGTCTCGATGGAAGTCTGTAATCCACTTTCAATGTTCAAATTCAAAGCCAGGATTCAATAAAATACAGATAGCTTCTGTAAATCCCTTCTGTAAGGATTCACTGTTCAATCCTTTTAACTCCTTAATCTTGAATTTCTTGACTGGCCCAAGTTCCGCATTCGATGATTGAGTCATCTTTTGTATTCTCAAGTGGGAAAAGGAGGAGTTGATCCTTTAAAACCATTTCAGATCATTGTGATAAACATCAAAAATGTAAATCATAAGCTCCAAAAGCATGAACCATTATTATAGCAAGGCTACAGTAGCATTCTATGTTAATCAGTATCATATTTATTTACATTTGTGATGATTTAAAGGCCTATCAAGGAATAAAAAGAAACAGATAACAAAGTGTATTTGTAAGCAGTCGCAAATCTTTGATAGAAAATGCCCTGAGAAAGTAGAAAAGACCACATGGAGATTAGCCAATGGGAAATCCATTAATTTTAGGAAAACAAAACCAAGACAAGAAATCACAGCCAAACAAAGTGATTTCATTGTAGCTGAATTGCCATGTTGATATTGCAGTCTTATCCCAGTGGTTACTGCAAATACAATATGAAAGCATAGGGCCATGTCAAAACCATACTTTGTCAGAAAGACAAGTCCGTAACTGGAGACTGAAATAACCATGATTAATTGTGATGAAATATTTGATTTTAAATGAAAGTCATTTGACATCACTAAAACCCAAGCGAATATGGGGAGCGTGTACCATTGATCAAGAATTGCAAAGGGGCAAGTCTGCACACAGATCCTGAGCAGTTGAACAGGTCCGTAGCAGATAGACATCCATGCAAATGTTTTGAGTTTATCTGCTGTAGAACATACAGAGGGTTTTTGGCTTGATTGAAGTTTAAATAGCCAGAATAATCCACATATAAGGTAACCAACATTGACAAATGCGTTCATTGGTAGTTTGAAGAAGGAATCGGGCCACACTTTTTCAGCATAATGTTCAAATCCAATTTCTACAGAGTCACATGGTAATAAGTCTAAATACACAGGTACTGCGCATGTTGAACCACCAATTATGACTAAATATAAATTCTGAAAGTTAGATAATATATTCATTATCAAGTATTCCACTTTCTAGGAAGTGCAAGTTAAAAAGAACGCAGTGACTATTTGGTAGGCAGTTGCAGCCATTATGATTTGTTTGCGCGTGCGCAGGATGGCAATCTCACCTTTGCGCTAAATTCAAATCAAATCAGGGTTGTCTTGGTCGACGGTTTGAAACTATTAAGCCCTGGCCAAATGACTTTTTTTATTTCGCCAACATTCATCGGATTTTGTTGAGTTCATTTTCGTCAACATCTTGAGGGTGGCCAAATGACTTTTTGTTTTCGCCAACATTCATCGGATTTTGTTGAGTTCATTTTCGTCAACAGCGGATGGTATTTTGAGGCTTGGAAGCTAGTCAATCGAGCCCACCAATCCTGAGACAGGCTACGTCATTGTTGACCAATCAGAGGAAGGTTCATATTTTCAACAAAACTCAACAATGTTGAGGAAATAAAAAGTCATTTGGCCACTTCGCCAACATCGGTAGAGAACAATAGAACTCAACAAAATCCGATGAATGTTGAGGAAATTTTTGAATGTATTCAAAATCGAAATTCAACAAATTCAACATTCAGCCAACAAAATCCGAAAAGGTGAGGGTGGCCAAATGACTTTTTATTTCGCCAACATTCATCGGATTTTGTTGAATTCAACAATGTTGGCGAAATAAAAAGTCATTTGGCCGGGGCTTAAAGCCCTGGCCAAATGACTTTTTATTTCGCCAACATTGTTGAATTCAACAAAATCCGATGAATGTTGAGAAAATAAAAAGTCATTTGGCCACCCTCACTTTTTCGGATTTTGTTGGCTGATGTTGAATTTCGATTTTGAATACATTCAAAAATTTCCTCAACATTCATCGGATTTTGTTGAGTTCTATTGTTCTCTACCGATGTTGGCGGGTAGATTCTATAACATAGCCAAGTCGTGCGAGCGCTGACGTCACATCTGAAGAAGACTGGTGAGGAAGACACATGACTTTCTGTTCGATTTAAAATTTTATGGTTTGCATTTGAATTTTTTTTGTAAAGCGCAGTGAAATGAATGTGGTTGTTCAAACTCTCAGCTGTAGGGAATTTAGCTCTGATTATTTGGCATTTAGCTATTGGTATAAAGTTCTGTCAATTCGTACAATGGATATTGCTTGTGAGTAATATTGGAGTATTTAAATTAATACAAAAGGCATGTTACAGAAACGAAAACCTTGAAAATAAGATGTCCACTAGTTTTCAAGGTAAGATTGGTTAGGGTTATATTATTTACAATAGTAGGTTATAGGCGTTATATCTTCTATATCGATTATTATCATTTTAAACAACTGAACAGTCAATTTATAGGCCTACAATTATTCATTTACTTGTTGACTGCTGTTACAAATTGTAATAGTGCTGCAGGAAGTGACCAAGTGTAGGGAAATGATAGTAACATATTGGTAAAATCCCATAGAAATATGTGTGTTGTATTTGGTATGATATTATAAAGTAAAGTTTAATCATGTCCAAGAATATATAAACATGTTTGATAATTTTTAGTAATAATTAACTTTTTTTGTCTACAGGTTTGAACATAGTTTTAAACTATAAATAGGCCTACACTATATTTACTTGAGTAGAATTTGTTTTGGAATGGAATCATGATTGTATATAACGCTTTCGATATGCAATGTAACTGTATATGAATTTGTGTTACTATATAACTATAAGCCACATATTTGACAAGGGATTTACGACGTTATCAAACAGCTAATTAACAGCCATTGTGCTGTGCAAATGATTTATGCAAGATATCCAAATAATGCTGCAAGCAGCAAAGGTTACTGATTAGTAAGATGTTTCATAAATTTGGATATATTGCATAACGTAGGCTACTTGCACAGCACAATGGCTGTTAACTGTAATGGGTCAAATAAAGGAGGTCATTGGTGTTTTTATAAAAATTCATCTCCTATCAAGGATCGAGAGTCTAGACGTTGTAGATTGTTATACACTCTCGAATATGGATTTAATAATATCCCAATAGTAATTTGAATAGTAGGCTACACTATCAACCAAATAATTTCTCCAAAGACGAAGTGATGATTTCAATGGTAATGATAGCAATATTAATAGCCTAGCCCAGTAACCCTATTCCTTTACTTCTGCCGCTGTATAATTCAAATGAAGCGAACAATGGTGACTACGTTATTTGGATCCTGAATTCGATATTTACGCCATGTGATATCCGCTATTACGGACATCTATCATTTCCACTGTCACAAAAAAATTCCCATGACACCGCAAAGTCGAGCAAATACATTGTTTAACTTCAGCAACGTGATGACATCATTTTATGCAGGAATCAATCTGAGTTTTCACAACGACATACAAAGAAAAAAGTGACTTGAAAGAATTCCAATGACATCGCTGAATTTTCATTAAATACGATTAGAAAGCTACTTGCATGGCTCGCAGCAATAATTAATGACTATGTTGAACTGTAGGGCTAGGCTATTTTATCTTCAATAATAAATCATTCAAAATTTGCCACGAGTAGGCCTATAGATAGACCACTCTCGTACATTTGGGCATGGTTTATAGCTAAGCATATATATATGAAGCAGAAATTACATAAATTCATTTGGTGGTTCTGCACACAATTCACACTTCCAGCCAATGGCTTTAGCCGAATCCGTAACCTTTTCCTTCACTGAAATTTGACAATTCCTGTGAAAGTGTTATTTGCAAACACAGCATTCTGTTTTCGGGTTAACTTTCGTTGCTGTTGTTTCTACTTATTCTATTTATCCACTCTCGACATCCGTATTGGAACATTTTGGGGTTCCTTTGATGTAAATTATTCTTAGTTAGTGTCAATTAATGTTGCAAATTTTCAATTTTCAGGAGAGGTCAACTGGGTAGCCTCAAGATGTTGCTATGGTGTACTCTTGATTATTATGTGGTCATGCGTGTCACCATTACCTTGGCCTGTTCTAGATTAGTCCACAACATACAAATATTGATTATAAGATTATTGACTTTATAATATTTGCTGGTTATATTTGATCATTATTTGTGTCATGTTTCAAAATACGTCACTTGGTACAAACTATCAGTCGACTAATCTATTTTTTGTTTGTATTCACTTGTATTTGAAGTGATAGTTATTTCAATTTTCAGGAGAGGTCAACTGGGTAGCCTCAAGATGTTGCTATGGTGTACTCTTGATTATTATGTGGTCATGCGTGTCACCATTACCTTGGCCTGTTCTAGATTAGTCCACAACATACAAATATTGATTATAAGATTATTGACTTTATAATATTTGCTGGTTATATTTGATCATTATTTGTGTCATGTTTCAAAATACGTCACTTGGTACAAACTATCAGTCGACTAATCTATTTTTTGTTCGTATTCACTTGTATTTGAAGTGATAGTTATATAATATTTGAAATGAAATTCCATGGTAGCCTACAGTTATAAATGTGTGGACAGGGGCGTCGGAGCTGGGGGTATAAGGGCAGTAGGTGCCCTTATGTGTAAGTATCATAAACTTTCCAGATCAACCACGTTAAAGGAAGATGAAAAAACAACAGTACAACAACAACAAGCGTATGCTATACATGTCTGTGACCTAGGTGGTAGGTGTCCATTTTGCTTGACGAAATGTCTCAAAAATTTTTTGGGAAATTGGGGGGGGGCAACAACATTGTACAGTGAAAACATTTTTGCTGCAAGGTGCCCTTTATGCGGGGTCTGCCTCTGTTGTCTTATGGCTCCGGCGCTCCTGGTGTGGAGGTCATAGTTTTTAAAGTCACGGTCCTCCGTTGTCCTTTCTTTGGTAAATTGACACAATTTTCCAGATTGTGTTGTTGTTTCATTCCCAATTTTTCAGGAGGAGTATTTTGCATAAAAATTCCCAAAAACCCCAACCAACAGAGAAGCTATCCCACAACTCCCACCATCTTGTTTCTTTTTTCCTTGACGATTGCATCAATATCGTTCATCTGTTGACATTGATAAAAACAATTGCCTGCACTTATGGATGCTATGCCATCGAAAGGGTTTAAAATTCCATCATCGCTTCCTGAAGTGGACGACCAAAGGCTTTCTAAAACTTCAGGAGAGAAGGCAAAGCTTCTTCGAATTTTTGACTAAAATACAAAAAAATGCTATTGTTTTTCTATCATTTCTTTATACATGGGTCACGTTAAATGCAAGCGTAAAACATTCATGTCCGACTCACAGTATATTTATTTATTCTTTAATCTTTATGATATAACCGCCAACCAGAATATGTATCATCTTATGTATCATTAAAGTTTTCGGAAAATATATCTAATCCTGTTTGTGAATTTATGTGTAGTATAGACATAGTGGACATTCATTGATAGCCTCATCGCTATCCATACTGTCATACTGTACATAGTTCGATCTATGCCGTTCGACGACATCAAATTTCATGTTTCCCGCTTATTATGTTTTGCAACAAGCCTCTGTTTAACTATTATCATAATCTCACTTTCAAACATATGTGACGTCACGGCTTGCACGACTTGGCTATGTTATAGAATCCACCATGTTGGCGAAGTGGCCAAATGACTTTTTATTTCCTCAACATTGTTGAGTTTTGTTGAAATTATGAACCTTGCTCTGATTGGTCTACAATGACGTAGCCTGTCTCAGGATTGGTGGGCTCGATTGACTAGCTTCCAAGCCTCAAAATACCATCCGCTGTTGACGAAAATGAACTCAACAAAATCCGATGAATGTTGGCGAAAATAAAAAGTCATTTGGCCACCCTCAAGATGTTGACGAAAATGAACTCAACAAAATCCGATGAATGTTGGCGAAATAAAAAAAGTCATTTGGCCAGGGCTTTAAACGTGGCTGATATCAAACTTATCAGACAGTCAGTCACCTTGAATGCCTTTTCATTCAAGTTTATTTCAACCTAATAGTTTGTAATTATGTAATCTGTGTTGCTCTAAAACTTGTCAATTTGGTTGGTTATTGTGATTCGTGCGAATGGGCTCAAGAAAGTCGAAGGCGTACCTCTAACTCTTGGAGGAATTTCTGATGTTCCTAGTTGGTTCAGGCTGTTTCTGGTTCCTATAAGCCATCAATTGATCTTGCACACTATTATTATAGCAGTAAGTATTTAACCCACTACTGTAACTGAAATCTTTACCCTGTATGCTCTAGACGAAGTCGATGGTTTGGTTTTTACATTGAACGTCTTCTAACATGTCAAGATAAATGTTTTTAGACGATTTTGCTAAAAATGCACCTTTTCCTTTCATGATATCATTTATATCTCATTTTTACAGGTATCCAGTAAAATCATACTCAGGTAGATGCATGTTTGCTGTGTTTTAATTGCTCTCAGTCTCAAACTTATGTAGCAACAATTTTACTATGAGACTTGAAGATTAGTACTGAAAGATTAACCGTTAGTCCGTTACGCGTCACCTTATCACGAATTCACTAGCCAGCCTACTCTACTAGGACTGACCAATCTCTCAACATTTACTTTGATTAGCCTATACAATACTTCACAAAATTTACAATCACTTACCGCCTAGTGAAATTACCATAGGCAGCTAGGCTGTCAAATTGAATGTTTAGGCTATAAGAGTTGAAAGGAAGTTGCCTTTGTTAATGTATGTGGTACTATTTCTGAGGGCTGACATATGATAAAACCACTTCAACCAGTTTTACTTCACATGAACATACATACATGCATGCTAAATTGATCAAAATTGTTTTCTTTTTGCAGTTAAGATTGTGATTTTATTGCAATTATTTGGAACATTGCTTATTGCCTATACAATTCTCTGCAAATATGTTGAATTTGAATTGCAAGAAGTACAGAAGATATACGAAATGATTTCATAAAATAAAGTATCATCAAATGTTCAATATAGTAATGATCAATGTGACTAATAACAAGAAAGAGTGAAAGAGTGTTAAGTTTGTTAATGGTTCAACCGTTCAAATCCAGTAGTCAGTCATGAAATAAAGTAAAAGGACTGCCAACATCATCTATGTTAAATGAAGAACGCAGAAATTAGCTAACAAGTGCCAGTCGAATAGAGTTCACCAGGATGACCTGCAGTCACGACCAAACGACGAGGCGACGATTATGTGATGTAAAACACTCTTACGCATGGTTACTTGCTTGACTGCAAGTAAGAAAATCTCTTGCCTAACAAAATGACTTGGTGTCGTTCTAAGTAATCACAGAATCTAAATCTACCATATGTCAAAAGTTTTGAACTTTCATAAGGAGGCCCAATTAATATCATACATTATCGATCGACAGTCACACATATTTTCCCTCTCTAAGCCTATCAACCTGGAAGTAATTATACATCACCAACATTTGAAACTGTTGTTGTGGCTATTGTTTAACCTGTCAATTGTTTTTTTTTAGTGAATTTCCCACGTCTCACATAATTGTATGTTCTTATTGAAAGACAGATTCTACTTGAACAAGTCGGAGCATTGGATGACATCAATTAGTGTCATCCGATTGATGATAGATATAATTATGTTATTTATAAACGTAGAATGTGGAACTTCTACAAGATATGCCTGTAATCTCTGAAATAATTGTGATTGTCTGCAAACACAATGTACATACAATCGTAATCATGCAGCTTGATTTATATCAATTCATTTTTTTATTTACACTTGTCAACTACTTTCTTTGTTCATATTTATATTGTATAACATTTTTCGATACCCTGTTGTGAATGGCCACCTGTTGACGATGCACAACTCCGATCATCAGATGTAGCTGCATTTCATAGTAAATTTAAATTTCTAATCAAATACTTGTTGTCAAATGATCCTACAAAAATGTGTGATGCCTGTCAAATAGTCCTATATTATAAATGAGAGACAATCTACCTAATCTTCTGACATGGCCACAGATCAGGATTATTGAAACAAAATGTATGGCTGCCTGTCATGCAATTTAATAATACCTCTATGATTATAAACAACATGTAAGTCAATACTGCAAATGATGTCTGTCAAACAGCCCCGTTGGTTAAATGGCAGGCAATCTAAGAGTGATCCCTTTGCCAAAATTTTTGCAGAGCAACAATATTTTACCAACTATCCAATAGTCTAATAGACTGTCCTTCAAATTGTCCACCAGCTTCCTGGATTGGCAACCAATCTAGTAATTTTTCAGTCAAAATCAACAAAATATACATTTTATTACTTTGAGCCAAGACTGCCCGTCAAATAGTTCCGCTTCCTAAATGGTAGGCAGTGCAATAATTATTCTTACGAAACTGCCTGTCAAATAAATCCCAGCGCTATTTGACAGGCAGTTTATCAATCACTTGAATCAATAAAGTATGACGTATCCACTTCTGCGCATGCGTATTGGACTGCCTGTCAAATAGCCGCAGCGCTAAATGGTAGGCTGCCTGTCAAATAGTCTCAGCCTAAAAAGAAATATTTGATTCTCCAAATTAATTGTGTCATGTTGTTACAGCCTCTGTTTTGTACAGGAACATCTCCCTCCTCTACGTCATCGATCTTAGGGAAATAATTGTCAGATAATTGTAACTCACAGAAATCGAAGAAGAACAGAAGTAATAAGTATTGTACTTGGTTTCTCTATCCAGAATTTATACTGTACTCTGGATTAACAATATCTCTGGTTAATTATTGTCCATCGTCAGTCTGAGCTCAGCTAGTCAGACCAGAGCCATCTAGTCAGACGACTGTCGACTGAGACTCGTCAGTCCTAGAAGCCGAAATCAATAAGCACCAAGTAGCAAATATAGTAACAACCTGATGGAGGACGATGAAATTGGCGACAAGGAAACAAAAAGCAGAAATGACAATGTTAAAGATGTGCCACAAAAAGAGGAAATAAATAATCCCGCTGAAGATATCTCAGCTGCAGAAAATGACAACAGCACTGATTCATGGGAAACTCTATCCGGTAAGAGTCTTAATCACTTTGCACTTTCTGATATAGAGAAGACAAATTGTTAAGATAGTCCGCAAAATTCTGCCCAGCCTGCAGGGAATAAGCCTCTGTGTGCCAAAATTCCCAACAATTTGAAGTTAATGTAATTACCTGTATTATAATTATGTCAGTAACAGGGGGTACTAGAGGGGGGTTAGGGACTACAGTCCCCTGTTGGGATACGGATCCCCCTCGTGGGGAAGAACATTTTGATTATCAGGAAGTTTTGACAATTATTCAAGCATTTTTGAAAATATTTTCTTTAGTAGCCTCCTGATCAGGGGGACTAACCCACCCCCTTATCGTAGAAATCAGGATTCTTCCCCTTGTCAGAAACCAGCTGTTAGAATTGTTTCATTTTTAATGATGTGCTCATCTTCCTCTGAAATCACTGGAATTATTGATGAAATCTTCATGATTTACTGTTCTAGATATTTATCAGCACAAGTTGTAGCAATCAGATTTGCTTGCAGTAGAATAATTTAGGTAAATGATTAGGTATGTGACCTACTCTAAATATCATAACTTTTGAGAATAGAATTCATGAATATATATTTATAGGGTTTGAGCTCCTACCTTGCTAAAATAAAATAACGAATAGTAAGCATTGATTATATGTGTTGTTGATAGCAGAAGAATCAGACGGTGATATTGGAACGCAGCACAATGAAACTGGACCATGCCGTTGTAACATGTGCTTGGCAGTAATGATGGCGCACTCTGCTCGGGTGTTGGAGAGATCTTCGCACACAGATTTTCAATTGCCAGATACAGTGACCAAGATTGACGCTTCAGAAGGCTCTTCTGTCTATATTGTTGGTACTGCACATTTCAGCGAACAAAGCCAAACAGAGGTTTCACAGGTAGGTCAACAAACAGTCTTTACATGACATTCAAGTTTATATTTTTTTACATATTAACATATCAGTTGACTGTGTATTGACAGATAGACGATTTGTTGTGATTGATTATGGTTTAGCAGAAATAAAACCAACTGCATGCTAATTGATTCCAAATACTTTTACAATAGTACTCTGAATGTTGAACAAAATGACGCTCACATAAAACAAGTAGATATAATAAAATATCTTGGCTTAAAAATTGACAGTATCCTTAATTTCGATGCCCACATAGATCAAATCATTAGCAAAATCAACAGGGGTCTGGGAGTTCTAAAATACAGCTGTAAATTTTCACCTCTTGGAAGTTTTCAAATTTGGATTACTGTGCTGTTGTCTGGGGGAACTGTATGAACAAACACCTCGATCCCCTCCAGATACTACAAAATAGAGGCATGAGGACAGTACTCCAATCAGGGTCCGACAAAGTCCGGAAACTTGGAAACCTAGTTTGCGGAAGGCTAGAAAAATTCAGAAGGTTAGCCAAAATGTTGGATATAAAGCTAACATAAAGCTTCGATTTTACGCTTTTATGTCAGTAAAATTACTTAAAGATTTTTCTAACGTTTATCTAACAATATAAGGTTTGCGGAAGGTAAAACATTTTTCGGACCCTGACTCCAATGCCACTACAGAACTCCTGTCTCAGACATGCTTAGCCAACTTACCTGGCTCAGCGTTAGAGACAGGGTGAAACTCAAACAGCTTTCCTGGGTACAAAAAATTAAATTTCAGAAAGCTCCTCCTCTGTTAACTGCATTCTTCTCTCCTCCATTAACCACCAAAACACGATCCTCAACCAATAATGACATAGACTATATCAAACAAAGCCATCGTAACTCTTTCCAATTAGCAGGTGCTTGTTTGTGGAACGGTGTGCCATCCTCAATGAAAGCCATTTATAAAGAAAAATGTAAATCATATCTATATCTATCGAAATAATAATTATATCCATGTATTCTAATTAATTAGCTTTTAATCTTTATATTAATGTTTTTTTAAATCAAATGCATTATTCTGTATGTATTATGATATGATCCCTTTGTAAAAAAGCCGGAGATAGCTAAATAAGTTTTTACTCAATAAATGATGATGATGATGATTGATGGTAGTGGGTGATGTTTTATTTTCTGTAGACAATCCAGGCATTATGTCCTGATCTGGTATTTGTTGAGTTATGCCGAGGAAGAGTCAGCGTCTTACATTATGACGAAGAAATGCTTCTTCAAGAGGCAAAAGATGTTGGGTTTGCCAAGCTAAAACATGCAGTTAAGAAGGTAGACCAGTCAATGTTCTGTTCAATCATACCATGTGGTCCTCGTATAAAATTAGTTTATTAATCTAGGCACTGCGCACACATTCTGATTATACTGTTACACATTATTAGTACATAACAAGTTTTTCTGCAATTAATTCCTAATTAATTAAATCTGATTGGTTAACTCCAAAAATGCTATGTCCCCATATCTGAGTTGGACCTCGTCGATTTCAAGAAATTTATCAAAATGGCAAACCAACCGATACAATTTAATCATTACAAAGCAATAACAAAAACATTGTCATGCAAGTAACAAAAATCAAATAGTTTTCTTAGAAGATTTGATAACATTGAAATGATTTGTGTGCTCTTTTACAATTAGGCTATTTTAATTAGAAAAAATGTATCCAACAAAGCTTTCTTTGTTTCATTTCTTTCTTCACTTTCACGGCTCAATGATTCAAATATAGGCAACATGCATTTCTTTTTCCCGGTCGGTTTTCCATAATATTTGATAAAAGTGAATCCATAATTTTCTATGACAATGATCATATTAAGCGTCTATTCTTGTAACTTCAAGAGAAGAGAAATATTAATTTATCGATATCAAATTTTTCCTTCCTATAGAATTATATAGAATGACGTGAACCAATTTTATTTTATTCTCTGTGACGTCATTTAGAGTGGTGTCATTAGCGGTGTTATGCAGCTTTTACTGCTCAGCATGTCAGCGCATTTAACAAAAGAGCTTGGCATGGCACCTGGGGGAGAGTTCAGACAAGCTGTTAAAGAAGTAAGATACTAGAATTGCCTTTAATATGATCAAGATATTATAATAGAACCACTTCAGATAGTCTAACTCAGATTTGTGTTTGAAAGAGTTTTAGGCAGGCCATAATATTATCTTACCTTTGTGAAAACTCTTCAAAACATAAATCTGAGTTAGACTATCTTGATATGCTCATATATTGGATCATGACCAACTCTTTTTGTTGTATTCATTTAGGCTAGAAAGATACCAGGCTGTGAAGTTCGTCTCTGTGACAGGCCAGTGGAGGTAACTAAGATACAATTCAAAATAGAATGAGAACTGGAGTTAGAAATCATTTGTTGAATAATTGAAATTTTCTTTGTATCAGATCACTTTGGCAAGAGCAATGGCTTCATTGTCAGTTTGGCAAAAGATCAAACTAGCGTGGCATATGCTAACAACTAGAGACTCAATTAGGTAACTTTAACTCAAATAAAATGAACATTTGGCTTGACTATTCTATTCAAATTTTTTACGGCTCATCCTTGACATGTCAACTATACATGCCTGATATTTCTGTCATACATAAAAGTGGTCTCACTGTTTTATACATTACTTGATGAAATATTCTGTTGCAGCAAAGAAGACGTAGAAAGATACAAACAAAAGGATATGCTGGCTCAGATGTTGGCAGAAATGACAGGGGATTTCCCTGCGTTAACAAACGTCTTTATCAAAGAGCGTGACATGTTCATGGCAGATATCCTGAGTAAGGCAGCACAGCCTTTGCCTGTTGTAGATGAGAATGGAGGCAAGTAAACAGCAATCATTTCAATTGTAGACTGCAGTTGGTTGTTTATTTATGTAACTGTTAGATACAGAGACTGAGTTAAAAAGTCAATGTAGAAATAGACTAATACTACAAACAACCTTCACTTCTAAATTAACATGCAGAGTATCAATCAAAATTAGTGACAGCTCGTTATTCAATAGTAGATTACTTGGCTTCTGCTAAAAAGGAATAGCATTCACCGATATTAATTCTGCCTTTTAATCTAACAGATATTGTTGCCATGGAGAAATCTGTTATAATTGCCGTAGTTGGCATTGGGCATATGAAGGGAATTGTGAATCATTTTAATACAGAAATTGATGTTAAAGAGCTAATGAAGTGAGTATTCATTTGTAACATACGTTTTTCATTTTATCTATTGTAATTTTAATGCTGTATACTCCCTGTAAACCTATTGCAAATCTCCTGTTTGTTTGTAAATTATAACTCTTGGCTATTGACCATCAACAAACAAGGTTGGTCCTGTCTTAGAGGTTCTTAACAAATTTCAGCAGTTTAGTCGAAAATGGAAATAGAATATTTATTAAGTAGCATAGGTCAGTACAAATACTCGATGTGTATTTGATGCTTCATCATCAGCTGTCGATAGGCACACAATGAGACTTGCATTAATTAGATAAAGCATTTTGTTCTTTCGTAGTTTGCACAAATATTATCGATACCAACAAAACAACAAAAGCTATAAAACTCAAAGCTGATATTCCTTAGCGCTTTTACTGCCACTTTCTTGACTTTTGTTGACTTGACTAGGGGTTGTGATCATCTATTCATGGGCTTCAAATACTTCAATCCAATTCAACTTTTACTTTAGAATGCCAAAGACATCCAAGCTAAGCTATGCGATAAAATACACTTTCAGAGCTGCAGTCATTGCAACATTAAGTTGGAGTGTTTATAAGATGGTGAATTGGACTAGGTCTTATTGGCCTTGATTTTAGTTATGGCTATTTCAGTAGCTTTCATTGTACTTAAAATTGGTCAAATGAGATAGCTGTGATATTAGCAAAAACCTATTTAAGCTGGTGAGTGTTTCATTCATTGTACTTTTCATCTGAAATTAAATTATTATTTTAATTGATAGATTTAGAGTCAAATACGTAATTGTATAAGAGAAGCTGTATTTTTATCTTAACAATGTATTTAATTGGTTAATTATAATTAAACATGCATTTGAAAGTTTGATAGGAGATTCCCAAAGAAGAATCCCTTAATAATTGCATGTTATTTGCTTTGATTTTTTCTCTGCAACTTTTAAAATCGTTTTGAAATAGTTCTTTGCAATCACTTGCCTACTGTGAACTTTTGCTATAAATATCTTTCCATATGCCTGCAATAAATAAAGCTTGATGTGATAATATAATATATATATATATGTATAATAATCTACAATGAAATCGCCACATTCATGCAGTGATACCTGATGAATGCTGTTGAGTTTTGCATGTGCCGTAGCTTCATCTTTTGTTAGAAGAACGCAATTCCATGGTGACCAGGGTTGATGACTATCCCATTTAGCCAGTGTTAAATCATGAAGGTCTGTGCTGGCACTTAGTGCACTTTGGCCGCACCAAATTTGTTCAACCAAATGTTGAAGGTCTCTGTCCTACAATTGAAATATACAGAAATGGTATCAGGTCATAATACCGGGCAAAGGTAAACCCTGGTGGAGTCAACAGGTGGGAAGAACCAGTGGGCCTTGTTGACTATTCAACGCTAGACAATTGGATTCTACAGGCTGCTTGCCAATAATTGATACTTTTAAAGAACGTAAGAAAAGATATATTTAAGAACTGCATTTTGCAGGGAACTATTGTAGTGGGTTCCAAAGCTACATTTTCAGATATCGTTTATTTGATTAATGAAGTTGACATTAACATCCTACCTGAATAAGAAACACAATTTCTTGGTTTCCTTTATCTTGTTCTGCATGACGCAATGCCTGCAGCATCAAATGGAATTTTGAAATGTCATGACGCAGCCTAGATTCATTCTCCAATTTGACACATGTGTTACAGCGACCAATTACTCTAAACAAGAAAAGGTCATTTTGTTATTGGAAATGATTTATTAGTAACGTCATCATGATAAATTGATAATCTTGTTTAATCTCACCTGGAGTTTGACTGAAGTGGGAAGGAGGCTGATTGCAGATATGAATTGCAGCTTGGACAGAAATAGATATCTTGCCGCAATTTACTACTATCGCTTGGCACCTAGATTGAAAAACCAATACAGTAACTTCTCGTTATTTGTGCGTACGCTCGTTTCATAGATCAGCTGCCTACCTTGTTTAACCTAGCAATTTCTGGATTGAATTGTGGTAGTTTACAGTACCTCAGAAAGAGGGTGCTGATCCTTTGGCGTAATCCTATCAGTAAATAACAGCCATTGGATGGATGCCATTGGATGGATGTCACAACAATTAGTTTGATTGAGATCAACAGATCAACATCTACCTTCCAGATGGTTCTCTTTCATGTTTCGTGACGTCATTTCCCTTTCTCTGTCAAGCAATTCTAATATGCTCTGCGTTAGATGACTCTGGTTTTCTTGCTGAGACAAATTAGATCAGAATATTTTCAAAAGTGAGGCTGCACCTACACACTGACAATAATATTGTGTCATGGTGGCCACTTACCAGTAATACATCTGTGATAGTATCCAACACATCTAATCTTTCCTCTCTTGTTAGGCCCTTGTGATTTACACTGTTATAGATATCTCGCAACTTGGCAGCGTGCAACGTATTAGGTGTGTCAATCAATGTGACTTTACCATCAAATGCTCTTTGCTTTTTACTACTTGCTGCCTGTTTATGGCAAAGATTATCAATACAAATTAATGACACACAAATGTAGTGTTGCACCCTACTATACTGTAATGATATAACAGTACCAAAGACTGCATCTTCACTTCTATGTATGTACCTTGTCTAGTAGTTTTTGATTGTTATCAGAGTAATTCCTCCTGTTTGCTGCTGCTTTCTGTTGTTCAATGGAACTAATCAAGTAGCTCTCTTGCTCTAGTAGATTTGCAAGCGCTGCCTTTTGTTCTGGCTCATCGTGCGCTCTTTGAATAAGTTCAATCTCGTCTAATCTCCACTCTGCATCGAAATGAAGATTACAAATTAAATGTTTTCATTTTGTGTGTTGTTCAGATGATCAAATTCAATAAAAACGTACTTTCTAGCGCTGCATACAATAGATCAAAATCATGGGCAGTCTTTGGATTTAATCTTCTCGTGAGTTCCTGTTTGATTCGTTGAATTCTTTCACGCTCTTTTCTCAGCTTTTCCTGCAGTCACAATATTTGTATGTTACAAAATGGTATCACAGTATATCAAGTAAACAGCCGCCGTAGATAAGTGATACCATCTCTCACGTGGTACCTGTGTTTCCCATTCAATTCTGTTATTTCTGTCATCACGCAAATGTTGTACTAGCTGTCTTGCTAACCACATTCGCCAATAACTTTGAAGAATGATGACCTTCAACAGTAATCCATAAGGTTTGTATTTATTTGTTGCAATGAAACCTCATAAATTCTTGTTTGTATATTTAAATTCAGTTTACCTTCTTTATGAACTCTTCTTGCTTTTCATCTGCTGTGACATATTTACCAGGAATGACAATTTTATCTCCACAATCTGAGACATAGCAACCGATTTTTGTCTGTGATCAGAAAGCAATAATCAATCAATCCATCAGAATATAAGCAAATTAGTTGATAGTCAATTGCTGGGGAATGTGCTAACCATTTGCGTTGAAGTGTTCTCATAAGTTTGTTGAGATTTCTGTTTGCTTGCCACTGTTTGCGTATCTCTGCTGAACCTTTCTACCTGTAACAACACTTATACGTAATTAATAGGTTCTTGTTTCAAATATTGTTGAACGCTGTCTCTGTAGCAGGAGATATTAATTTCATTGAAGAACTGTCTATGTAAATGTAATGTATAATTATATACAGTATGTAATATGATTCTATTAACAGTCATTGCCATGGTAATAGCTAATGAACAATGACACCTTCTGATCAGTTGGACCCTCATATGTTGGCGTTAGTGTGATTGAGATGAAAATGCATTATCAACATATTACAAGATCAACAATGATGACGTACAAAATGCGAGACAGACGTATTGACAGAAGACTCGTTGTAACATCACACATAGTATAATTGCGGACTGGGACTGACTACCAAACTACTAATTACTTCTTACACTGCTTTGATTCCTGATTCTTTGATTGGTTTGCGCTGAAGCATTGTGGTATTCTTTTTGATTTAATGTATGCCGAAATCCACCCAAGAATGGCTTATGTATCCTTTCATCAACCACTATAAGCTTCTCGTCTTCATTAACTGTAATTAGTGAAACAAAGTATAATTTATGTCTATTTCCTCACTTCAAAAAAGTTCAAGACTAGATCAGTTTGCATCATCTGCAAAAAGGGTTTATAACATTTCATCATCACCATCATTATCATTTTTAAAGATTTATTCAACCTCACATTCTAATTCCAAAGCAATGTTTAAAAGTATTTGCCTAAAATTAATTCTTTCTGTATTTATTTCATTAGAATTATAAATTTGAGACAAAGATAAGGCAAAGCCTTTCCGTAACTCTAAGTTTCACGTGTCCATACTGTCTGCTGATCGTGAAATAAATACGTGAAACTTGGAGTTACGGAAAGGCTTTGCCTCAATTTTGTCTCAATTTTATATTATGCTCTGTTTTAACAAACATTGAGCACTTTCACATATATGTGTTTTACCTCATATTACATTATTTCATTAGAATTGTATATATATATATATATGAAATATATACCGGTATCATCGCTTAGGCATGAAACTTTAAGTAGCAAAATGAATGTCTAATTTTTGACTATTTTCAACTATATTACACGCTCTGCTGTATAGCATTGAGCACTATTACATCCAGTAAAGACAAATAATAAATATATTTATATATTTATTCATTTATTTATTTATATATGAAATATATACCGGTATCAACAGGCATTAATATTATTTTATTGTTTTTCATATGACTGGATATTATCATATTTGTAGATTTATTGATAAAAGTAACTGTTACTAGTTACTTTTGAATTGAAACTTACTTGTAACCGTTTCATTTCTAAAAATTATACAAATATATGCAGTTTACAACATCATCATCATCATCATTTATTCAGAACCTTTAAGTTATACATAACTTTTTTTCAAAGGACTGATACATAGCTAAGTTAACAGGAAAACAGACATTAAGTAAAAAAAAGGTATAAATAACAGGAAAGAGTGGTAAGTATAAAGTATATTAAGAACGTAAGTGCTTCTCAAGGAGACGTTTGAAAGTAGGTTTGCTTTTGACTTCCTTCATTGCAAACGGTAGAGAGTTCCACTTATACCCACCAGCATTTTGAAATGAATGACGATGGCTCGACTTGATGTAAATGTTATTGTGGGCGTGAGATCTTGTTCTGGTGGAATACGGCAGTTGGAAAAAGTCGGAAAGCAAAGGAGGAGCTAGTTTGAATTTAATTTTACGAGTGAACATTAGTTGATGCGATGTTATTCTGTCTCTAACAGAAAGCCAACCTAGTTGACTTTGCATATCAGAGACACAAGTGCGATAGTTACAATGGAGCATTGTCCTCATTCGTCTGTTTTGCAATCTCTGGAGGCGATCTAGATGTTCGGTTTTACAGATATTGTTTACTTGTTCATGTGGCAGCTCTATTGATATCGAGATCATATATGCATCACACCGGCAATAACCTGCTATAACAAACACCTCTCCATCACCTGCCTATTGTTGCCACTTCAGAAATGTACAAGAGGCATCTATTGTGTAAATACCTGCGTTTAGAGGCCACCGTGTTATTTGCAAATTTCACTACATTAATGTCATTTTACGATATTCTCCCCTGGGGAAGGCTATCAGGGAGAGGGAGCAACCAGTTCAATCTATACCCAAAAAAATACACATGTTGGTATATGCCCTCATCGCAGAATTGTAGTGGCATGC
Source organism: Haliclystus octoradiatus (assembly GCA_916610825.1). Taxonomy (NCBI): domain Eukaryota; kingdom Metazoa; phylum Cnidaria; class Staurozoa; order Stauromedusae; family Haliclystidae; genus Haliclystus; species Haliclystus octoradiatus. The sequence goes on from OU744448.1 coordinate 449,806, forward strand.
GCAAGAAGTTTTATCTGTAGTCATGTTGTAAACTGCTTGTCCTTTTACGTCTCTTGTTGTCATTGTGTAAAGTTGTGTCTGGTATATCATACAGCTCTGACTAACAGCCATAGTAGCCCTAAGCATCTCTTCATGTAACGTCGACAGGCACAGCCTACCATTATCATGAGAAAGGCTACTAAACCAAATTATGTCGGAAATATATCTGGCACAGAATCTTAAATTAAATAATTAAATATTAATTTGTTTGGTTCACATGCGCTATGTTAATACTGCATTCAACAATTAGTTAAAATAATTAGTTGAAATAAGTTAGTTAGAATAATTAGTTCTAGGACAGATTGGGAATTATTACTACAGACTTATTACTACAGACTTATTTTGAAGTGGTTGTTCTGGAAATTTTAGAAGCTTATATGTACAGAAATATGTTCAAAGGTTATATATCTATAAGTGCAATAGCTCATTAATTATTGGGAGGCATTCAAATAAGAAGTGAGAAATTATAAATGAGAAGATAAATAAGGATAGATATTTGATCAAAACAAAATGTTAATTGGCTAAAAAAATTATAAAATTATTATGAGTTAATTAAACTATCCTGTTCTGTAAATTAAAATTAAACATTGGCTCTGATCCTGTATTAATGACTGACAGGGACGGCCAGTAGGTAGACAGAATCAATGAAAATTTCAAAATTTATAATAGAATAACAATAAGAAGATACTGTACTGGTACTGCTGCTGACAGCCTGGCATTTTCTAATGAATGATTCTGAATACTGAGTTATAACTTAAAAATATCTCCGACTCCAAATCTGTCTACTTTTTCTGGACTGATGTTACCTCTTTCTGTTGGTGACGAAAGTTGTCCAGATGCGTTATCCTGTTTCAAGCAAAGCTCATTTTGCTGTTCTGTAGAGGGTGGTATTCCTCGTTCTTCTTTTTCAGTGGGAACATCATTATTGTCCATGGTTTCTTCTCTAGCATATGAACCAGTGGAAGCATCCATGTCAGCCATGATGATATTCTTGTTGTCATGGCGATATAATGCTATTTAGCTGGGCTATGGGAAAAGGGGGAATATTGGCATCTTTATATGTCTTCCGTAAAAACTTGATAACCTATTATGCTAACTGATCTTGCGATATTACTATACTGTAGCGAACTTCCTATTATATATTTATTATACATTTACTGTCAAACGAATTCGTCCGGATCTTTTGTATTATCGCATTCAAGTAATTAATTTCAGCAATTTCCATATGGGGATATAGCTCAGTGGTAGAGCATTCGACTGCAGATCGAGAGGTCCTTGGTTCAACTCCGAGTGTCCCCTAAATTTTTAAATTAACTTTGACTTTTATTTTCATTTCATTAATTCACGTATTAATTGTCACTATTCTATTCCGTAGTAATTCTTCTGGAAGGCTTCAAACGAACAAATCAAATGCTGTGACCACGGCCATGAAAGCCTTCCGATACGCACGTACATTAATTCGCAACAAAGGCACATACAAAATAGGGTTTTAATCATTTTTATTTCAATTTTTTATTCCTATAAAAATTTACATGAAAGATGTGTTCTACAAATTTGATTACATTTATTATTGATGTTTCATAAAATTGGATATATTGCGTAAGTTTATTATTATTAATTAATACTGTGATATTTAGTCAGTTGTGATTGGTTCTCGGTTTCCATGGCAACATAGCAGTCCACAGTGGCAATCATGTCTGCACAAACTTTCCAAATGTCATTTCTGGGGGACGATAGGCACTTGGCAAAGCTCTCACCTGCACTTTATTGAAAGCATACTTGGCAAAGCCAATATTTTTAAATGAACAATTTGGCCGCGTTCCCTGACTAAAATGGAAAGTAAAATATTGCTCTACTAATTTAAGGCCAATCGTATAACTTGATAATAACAACTGACTGGCATTAATAATACCTCCTTATGGTGTTCAATAGTCTTTTCATCATTTGTTTCTTTAAGTTGTGCTCCTGGCGTAGAATATGCACTTCTTCGAGCGTTACAGACATTGAAGATCTATCTTTGGCGCTTTTACAGCATGTTAGACGAATACCATTCAATCGCCAACAAATCTATAACAATAGTATCATTACCATACATTAGCATACATTAGCTTAATTATTTATTATCACTGACATGTAGGCGCAATTTTATTCTACTTTGGTTATCAATATGACCTTGTTTTATTTTATCATATTTGTTTATTTTTAAGTTCAATTGCACCCTCTATCCTTTCAATTAGCTGCCAGTGTACTGTACTCAAATCACTCATGTCCAACAACAGTACTGAGATTAACCAAAATTTTTGTTAATTTAAAAACTGCACCAAGCAGCATAAAGCATATTGAAATTTTGTAATTAGTATTCATGGTTGGAAAACTTAATCTTTATAAATTATATTTAATGTTCTTAGATCTCAGCATTAGCAAATACTACTTTTATGTTGTAAAGTAATGATACAGTAAAACCTGTATATAAAAGCCAGCTACGAGAGGTAGATAATTGACCGTTAAGGTGACCGTTATAACAGATTTGACTGTATAATTTTTGAATGCTGTATTTTGTTTCCTGTTATGTCAGCCCCATAAAAATCTTACAATTGGCTTATGGGCCCTGAATAAATGATGATGATGATATATTGCTCCCCTGACCCTCCCAATGGGCCTGATTATTGTGTTAAAGGAATTGTCTACCTCTGAGCTTGCCGTTAGTATTTCTGTATTCTTTGACTTTTTTACTGAGACAGCGGCACTCAAGTTACCCATCAATGTCTCCAGAGATGGTGCGTCTTCACTCGTGCTGCCACCTGAAACCATTACAACATATCAGTTACTCAACAGTGCTCAAATCAAAGAGAAAATACAAATCATTAAATCAACTCACTCCAATCAGGGAAACAGCGATGAAAATGTTCATAGTACTCTTGTAAATATGACATATTTTTGGAATTGGTTATCTCTTGGATAGTAGTATCACCAAATCTTAACGAGACCACAGACATTCAACATTTGTATCATATGTTTAATTAGTTGTAAAAAGCTATCTGTTTGACATATAATACGAGATGCCTTACTTTTCAGCCACGGTTGCTTGTTCGTTTATACCAATTGTAAATATCAACGGATGGAGAGAGATTAAATGGCCGTCTTGTAACTCAAATGGAAGTTTCAAGAAGTCTTCAAGGGATAATGGAATTTCTACTATGATTTCAGATCTGAAATATGAAAAGAGATATCATCAATATATAACATAACAACTAGATTATATCGTTGATATACAGCACTGCCTCAATGCCTGTATGTATTTATATTTCTCACCTGCTACCCTTGATGACAGGCATCACATTTCCTCGCGAATGGCAGACAATCTAACACAATGTAGACCAATCAGCAATTCTTAGTTTACTTCTGGTACTGAATTTTTATCTAGCTAGCAACAGATATTAATTATTTCTGACCTTCAGTTTTACTTTTCTTAAATCATTGACACCGATTATCATGTCTTCGATCATCCCCATTTCATCGCCTATGGCAACAAAGAGTAAAAAGTATAAGTGAGCATAGAATCAAATTATAACCAATGAACAGACAGAATCAAATCTCACCAGACGGACTCAACAGACTTTCATAGTCAATCAATAGACCAACCCTGTGTAGCTGTTCTAAGAAGACAGGCTCATCAATTGCTCTTCCCATTTTCACAAGAAACCCAGTCAACACAGGAGGCAGCTAAACACATCAGATTAATAGGCCCACTCTTAATAATGGATCAAGTGTAAGTATTTGAGATCAAGATTTTATACTTACAGTTTGGGAAAAAACAATGTCACGTCTGTAGAGGAGGTCTTTTGAGTTTCCACGCGCTGTCTCCTCTTGCAGAAGCAAAAACCTTAATAGAGTGTTCAATTGTTTCACTAAAGACTCACAGCATGATGATAATTCAGCTGTTTCTAATTGGAAACGACTTCTTGAATGATCATCTGTGATTATGTAAGTAAAAAGAGTGAAATTAGATGCTGTAAAACAAACACTAATATTTATATATTTACATACAACATACATACTTAAGTCACTGCCGTGACCAACTATCGAATGGAATGTTGACATGACGCTGCCTAGCGTGACACTGATATCAGGACATTTGGCCTGTAGAAATAAAAGTTTGTTTGAAATGGAATTCTTATTGGAATGGACTGAACGGCTGAGCTTCAGTAGACCATCTTACTTCTCCCCCAGATACAGGTTTAAACTCTTTACCAGTCCACTCCCAATCTGTAAGAGATTAATCAAACCAAAGAATTTAAAAGTAGCGTCAATAAAAACATACCCATCATATCAGCTTCAGTTGATATTCTCACTTAGAGGCTGGAGTTCTTCAGACTCATGCTTTGCACTGCTAGATGATCTGTTCCTTGTTGCCGGAGCCTTGATGCGTGCAACCCCAAGGATGCGCATTGCCTCTTTCACAAAGGAGGACTGTTGGATATCCAATAGAATCGAGATCTACAGAGAAAATAAAACGGGTAAATTACCGACATACACAAATCTGTACAAAATAAAATCAATTTATAGCTTGACTGATGACCTTTTCTGACAATGACGTCATAATATTACTGAGTCCATCTAGATCATCTAGTGAGCTTTTAAAAGAATAACAATCATATGTATAAAACACGTATGATAGACAACATAATGACGTGAAAACAACACTGATTCTGCGTTTGGAAACCTTTTTGCTTTGATGCAAAGATTGAGAACTTCATGTTTAGTACGCTTTAGGACATCTATAAGTAGACAACGAAACGTTAAGAATACAACTCTTCTGATTATCACTTTTATTTATAATCAATAAAAGTATACCCTGGGAACTTACTTTTTGTTGTTCTTGCCTTGATTGCTAGCCGCACGGCATCAGAGTCTGATGGACTAAACAACAAAATAAGACATTAAATTAAAGACAGAGATCACCATGATTTGTATGTACTCTAAATGTGTTGCCTTACTTGACAGTCAGACGTCTGCTGCTCTCTTCAGCTGAACCAAGTAAACGTTTCAAACCGCCCTGTTTGAATTTCAGAGTATGCGCACTAGGAGCACCAACAGTCATCACCTCATAGAAATGTTCTGCATAAATTAACATCAATTAAGAAACATCAATTACTTTCTTGTATAATTATCATATATTAATTAGATTAGGTGTTTCTAGAACCTTGTAAATCTTTATCATAGACCCTCAATATTTGGATGTGGAGGTTGGTTGGGATAAATTCCAAATTCTTTTCAACTTTCTCAGCACTTTTCTTGAAGTGACGACCTGAAATGTATTTCTTTATAATCAATATATAAATATATATAGTAATAATATTAATAATAATAAATATTATCCAATAGCAGTAAAACAGTGCTCAATGTCTGTCGACAGAGCTGTAAATATAAATAGAGGAGTCAAAGACTACACATTCTGTTACTGTAACTTGAAATTTCACGCTTTATTGCGATCATCAGACAGTTAAAACTAGATAATAAAAAACATACATGGTACCTCTGATATAAACTTACATAAATCGCAGCTATTGTTAAATGGGATAAAGCCTATTGTATTGCAATGTGCGTGTTTTATTTGTGATCGCTTCCTATGCGGCATTTAATTGTTACAGGTTATGTTTTAGTCGATTTATAATTAGTGAAATAAAATTTATTTTCGTGTCTACATTTTGAAATTAACTCAGATCTTTTATTAAGTAACGCTTTTTTGGAACAAATGATATGATATTTTTCTGCCAGGCATAGCTGGCATCTTTCCATTATATTATTGTATGGCTTTGATCTCCATAGAGCTGTCCATTCGATGATGTGGTCGGTGGCTTTGTCCTTCTGTTCCCAAATATATTTGGATAGTTGCGTGTTGTGTGTATGTTTATCATGCCGGAATGAGCTTGTGTGCTACGTGTAGCGTGTCTTGAAAGAGCTTTCCGTTAGACCGATGTAATTTTTACCCTCTTGGTCTTCCGGGGTAGTCACTTTGGCGTTGTATATTAATCCTTCCATAAGGCATCTATTGTTTAATGTACAATTTTCCTTTGTGCGGCAGTTGCATAATTGCGCATTTTCTGTTACTTCCATTTGGGTATTTGTTAATTTCTTGTTGTGGTTAGTAATGATTGTTTTCATGTTCGAAGTACAACTGTAACTTACTTTATAATCATACATTCACAAAAAGTGTTTATATGATCATGTTGCACAGATCGAGATTACAGTGCTTGTGCACGTGAGACAGTTATTTTGTTAAGCGATAAGGAAGGGGGGGGGGGGGGTATATATACAGTAGCTTGTTATCGACACAACAAATGTCGAGTGATGCACAATAAGAAATATAAATGCTGATTCAAATGTGTCTGCTGTTCATTATAGATTACATCGTTGACAACTTTTGCTTGAAATTAATTATCTGAGAAGTGGCTTCATAGCTGTGAGATTCCTACTGGCACAATCAATTAGACAATCAAGTCGGTATTTGTGTCTTACTGGGTTGGTGGGGGGCTTACCTTTATACTTGGATAATTCAGTCAAACTATTTGAGTAATGCTGTCCCAACTCAAAATGACTATTCTGCAGTTGTTGCTTTATGATCTCCCATTCCGGATGTAGCTGTCAATTATGAATAAATAAAAGTGAATATATTTAATGGTAATGGAAGAGGCAGTGAAATGTTACCGTAGTTACTCACATTTCCTAAGTTATGTAATTCAGAAACACATTCTGTTTCTTCAAGCTTGAATAGATGTCTAACAAAAAAGAGAAGCAGCAGCAAAAGATAAAATAACAAAATGCAACAATTCAAAGTGGTGAATCATTTTGATACTTCACTCACAGCAACTGCCTCGAAATATCAAAACACAGCGTAGATTCTGACATCAGTTCTTGGAAGTTGAGAACCTCATCGTCACTAGATTAAAATGACGCAACAATTCAATATCAACAATCAATTGTCTATAATGAAAGAAGTTTTTAGAACAAAAAGAATTATTTATATGATATAATCATTAATATCACATTGCACAGTCTTTTAAGATCAGTACAGGTAGCCCCATCTAGTGTGCAGCACAATTGAGAATTAATCACATCAAATGGGGTTAATTTAAAAGACATTATTTCTGCCGCTATTTAGCAAATATAGTTTGATGCATTGGTAATTGGTTGATCGTAATCAAAATAAATAGTTACTATGGTTACATACTTTGTCAGCGAATGAAAACTCTTTGTTACAGTATTGCAAACAAACGAGCTGCAAAAGAAAATCGAATTATCATCGTCATAGAAACCTTATTGTAAAAACATATCAAATTATAAAAGGCTTTCAAAGTGCAGATTAAATAAACATTATTTATAAATTGATATTTATTTATGACATACTTCCATATTGCTGCTCTACTACTTGTACGTTCACGGCAGTGCTGTCCACCCTAAAACCAAATATCCGTCTGTAATCATCAACAAGACATTACAACTGAATGACATTCTAATAAACATATTCAAAATTAAGACTAAGCTGAACAATATCCTGAATTGTTGACGTAGCATGTCTATAATGGCCACCTGTATGTAGCAGCCGATTGCTTAACAAGTAGTTGGCTGTTACCTACAATGTTGTTATTTACAATGTTATCTATACTAAATGTTGTTTTAAATAAGTAATTTGCAATAGTGCATGTATGTGGATTGAGGCAATTTAATTTAAGTCTATAGACACTGCCGCCGTAGCTACTGTGCAATGATGGGTGAAAGGAATGGGAATTAATTAGTAATTGAAAATGAAAGGAAACAGTTTGTAGCATGTGGTTCGTTAAATGAGTCCCAGTAGCTCACATCGTAACAAGTGAAACACAACAGCTGTGGTACAATTAATGCTACAGCTACAATTGTGGTACAAGATGGTGGACAAATGAATGTTGACTATGAACTAATATTCAGATGTGAATGATTTGGTTGAAAGCTAACCTCATGTGTGTGTATCCTCTATTGCATGAATGAACATACAAAGAAAAACACAATGAATTAATTAATCTTATTGTTGTTTCTGTCATTGTTCATTCATTTCACACAGCAACAGAAAAACTTTGTGACGCACAATCGACATTTCATAAAAGAAACTCACGCAGAATCAACATTTCATAATGTATGCAGGGTTTGACGAAAGGTTCTTTTATAACATTTCAATATTTTTTCAGGATTTTCCTTGTGGAATTTAGGGTTGCATGACACACAAATCTACAATCTGTCTAGTAGTGTAGTCGGATAGGAAAAAAAATCAAACAATCAGATGGACTCTTTGACTATCAGATAATCATTGGACATAGTCTAGAAATATTCTATGATATTCAGGACTAATTAGAGTCAACAAATTATACTACTACACAGATTGCAGATTTGCTGCAGGACACAAACTTGGTTCACATGACGCATGTTGCTCTATCTTGCTGCTGTCAAACATTGCACAAATAAGAGGCTGTGATATCCCAAGTAGGTATAACAACAGGGCAATCAGATGTTGTCTTTGTTAGTTTCATTGAGTTTAGCAAATTATAAATTTTATAGAAATAAAAATTAAAAAGATTGAAGTATAAACAGAAATCATTGTGGAGGGTTCAAAAATGTATTAATATATTGATCAACATAAATTCTGATGCAATGAAAACAGAAGATTGGTGAATATAGGCCCCACTGATGTCGCAAGTTACCTTCCATCCTTGAATTGTAATTCCACCACACGAAACAAACGAATCAAAACCACTAAAAGATAACAATGAATAAAACATCATTCAAATGTTGGACATCCTTGAATGCCTCGTACCATAGGCTTACTCATAAAAAGGAAAGGCTCAGATACTGACGTTAACTTCAATGACATTTTGAGGTCAGGTGCTTGCTCAATGTCTTGGATAGAACAGACGACTTGACCGATCAACACAGCCTGAAACACAACAAAGCAATAATTGTGATGTAATTATATCATCAGCAGCATATTTACAGATCTGTGCTCTTGTGGTTGTCATACGTCAGTTTTGCTTTTACTTCGCATGTCATAAACTGACAGCTTGAGACGACTACTTGACGAGTAACAGCTTTGCAACACAATTGTTTTTAGAAAATACGGACAACTTGTTTCTTCCTACAAATAAAAAAGAAGTTAAAAGAAAAATAATAGTTGACAACAATGTGCTTTCAACCAATCGTTTTTAGTTTCCCAGTTTTAATGATAGCGATAGATGATGAAATACCTCTACTATTTCTGTTTGGGAATGTTTTGTCCATTTTGTTTCTGGCGGAGTCATTACCGATAGTTTCACAAATGCTGAAGGTTTATCTCTGTCTGCTGAACTTACAAGATCATAACACTCTGGAAATAGCAAAACATCAAACTTTATTATTATTATTATAAATACCGGAATGTATTCTATTTAGAACCAAAAACAAAAATGTGTGGTGACAATTCAATAATTCTGCAGTAATTGTTCTCAAATGAAATATTTGATCTATCTGATGTTTGATGTATCTTTAAACTAGCCTGATCCCTTATGATGATCTATTACTAGTACTAACACACAACTGCTTCATTAAGTGTCTACTAGTACTCACCTAATGATAACTCCATCAAGGGGAATGAATCCAGTCCTTCCATGTCACTTTTTGATACATACATACTGGTACGTTCAACGTCACATGGCTAATTAAAATTAAGACGAAAAACACAGATGAGATAAATTTAAATCACTGCAGTGCAGTATACAGGTGCTGCATTCTTACATTTTGAATTGCTACTGGATGATAACTTGGGAGAGGATCCTGCAATGTGATAAGAAACATAGCAAATATATAAATATATAATAGAAATAGAAATAGAAAGGAGTCAGAGACCACACATTCTTATATTGTAACTTCAAGTTTCATGTTTTATAGCAATCATCAGGCAGAAATAAAACTATAAAGATATATATATATATATGTGGTGTATGTTGTCTTACGGGTTGAACATCTATAGATTTAAATAATATATAACATAATAGTCGAAAACCAGACAATCATGTTTGCTACTCTGTGTTTCACGTCTGATCATCAGGCATTCTATTAAATCTATTTACAAATGGAGCCTAAACTGCTGTGAATTCCTGCATTCTTTTCACGCATTTATTAGCCCAATTGTCCAAACAGCGATCTAAGTTAATAATTTCTTCCATATTCACTTTGCATAAAAAGGTGTCAAAGATTATCTACAAAAATATCTGACATTTGTAACCTTTTAGCTGTGATCCTTTTGTTGAGTAGGTAATTATAAACAGTATGGTGCTTCGATTGAATAGCGCTGCTATTGTTGTCTACATAGACGGCCCCATGAGGCAGCATTTAGTTAAATACTGAATTGACATATATACATAAAAATTCAAAATATCTACATATTTCAATGGATTTCAATGGAGCATAAATCGCTGCGCCTGTGTCTTTCTTTTACGCCCCTACTACAAAATAGTTCAGGATAGCGACAAAGATCACATTAGGGCATCGCAGTGAGTCCCGGGAAAGCATTTCGGGAAAATTTTCCCGAAAATTTACATAAAATGTTTTAACTTTCTATGTTTATAAAATTATTATTTTCGATTTGTTTATGTTTCATTGATGTTGAAAGTATTTTATAACACTGATTGCTGCTTTAAATAATAATCCAATGAGTTGGTGTAGTCGTAGAATTGATCAAAATTGAATTGAAAATCAAAACGGGTCCCGGTTATTGAGTCCGGGAACCCGGTTAGTTATTTCCCGCCATTGCGATGCCCTAGATCACATACTTAATTTTAAATCACGTTTTGCAAATTAAATGCATCTTCAGGTTAAAAGGAATGAATATTAAAGTACAGGTTATCTTACTGCTGTATATAAATACCCTGTACTTTTAATATTCATTCCTTTCTTCTAATCAGAAGATGCAATTAAGCTATTGCAGAACGTTGTTTAAAACTAAGTATGTTGATTTTTTGTGTCTATCTTTTATCCTTCAATATTTTTTATTTTTTGAAGAGACTTCTATTGAATACAGTACAAAATATCAACGACTTTAAACTGAAAATTCTGATAATAATAACGCCGTATTTTGTTACATATGCTTGTGTGTTTACACAATATCTATACCTTTTAAACACCTATATACAAATAGAGCGAAAGTAGTTGTGTTTGTGTTCTTTTCCCACATTTATTTACCCATCAAATATGACAAGTCATAGCTCAAAATGATTCTAATCCTATCACAAATAGCCCTGGTGTGTCTGTGTAGATGTTTATGTCTTTGCGCATAACTTTTTAAAATCTGAAACGATTTTTGAGTTTAATATCTTTAACTATTTGTATTTTCCCGGGAATCGTTTTCCACTTAATTTTTGCCTTGATTCTTACTTAATTTAATAGAACAAAGCGAAAAACTTATTTTCCGCAGTAAAAGCTTTATTGAGTGAAGTGATTTGTTTGTCTGCTTTACGAATGGAAGCAAATGATGATTTAACAACAAATGCTAAAGGTAATGAATTACAAATTATATCACACATACTTTTATGCGAAGGCTGTTCATGTTGTTCAAAGAGCGAGCCGCGATAATCATTTATCTTTCATTCCACAATAGAGGCAGGCAGATAACACATTAGCTACCTTAGATATGTTTTAAAATTAACACCAAACACAATATATTAATTTACTTTGCTGAAAATAGCAAATTTTGATTAATTATTATGATTATTTAATTTTAAATTGATTAATTATGACTAATGAAGAATAATGATAACAAAATCCCATGCATAAGAACATTGGAGAAGACACATCATTTGCATACAGCATTAGCCTGTGATCAACTGTAGAGTATGATGCTTCAATGGTCAGTAGGCTAACCAATGTCATGTTTCTTGATGACAGCGAAATGATGATGATGACAGTGCCTACCTGTTTGGTGATGTCCATGATTTCACTTCGCAAAACAATCATCCTTTGTCTTAATGTCTCATAGCTGAAAACATTTGATTAAATAATGATGTAATTAATCTATCAATATTTTATGGATGATGATGAAGAGACAACTCACCTTGCCGTTTGCAATTTGAATAGCCAATCCTCAAAATCTGCCTGGCAACTAGCTGCCAATTCATACCTGGTCTCACCGCCGCCATGAAATTCTTAAAAAGGAAAATAAATTGTTCTAAAATTCATCATTGATCTGCAGTGGATTACAATTCCATAATCAATTAATTACCAATGACAAATCCAAGGCGCTTTGATGTTTCATCCGTGGATATTTTGCATTTCTCCAAAACAATAACATTGACAACTTCAGATGCCTACAAGCAAACAAACATCCAACTTATATCAAATCAAGTTCAAAGAAAAATCACAAAGAAGAGAAAATGAATTAACTTACGTCGTCAGTTCCTTTGAATTGAAATAACAGATTTCCCTTCAGGCGAAAAAGTCGCTCATGGTAATCTACAATTCAAGCAAACACAGACTCAGCACCTTCAAACTACTTCAGGGTAAAACTAAATTTTCAAAACAGAGCATCGAATGTAGTACATTTGACAAGTTTGATATTACATAAAATGGTCACCAGTGCACAAACCTTGACAGAACTCAGCATTATAAGCCGATATTCACTCACCTTGCCTTCAAACAATATTATTCATTCAAAGCTATTCATTGCATAGAATAGACTGAGCAGGAGCACATTTCTAGTGTAATCTTTAAACATTGGTAGGTCAACTAAAACTGCTCAAAGCAATATCAGATTTCCGAATTCTTTGAAGCTAGAAGGCCCAGTCTGCATAGTACGCCATAGTCTTAACTAGCACAAATTTTATTCAGTGATGATATCCCAATTTTAGAAGTAGGGAACAGTGTTATTCACGGTTATTCACGTACACAATTGCTGATAACATCATCAAGTATGCGAAAGAGGCAATGACAGAATATGACGTCATTTAAAAATAATTTTGTCGAGTACTGTATATCTACTAATTTATAACTTCATATTTCATAGACCTTGGTGCAGTGGCTACTGCAGTGTATATATACAAACAAACGTGGTAAATTGAATCCTTTTCACATCATAAAGCCTTAGTTCAAGTGAACCCTAGAATAGGCCCTGGTGGGATCAATGTTAACTGTGAGTGAACTAATGCTGACCATAAATAATCTGAGCAGGCACGAAAAACTTCCAAGTAAAAGCTGATTTATTCATTTTCTATCAGTTGTAATTAAGAGAGAAAATCTAAAAAACCACTGATTTTGGTATCGTTTCGGCAATTTTCAAAGGACTTTTCCTGACTTTGAAAAGTAAAACATCCTTTAAAGCGCCCCCTGAGCAAAAATTCTGTGGGGGTCACGAGATTTTGTCAGACAGCATCTTGCTTAGCCTGCGTTACAGACCACGATTCATTCACGAAAGAATAGGGTCTGTGTGAATTGCTCGGTTTCTCTAACACACAGACCCTATTCTTTTGTGAATAAATTGCGGTCTGTAACGCAGACAGCACCTTACTCTGCAAACTGGTAGGAGGGCACATTTATATTCCATCTTATTCTCAATGAGCCTCAAGAATTAGCATTTTATCAAGTAGGCACTGTCAGCATACCAGCATCCAGTAGCTGTAGGCTACTCCGCACCAGCATCTGACAGAGTGAATGCTACATCACATTGATTATTACTTCTACACAGTTTATAAACAAACCCAATTTAAGTAGGTCTTCATGTCATCCAGAGCGCAGCGTATCGGACCTCTCATTCGTTGACAGTATTGCTATCTTAACAAACAGCATATCTGATGCACAACAACTTCTTGATGAAGTTGAACAGGTTGCTAAAACGGTAGACTTGACAATCAACACGACTAAGACGAAATTTATTGCTTTAGGCATAAAACAGACCCACTTTGCTACACCAAATGGTGACATAGAATGTATATATTTGTTCAAGTACATAGGTTCTGTACTTACATCTTCTTCAGATGATTTAACCCAACGTAGAGGCCAGACTTGAGCAACCATTAGAGGTCTAAATAAATTCTGGGTGTCCGATGTCAACACTGATGTTAAGTTATGACATAATCTGTTCTATTATATGCATCTGAAACGTGGGTTCTATCAACCCCACTATTGACCCAACTTGACTCAGCTTATGACGCCATGCTTCGGAATACATCCATACCATGGAATACATTGGCCAAACTTACTGTCTACTGCTGAAGTAGGAAAACTTCCCCCTTCTGCCTCTGCTTTTGCTCGCCAACGTGAGATGCCTTTTAAAGGTCACATCGAAAGAACAAAGACGTATGCCCCTCAACCGCTGCATGACATCTTTCACTGGAAACCGAAGGAGATGCTTCGACGGGGCTATGTGCAAGTAGTATCTTTTCATAATGTTTTGTGCCGTGAGTTGCTTTATTTACAAGTTTCTTTGTCAGCTATATGTCTGACCGTAATTTGTGGCGTCCTTTGTATAGCAAATATGTAAGGCGTAAGAGGGACGGCACATTCCTATGATGTGACTATCTATCCTACTACTACAATTTAAGTAGGCCTAGGTTATTAGATGATAGCATATGTTAATTTCTACCAAAACATTAATGCGATTTTCAGAACAATTACTTCACACTCCAGGATCTACTTTAAGCTAGTGATTATCTTATTACTTTATAATCAACGTACTTTCAGCTTTATGGAACCGGCCTTCTTTCTCCTTGATCGCAAGAATCCCTTCCCTGTCAAATTCTTGAGATTTACTTGCAATGTGTGCAAGCTGTTTTTGATTGAACCTCATTGTAAATACCAGTTGAATTAAGCAGAATTTTCATCACCAACATTTCATTAAAATTAATTAATATTGATGAACATTTATATGTCGATATTACAAGCAAATATATAAACAACCCTTTCTAATATATCAATATAGATTCAGAGTATTTTGAAGAGAATTTCAGATTTGCAGAAGAACGCATAGACTCGTGTTGGTACTCTCGATTACTGTCACTCTGAGACACATCAATAATGGGGCACGACAAAAATGAAATTATATGGCGGGTTATGTTTGAAACAGTGGTTTGAAAGTTGAACTTAACAGCTGAACTAGTCGTATTCATTCCTGAATCCTTGATTGGGATTAGCAGCAACTTGTTTAACTTTCAACTACTATTATGGAAGAAAAGGAAAGAAAGGTACCACATCTTGGGCATGGGTTGTCTAAGGCAGATTTTAGAAAGAAGTTGAGTGCCACATTTAAAGCAACAGGAGTGTTAGATGGGGTCAAAGTGAGTGGCTGTACCATAAATGCCAATAATCTTTCAGCTAACATAAATTATTATTATTACTATTATTATTGTCAATTTTTTATTATTATTATTATTATTATTATTATTATTATTATTATTATTATTATTATTATTATTATTATTATTATTATTATTATTATTATTATTATTATTATTATTATTATTATTATTATCATTATTATTATTCCAAATATATAATAAGGTTAGGTTCATCTAATACCAGATAAAATAGTGCTCAATGCCAAGATTTGACCGTAGAGCAATGAATAATAATAATAATGGTGATTGATTCAAAGAATAAACATTTTTAACTGTAACTTTCACGCGTATGCTCAAATAAGCCCTTACTAAACAAAAAAATCCGATCTTGTAGTGGTTTTATATTGTATTCACGTCATTTTATATTTGTGTATTGTCAATCATTTCCTGTAAATCTATATGTGTGTAAACTGTAGCACGTAAACATTCTCTTTTACCTCTTGCTATCTTACTGTACGGTTGTGCCTGTTGTATCAAAGAGCTCTGACTAACGGCCATAGTAGCCCTTAGCATCTCTCCCCGTAACGTCAGCAGGCACAACTTATCATCGTTATAAGAAAGAGTGTCAACATTATATGGATTGTGTCGTTATTTAATCTTGCACAATCTAATCAGTCAATGTTGTCAGAAAAACAAATTCTATTTATAAATCTGATTTCAAAGAATTCAAAACATAATAATTAACTTCTGTACGTAAAGGAAACATTTCTATTATTCTTTATTCTTTTACTTTCAGAGTCAGATCCGAAGTAGTTTGATTGACAGCCTAAAGAGATCAAACAAGGCAACTTTTCATTTGAAAGAGAACCAATTGTCATCATCTTCATTGGCGTTGATGATTTGTAATAGCTTAATCATTGATCATTTGAAACGCAATCAATTGGACTACACTCTTTCTGTTTTTGAACCAGAAAGCCTTCATACCGGAAACAAGGTAAAAGTAACATCTAATTTCCAGTCATTTATGATATAGCCTAGGCCTACTTATCAAATTATATAACACAGGCTCAGTATCTTTATGAAAATATAGTATTGTTTGGAAAGTATGTAGGCCTACCCTTCTTAAAGTGTTTTGTTATGCGTTTTAAGTGTCGCACTAAGTATGTTGAGTACAGGCTATTCGTTTTCCATAAAGATCAAGTACCTGTGTTATATTTGATTTATTAAGTAATCAAATGATAGGCCTATATATATATATAATTTTCTTGTATTTTCTTTATGATAATATTTGGTGTTATTTGTTTGAGCCCTCCTTTGTTTACATTTATGGATATAGGCTAGGCCTAGTAATCAAAACTTATATGGAAGGATCTACGTTTTTGAACATACCCGTTTATTTTGCCATTCTTTGTGCAAAAATACAAGAGGCTCAGTTAACCAATCACTTTTTATAGATAACTTTTTATAGGCCTACTGTAGTATAATGGGAATGATTTAAAAAGTCAAAGCCTGTCCCAACCACGTCTGAAAAGCAGCAATTCTAAATTTCTAATGGTATATATTTGTTTCATTTTTAAATACACATATACAAGTATCTGGCTTGCTGCCTGTGTCTGAAGCCGTTTCATCTTGCTACAATTTATTATTCTGTTTGCGATCAACAGTTATTTTGTAGAGTATTTTTTTTAATACTGGTAGTTCACCAGACAAATGGAGCTCAATGATTCGCAAATAGGCGGTAAGAAAAAGATGAGAAAACTAAACCCTCAGTAGTACTTAGGCCTACAGAGAATTGATAAGAACATTGATAAATATAATGCAGATCTCAACAAAAAACTCAGAATTTTTTTTTTGAAAATGCACTTTTAGTAGGCTACTATTTATCCTATCGCAATTGCACAGCCATCATTGATTGAAACCACTCGAACTGTGCGCATGATTACTTTGAACACAAGAAGTTAATTATGAATTTTCGTTGAACGCTATTGTTCTGAAATCTCTTTTTGGGTTGTGGAAAATGAAATAAGACCTAAGAAAAAGCGTTGCAGGTTCAATCTAGCAAAAGCAAGATGTTTTCAATTTTGTAGAGGAGCTCATGCACCAAAACTGGTGACTGATTTTGTTCACAGATACACATAATAACTCCCAATTTATTATTATATCAGGTGACCATGGTCAAAGATAATAACTTTGAATTGATATTAATCTCCACATTTATCATTATCATTTTATCATTTAGGAGTTTTCCATTGATGACCTTCTAGCATTACTTTGTGTTTCAAAACATTCAAAACTTCATCATGCAATGGTACGTTTTATTTCTTCTTGAATTTTGCATTTTTAGTTTGTTGTTGTTGTTGAATCTGTATCATTCAGGATGTCACAAACATAGACTTCTATAGACTGCTGATTCCATTGCCAAACAGAGCAGTACCAAAGTACAAAGTACCAAAACTTGAAAACCACGAAATTTCAAGCCACTTTTTGAGCAATTATTGTTTCTAAATGAAACAGGATTTTTTTATATAAAAGAGTTATTTATGATTACCAATTTCAAGTTGCGTGATACATGAGTTAAAATTTCTCTTTTTTAATCTTTTTTGAAGATAAATAGTATTTTTTTTTTAATTTTTATATTTCCTTGTCTCTCGGTGTGATTCTAAATTATTCATAAATGTTTGAAAATAATTGTGATCCTTTGAACAAATCTCGCTTCGCTGGCAGGAAAATCCTATTTAAACTATCTTTCTATGACAATGAGAACATATCGTTTAGAGTTTAGATTACAAAAGAGTGTATAGAGGAGAGATCAAATAATTTTGAAAATGTCAATGAGGAGAGCGCTAAAATAAGTCTTTTGTGTCAGCCATCTCTGTTCCCCATGTTGCACATTTTCGTCAGCAGTCTATGTAAGTCTAGGGTCACAAAGAACCTGGTTCCTGGAAGGGAGGCTAGCACAAATTCAAAAGGTTTTCAATTATCAAGATTGATTTCTTATTTAAAAAGATGATTTTCAGATTTTTAGATTTTGTGTTGATGTCAACAGTCTAACTTTCAGAATTTTGGAACATTTTAAATTTAATTTAAAGTTTCTTTCTGATAAAATTGTTTCTTGGAAGATTAAAACCTATAGGACACCCTATTGTCATAATTGCTTCCTGCTCTTAATTTCTACCACCAGG
Source organism: Haliclystus octoradiatus (assembly GCA_916610825.1). Classification (NCBI taxonomy): domain Eukaryota; kingdom Metazoa; phylum Cnidaria; class Staurozoa; order Stauromedusae; family Haliclystidae; genus Haliclystus; species Haliclystus octoradiatus. The sequence goes on from OU744448.1 coordinate 468,353, forward strand.
TAGACTGTTACAGAGACAAAGAATGCCACAGTAAGCGCTCAATCAATGACTCAATCAAACTGTTTACTCATTTTTATAAATTAGTAGGCTGGCAATCAATAATGACACCCTGCTGTTTTGTTAATAGGTTTCCTATGGATTTTACTAAATGAAATTGTTTCAATAAAATCAAAAAGAACGGAAAATGAAACACAGACTGACTTTTCTGATGCAGGTTGGCGTAACCCTTTTCTTGAGTTCAAAATTATTTTACCCTCTATTAAATTGTCTTTCTGCTGTGTGTCTAACAGATATTTTATTTTTTCAGAAGCAGATAGACCATTTACAGAATCAAAGAGAAAAGATAAACCGGTAGACGTAGATCAGGCACTGTTTACTTTTCAACAAAAACAGGAACAACGAAAGAAAGCTGAGTTTCAAAGAGAGGTTTGTGAATAGCATTTCGAACTCCATGATCATGCTCATTGTAACATTTACTTTGAATCATTTGTAAACTTTGAATATAATTGATAAACTGAACCTGCTGATTTACTTGCAAAAATTTAAGACTATTTTTGCCAGAATTGTGTAAATTTATAAAGCAATAATGTACACAATTTTAGAATGTGTTGATGAGAAGTTGAAGCCCCAAAGCCAATAAAATACTCCTCATTTAATTGTCAGGTTTTCATTTAATACACTTCCCACCTCAATAATCACCTAAATGATGTGATGTGTTATTGATCTCAGCTTGAAAGATTCAAAAGCAAAGAACTAGCAATGGTGAAGTTAGAAGAAAGAGAAAACTGTTACAATGAAACGGAAACAGCCAAAGCACAGGTCAGCACCTATCTCCTTCGTTCTTATCACATGATGTTATCACATGATGTCGATCATGTCGTTATTGTTTACAAGACGTGTTCAAAAAAGCGTTTTTTATCAATAACTTTGTTTTCTTTTGAAAGATGCACAGGGAACTGCAGAAAATGTCTCAAATTTATCTGGAAAAGGAGAGAAGGTTCAGAGCTGATTGCCAAGACGAAAAAGATGCAAGTAAAAATATGACTAATGCTGTATTAATTAAGGTATCTAGCATAATTGAGGTTGACACTGAAACATTTGTATCAATCATCAGATGCTTGAAAGGGAATTGTTTGATAAAAGACAGACCATCCTGGATGATATGAACAAGCTCAAAATCAGGGAAAATGAAATTGCATTGAAGGAACGGTGAGTAGCCTACGGAAATACTCATTCATCCAATAAAAATGAGTTCATAAGTTAGTTCAATCTTCATTGAAATGTCTTATTCACAATAGCACTGTCATATTATCAGTGTGATTATTCCTTATCCTTTTAGGTCCATTATTAAAATACATCATTTCAAATTCTTTGAATATTTAGACTCAACTCTATCAATATCAAAACAAATCAATTCGCATTATCATACTTTATAGACCGCCTCGTTTGGAGATTAATAATCTCTTGTGCAATGTGTTCTTTGAAGAATTCATGGCACTTTTAGAATCCTTAACGCTATCAAATGGCAGCGAAGTGTTCATGATTACTGGTGACTTTAATCTCCATTTGGATGATGCAGAAAATATCAAAGCAACTCACTTCCTAAATCTTCTAGACTCATTTGACTTGAAGCAGCATATACAAGAACCTACACATAATAAGTGCCACACCCTTGATCTTATCATCACAAGATTAACAGATGATATTGTTACGAAAGTGCACCTTAATGATTCAGACATATCAAACCATCTATCTGTACATTGTACACTAGCAATCAAGAAGCCTTCATTCCCTAAACAATTAATCACCTACAGAAAGATCAACAACATTGATATAGATGCGTTTAATAGAGACATTGTACTTTCAAATGTTGCAGATATCCAGCACTCATCTGTCTCTAGTATCGTCGAAAGTTATGAGAAAACCTTGAGGGCATTACTTGATCAACATGCTCCGGAAAAGTCCAGGCTCATAACAATACGCCCAAACTCTCCTTGGATGACAAATGAAAATAAGGAAAGAAAAGACAGAACAGCGTCGCCTTGAAAGAAAATGGAAGTCTACACGCTCACCTGACCTCCAGAAGGCTCTCAAGGATCATTCCACGATAATAAAGAATATGATATTTAAGGCAAAAAAAGGTTACTATGCTAATATCATTGACTCATGTGAGCAGGATCAAAAGAAACTCTTTTCCATTATCAAAAATCTAACAATTGGTGTCATAGAAAAAATTATCATACAGCGTCATCACCAAACAAATTAGCTGATGACTTTGCAGACCTCTTTAAACGAAAAATCACTGACATCACAGAAACACTTATCGAGAAACGACGTTCCTGCATAAATCCCATATTAGAATCGTCTATCATCGGGATAAAGATCTACCACCATTTGAATCTTTTGAAATTGTTTCGATGGAACAACTATACGTATTGGCATCGAAAATATCACCAAATCCTGCTCACTTGATTTGATCCCGGCAAAGCTATCAAAACGTTGTATTGCACGACTTATACCACTGTTTACAAAATTAGTAAATCTGTCATTTCAACATTCTGATTTGCCTGATTGTGTGAAAATGGCTGTATAGGATTCACGCTTAAAGCAACCATTACTAAAGACCGATGAATTTCCTAACTTTTGTCCAATATCAAATCTGAAGATGATAAGCAAGCTGACAGAAAAAGTAATAGCTCAGCAAATTCAACAGTACATCTATGATAACGATTTAAATGAGCTCTGTCAATATGCGTATAAACAGTACCATAGCACGGAAACAGCATTGATCAAAGTACATGACGACATTCTGACTTTTTGAGATTGTAGTGTTAAATCTGTGATGTTGCTATTATCGGACCTATTTGCTGCATTTGATACAGTAGACCACAACATCTTACTGAAAAGACTTCATCAAAGATTCGGAATTTCAGGAAAAGTATATGAATGGCTCAAATTCTATCATCAAAACAGGACATACACTGTCACCGTTCCCGATAGTTCTTCGTCCAAGGGGAAGCTGAAATGTGGGGGTACCACAAGGGTTCCTTGGACCGCTCCTTTTTGTAATATATACTTCACCAATTGGTGACATAGTTAGACGTCATGGCCTGTGATATCACTTATACTCTGATGGCATTCAGTTAAGTATTTCATTTGACCCGGCCAATATGGAAGATAAAAATATGGCCAAGTGCAAACTAGAAGCATGCATTAGGGACATATGGAAAATTTGATGACATGGAATAATCTCAAGCTAAACTCCCATAAAACTGAATTTTTTCACATCATTTATTCAGGAATACCTGATCATTGTGCATAAACTGATAACAGTATTATGACACTCTTTTCACTTTTTCATACTTTTTTTCAAATTATTGCACATTAAAGGCAAAAAAACTACCACAGTCATCAACGGATGGAATTGAAATTGGTCACGAAACTATCAACTCATCGTCAAATGCTCGCACTATTGGTGTCACCATCACTTCCTCAATGGCTGTGGAATCTCACGTAGTGAGCATTTGCAAGTCTGATTTCCATCATTTGCGAAAAATTTGCGTCAGAACTCAATCGTGAGTCAGCTGAGATAGTAGTCCATACTTTTATCACATCACGGCTGGACTTTTGTAATTCATTTTTGTATAGAATACCATCATCATTACTTAAGCGCCTTCAAAGGTTACAAAATGCCGCTCCCAAGTTAATCACCATGTCTGGGAAGTATGATCATGCAACACCTATTATACGTTCATTACATTTGTTACCAATCAAACAAAGGATCCACTTCAAAATTCTCCTAATATCTTTCAAAGCTCTACATGGCCTGGCACCCCTGTACATTTCAGATCTCTTTCAATACTATTCACCGATAAGATCTCTGCGTTCATTCCTCAAGAAGAAAGCAAGCTACCATTAAGCATTTTAAGTTTAAGCATTTTGGAGCTAGATCATTCTCCTTCACATTGCCACGCTTATGGAACGATTTACCTCATGAAGCGAGATCTGCTGAATCTATTTCCTCCTTCAAGAAACTAAATTTAAAGACTTTTCTTTTTAAGAAAGTGTATGAGCAATATTTTAAACTTCGATCACAAGGACATACTTTTATACTTATAATTTTATCATGATTTTATAAAACATTACTACTAGGTATTTATATAGTTTTTACATATTTCAATGGTATTATTATTATTATTATTATTATTATTATTATTATTATTATTATTATTATTATTATTATTATTATTATTATTATTATTATTATTATTATTATTATTATTATTATTATTATTATTATTATTATTATTATTATTATTATTATTATTATTATTATTATTATTATTATTATTATTATTATTATTATTATTATTATTATTATTATTATTATTATTATTATTATTATTATTATTATTATTATTATTATTATTATTATTATTATTATTATTATTATTATTATTATTATTATTATTATTATTATTATTATTATTATTATTATTATTATTATTATTATTATTATTATTATTATTATTATTATTATTATTATTATTATTATTATTATTATTATTATTATTATTATTATTATTATTATTATTATTATTATTATTATTATTATTATTATTATTATTATTATTATTATTATTATTATTATTATTATTATTATTATTATTATTATTATTATTATTATTATTATTATTATTATTATTATTATTATTATTATTATTATTATTATTATTATTATTATTATTATTATTATTATTATTATTATTATTATTATTATTATTATTATTATTATTATTATTATTATTATTATTATTATTATTATTATTATTATTATTATTATTATTATTATTATTATTATTATTATTATTATTATTATTATTATTATTATTATTATTATTATTAATAATAATAAATATTATCCAATAGCAGTAAAACAGTGTCTGTTGACAGAGCTGTAAATATAAATAGAGGAGTCAAAGACTACACATTTTGTTACTGTAACTTGAAGTTTCACGCTTTATTGCGATCATCAGACAGTTAAAACTAGATAATAAAAAACATACATGGTACCTCTGATATAAACTTACATAAATCGCAGCTATTGTTAAATGGGATAAAGCCTATTGTATCGCAATGTGCGTGTTTTCTTTGTGATCGTTTCCTATGCGGCATTTAATTATTACAGGTTATGTTTTAGTCGATTTATAATTAGTGAAATAAAATTTATTCTCGTGCCTACATTTTGAAATTAACTGAGATCTTTTGTTAAGTAATGCTTTATTTAATAAAGCGTGAAACTTCAAGTTACAGTAACAAAGTGTGTAGTCTTTGACTCCTCTATTTATATTATTATTATTATTATTATTGTTATTATTTAAAAATTCTGCGTTGTCTCCTTTCTTACAGCAGACTAGCATATGAGGAGAAGCAATTTGTCAAGGATATTGAAAAAGAGTCTAAAGATGATGAGGTTAACATCATAAAAGTGAAGGAGAAAACTTTTCTAAAACCGGAATTCTTTCAACGGTAAGGTCTCAATGTAAGCGCACAATAATATAACCATTTATACGTATCCTTGTTTGTTTGTGGTAAATTATTTGTTTTGGATGGTGTTACTAGGTAACCGATATTGCATTAATCTGGTAACAATACCAAATGCTTTGTGTTTGTTTACTGTATAGGAATGGTCATATGGATGATATCCAAACCATACCTAATGCAACTGACGACGTCAATCAGCACTCTACAATAGGTATGCCTTATGTGTCTTACTTGATAGTACAGTACTACATACATGCTTGTTTGTGTGTTGAAGTGTAGGCTATGCTTTCAAACATAGTTTTAATGTCCTGTCCACTTAACACAATTACTCAACAATGATTAAACACAGAGCTTGCATCATATTATATATGGCTGACCACTACATCACATCTTCGGTACTACCTATTCTACTTATTGATGAAATCATTGTAGAGCATCAAATATGCATCACCAATACCGATCAATTCTATGGTATTTGAATTTTGTATTATTCCACTTGAGCCTTTGTTGTCTTTATTTTGGCAGCCCAGAATTCACCAAACCAAGCCTACAATCTGCTTGTATCAGAATTTCAACAGAAGAATGCTCTTGTCGATGAACTCAAGGTAGCTTGACGCTAGTTTGATACATTCTGTGTTCAAACACATTGCAGACTGATAGTTTAATGGCATTGTTTCTATGCTTGCAGAAAGCCCTAGAAATGGAAAAACGAGAGGTAGCTAATTTAACAACAAAGTGCGCTATTCTACCTGAACGCCAAAACAAAGTAAACAACAAGTTATATGACGCTTGCTTACTATCTCATGACACAAATAGTTTAAACAAACACTAACATTTTTGCCTCGTTCCTTTTCCTTAGATCAATGAATACGAGGCTGTGATTGCTGAGATGAGGAAAGAATTAAATGATCTTCAAACGTGTGTATTGATTTTTATTTATTTATTTATTTATTTATTTATTTATTTATTTATTTATTTATTTATTTATTTATTTATTTATTTATTTATTTATTTATTTATTTATTTATTTATTTATTTATTTATTTATTTATTTATTTATTTATTTATTTATTTATTTATTTATTTATTTATTTATTTATTTATTTATTTATTTATTTATTTATTTATTTATTTATTTATTTATTTATTTATTTATTTATTTATTTATTTATTTATTTATTTATTTATTTATTTATTTATTTATTTATTTATTTATTTATTTATTTATTTATTTATTTATTTATTTATTTATTTATTTATTTATTTATTTATTTATTTATTTATTTATTTATTTATTTATTTATTTATTTATTTATTTATTTATTTATTTATTTATTTATTTATTTATTTATTTATTTATTTATTTATTTATTTATTTATTTATTTATTTATTTATTTATTTATTTATTTATTTATTTAGGTACAACAAGCATCTTCTGCAACAAAGTATCGATAAAAGAGGTAACATCCATCTATATATCACTATCTAGGTATACGCTGTACTTCACAGAATAAATTTCTGTTTTGTAACTATCATTATCTTCATTAGGAGATGCCAAGCAATCAAGGCAACAGCCTGCCAGTAAGAGAACTGCAAACAAAGTATGTTGATGCAGCCATGCTAGTTGGTTTTATAAGATGCTACAGCATTCTCTACTTGTCTTTGAAACTGATTCTTTATCGTTGCCAGTCCTCTCAAACAACGACTGCAGTTGATAACGACATGATGCTATCACTCAAATCAAAAGAACAGCATTTACTCTATCAAAATAAAACATTTGTTGTGAGGCTACAAGCTGAGGTATATTGCCATTTATTAATTACTAATATCTAAATCATATCTGTTAAACAGTACGTTCCACACTGTCCAGTGTCCATGTTAGTTGAATATTACGACTGGATTATTATTTCTACTGTATTCTTTGCAGATGACAAAGAATCAAGAGTTAACACGATTATATGAAGACCAATGTTTACACGTGAGGGAAATGATGAGAGAGATTAATGACCTACAGAATATCATTAAATCACATCAAGGTAATGTTAAGTTTCATCAAATTAATTATCATGATTGTTGTGTTTGTTTTAAACCACACATTGAATTTGAAATTGCTGTTGTGGCAGTAGCGTCCGAATAATCCTTTTTAGGAACTGCAAAAAAATTGCTTGGGTACAAAACTCATCTTTCAGATTGCTGAAGTACCAACTCTAATGGTCGTGTCTTATATACAGCTTTGTATATTATAAAGCATAACATTTATAGTTACACATGCAATAAAGCCTAATGCAATACTTTTTTGATGGAAACAAATCTCTGTTTAAATATCTATCTGTCTCTGTTTCAGCCATATCCGTGTTAGCGGCTGTAACCAATGACAACAAACATCATTCCAAGTGAGTTTGTCATACTTTCGATTATGCCATGATATAATAAATATCAATTTTTAGATTAGGTTATTTAATTCCATTACGATTAATTCATCTGATAGTACTTTTCAAATGTTTTAATTATCTGTTATTTAATACTGTAATATTTATCATTAAGCTATCGTTATTTATCGTTGGTTGAACTGTTTATAAAGCCCGAGCAAGCGATCCAATTTGTTGGTTCGACTCTGTCACATGTAAAAGTCTAATGTTGTTGGAGGCAATTAAGACTCATTATCAACCATTCAACTGTGTTCGACTGCATGGGCAAGCGACCCAACTTTGTAGGTTCGGCGAAGTCGAACAGACTCTAAACAAAAAGTTGGATGGTTTGCTCGTGTCCTGAGTATCCCATTGAATTTTATATGTTTAGGCTTGTGTATGTCATTATTATTCATGTCTTATTCTTGACAGTATCCCTGTTACCCATGGCAATGGCCGTGGAAAGGAGATGGTGTCTGCAAGACAGCCTCTTCACCCAAGTGAGGTTGATTCATCCCCTGATATCAGTTATTCAAAGAAACGATTAATCAGCGAATCAAGACAGGTCATTGATCAGATGGACCAAGAAGCCATTGTAAGTATAATAACATCCGAGGATGTATCAATTTGCATACCGGTATATAGCTGATTGTGACTAACTTAAATGGGGTACAATCATATGATAATAGTCTGCTCTCAACCACCTGTATTCTATCTTACATCATTTCTGATCTTGTAGGAGCTGGATAGGCAATATGAAGTATTCAATACTCGTCGTCATGACATCTCACCGCAAGTAAAACCTCACAACAACAACAACATGCTCTCTCCGATTAATCTAATTGGAGCTAGTGTTCATCGTATTGATGACTTTAGCTGGCGTACGAACGGAGCTTATCTCAAGCATCTATTAACAAAAGATGCTAACGATATTGCAAGTATGTATTTGGACAGTAACCTCACTCTCAATGGATCTGGATCACATTAACTGTGTTGTTGTGTGTGTGTGTCATAGGTGCTCCATCAAACGCCTCCACCTCACCTGGAAATGGTAGGAGTGCCAGTCCTCCTTCTCGTTTGAGTGATATAATTCCTGTGTCTATGCGCTCTAGCAGTCATCCGTTATCATCCACGCATGTCCCAGCCACTTTGTCAACGGACCAAGGATTCAGCGGGCATTTGGCTGGTCTTTCATCTGTACAACCCATTCGATCAATGAGGTAACACATCTCTTATTTAGGAATTAAACAGTTAACAAGTAACATAGTATGTACTACTGTAGGCTATATACATATTTGAACAAGCTTGCCATACAATCAGACTTGGAACAATGTGTTTCTCTTTTCAAACCCATGATATCAAAATTGCAAATGCCTTCAGAACAGTAAATAGGTATAAATATAATTATATAAGATCACAAAGGTTTTCTGTGATCTGATTGGGTAACCCTTTGCTGATTGCATTGTACAATCAATTCAATGTTAGTTATGCAGATTTTAAGATTGTGTGAGTTAAATAATACTGAATGTTGTTTTGTCTGCTTTATGATTAGTACTGGATTGCCATCAAATGGAACAACCCATGATTCTCAGAGTGGAACACTTCATTTCAGTGATCTTCGTCACAATGGACTTACAGCGTCAGCTGCTGACAATCAAAACACTCTTATACCTCAAAATAACACATCATCTGTGCCATTACTTGAAAATAGTACTATTGTCAGTCAATCATCTGCTCCGCAACGCGAGTTAATGGCCAATTTTTCTGATCCGACATGTTATTCGTTGACACAGGAACATTTATTTGATTCTGTTTCATCTTCAGCCTTTCCCTCTATAACAGAATCTGTTCGCGAGGATCACGTAGCCACTGGTAAACGCAATTCTGCCAAAACTCAACAACGTCGTTTGACGCCTTTGTCAGAAAAAGCTGAAGATGAAACCTCGTCAGGCTTTCGCACAACACAGAGTAATCACTCCAAGCCGCCAAGTGGGACAACAACAACCTCAAAAAGGATAGCGGCACCACCAACAAATCCTGCTTCTTCAGACCATGTGACGTCTCAGTGGGGCAGTGTCCCCAGTGACCAACAAGGTCATCCATCGTTTGGATCTTCGTCATCAGTCGATAGTCAAGGTCTGCGTGAAGCACCAATAATTATTGATGAGTCATCTGTTGCTGCACCATCTATCCCTAACCTAGACTCCCTGTGGCTAAGGGAAAGCAAGACAGAGCAAGAACCACTAGCACCTGCACAAATGCTGAACACTGCTGAAAACGAGGCTGTTGGCTACTCTGCACTATCAGATTATCTAGCAATGATGAAACAACAGAAAAACGATGAAAAGGTAACCGAGAGTGTAGGTCTACATTACATAATTATACTGCTTCCCATGCATAGTAATAAATGATGATTAATTGTTGCCATGGCAGCAGATGCAGTGACACACTTCTGTTGTTTGTAATGCAATTACCACTGTCTTTAATGTTCATATACAGTTGAGAAGGTGTTAAATTTCTGTAATTTATTAATTGAGTATTTTGGCAGTCCATGTAATAATGAATTACAGTAATCCAACTTGAATGTAACAAAAGCTGATGTTTTTAAGATGATAAAATGCGTTTTTGTTAATTTGGTTACCACACGAGCTTGCATAATCATTTTGGTAGATTTTGAAGAAAGTCTGTTGGTTTTGTATCAGTTTAAGTGGTATAATGTTTGACCATCTGAGAGAGGGTTGAATTTTCCGAACAATGTTTATTCGTAATAAATATGCTTTCTAAAGTTTATTGGATGGTTGTTGAAAATGGAATCAAACTCAAAGCTAATTCTAATTTTGAAAATTTGAATTTCTATAAAATAAACTCTTAAACAGATCACTTTGAACACTCGAAAAATAAATCCTCTATCTCCCATCAAATATTCTCTATTATATTTATATATATATATATATTATATCTATTATCATCAGATATATTTTTGACTGATAGGGATCTGGTAATGACATTTTGGATGATGATCTGGCAGTTGATGTTTTCATTCAAACTCAAGGTGGTGAGGTAAGTTTGAAATTATAGATGGTTAAATTATTTGTATCATAGTTTATAATAAAGCGAGAAACTTCAAGTTACAGAAAATGAATGCGCAGTCTTTGACTGCATCATTATTATAATTATTATTAATAATAATAATGGTGATAGATCAAAGAAAACACATTCTTTACTGTAACTCCAAGTTTCACGCTACTGCGATCATCAGACAGTTTTTTATTCTATGAAAAATGTATACATACATGATGGTTTTAACTCCTATTTCAGACTATACGTGAATGCCGCGCTATTGTTAATTATAGTGTCATTGTTTAAATACAATGGTGTAAGCTTTTCTTTTAAAAATAGATGATAAAATAAATAAAATTGTTTCCTATTACATCAGTTGGTTGATTATTATTATGTTTTTGTTTCTTTTGTTTCTTGGAGTTACAGTAAAGAATGTGTTTTCTTTGATCTATCACCATTATTATTATTATTTACCGCTCTGCCAAATGTTGACATTGAGCACTATTTTGTCTGCTATTAGATAAACCTATACTTATTATGTAATTATTATTATTATTATTTGGTCGTATTTGGCAAATTTTATTTATACTCCCGGGCAATGTAATTCATGGTCAGCAGGTTTTTATAAAAATATTACCGGCAGAATTGTTGTAAATTGCAGATTTATGTATGAGAAATTGTATTAGTATTTTTGTTGTCATATTCATTGGCAATTTACGTTTTGTGCAGATATTTCCTAATTTTCACATTCCTCGATTTTTAGCATTAGAAATTTAGATTAATTTTTATCATCAAAATAATGTTACTTAATAGTATCAAATCCCATGTTAACTCTATTAAGCATATTTGTGAATTTATTTATTGATTAGATACATTCTTACCTTGAATCTGTTAATAAAAGCTAATATGTCCGGCCCCGGGGGAGGGGGAATTGCAAATTCAATGTTGCCCCTTACCCAAGGGGATTAAATTGGTTTGGTGAGACCAATTTAGCAAATCATCGGGGTTCCCGGGGGTCACCCCCGGGAATGCCGCTGATACACGCATAATAAAATGTGTTGTTATGATTCTGAATCTACTAATATTATTTTTATTAATTTAAATTTATATAAATGTGTGTTTCTATATAGCAGAGTCAACCACCTTCAACTAACTCAAAGGACACCACATCTAGTGATGCGTAAGCCAGTGATCATTTTCTAAATAGTACGGTGGTAATAAAATGCCAGGTCTAGTACTAGTATAAATGAACTGTTTTATTGTTTATTATAGGGACGGTGCTCAATCTGTAGAAGATTTCTCATGGTGAATCAAGTCAGCCTCTTTTATTGAAAACTTTACTAACTAATATAGGTTAATAATAATTATTACATTTATTATGTATAAACTCTTCGGGTGTAACAATCTCAGCTTAATTAATTGCTTTTTTGTTACGATTTATATTCTTCTGAGCAAATTAAAAATGATATAGCTAACTTATCAACATTTCTAAACGACCTTTGTTTTCGCGTGAGTGAGCGGAAAGGCTATCGCATTATCTCATCTGATTAGGAATTCTGTTCTTGATGAATAGGATTTCAAATATCACACATGCCATGCGTGGTTTATTTACAAATGCACTGGGGGTGGAGCAGTCGGCTTATTCGAACACATCAGTCGATCGATTCGGCTGCTGCTCAATTTACGCCTATCTGTCGGTGTCACCAACTCAACTGCAACGATCGTTCGAACTGATGCTCTGACTGGATTGGAACGAAGTTATAGCTTACTTGCATTATTTTATTAAATCAATTGGATTCTTCTAATTATTATTTACATTCGCATTGACGCAGAATATACAATCAGTTGCATTGATCGTAATTATTTGGCTACATTTCTATCAGTATGCATTCGGTAGCTAGAAGCGTTTCTGAAGAAGAGCATGGAATAACGAGTGGTCCATCTTTAACCGTCGCTGAATTGAATGTAGGTGGCCAACTGTATACAACTTCAATATCCACTCTAACGCGAGACCCTGACTCATTATTGGCGTCTATGTTCGGTGGACGGCAGAAGGTTCTTTGCGATTCAAGGGGTCGCTTTTTCATCGATCGTGATGGTGTCCTATTTCGGTTCATTCTTGACTATTTGAGAAACAACAACTGCACTCTACCTGATGGTTTTTCAGAGACGAATAGGCTTTTAATCGAAGCTGAATACTTTCAAGTGAAGGGTCTCGTCAGCGCATTACGTACCATCCAAGCAGCTGCAACGACTTCTCATCAGATGTTAAGCCATGCTGCTGATCACAGTCCGGCGGCAACACGGAAGCATGGTGGATGCTATTTAACACTTTGTGTGCGTGGGTCATTTGCATTTGGTAGAGACGGACAAGCGGATGTTAAATTCCGTAAGTTACAAAGGATTCTTGTTTGTGGCAATGTTGCTGTAGCAAGGAAAGCATTTGGTGATTCTTTAAATGAAACCCGAGACCCTGACCGTGACGATGATAGGTATTCATCACGGTTCTTCCTCAAACACAATCACATGGAGAAGGCATTTGATCAACTCATTGCAGTTGGATTTGAGTTGGTGACGAGCTGTGGTGGTGGGTCAGGCTACGACCCAAGCTCAGAAGAAACGAAATGGAATAATTGTAACAATTATATATTCTACAGAGGGGCATATTCATAATTATTGTGTAAAGTGAGTGGCTCGGTAATATCTAATGAGTTAGATCAATTAGTGAAATGCGCCTGCTCAGGATAATAATACAATATTTATCAGGAAATAATTACATATATAGAATTATAGAATTTACGTACACATTTGAAACCAGATAATAGAAATTCATTGTTGCAATATTTTATCTTTTGAATAATAATTCCGCTTCTTTTTTTGTATTCAATTTGTTAATTGGATTATCTTGTGTCATGCGATTATTATCATTGCCGCTTTCAGGCTGTTAATAATACTAATAAAGTCTCACTGTCTCAGCGCATGGTTATAGTAAATAAGGCCGGTGTGGCTCATCTTTGCATTGTTTAACCGTATAACGAAACAGATGGCATTTTGACTTGCAGCTGATCAGTTGTCTTTTTTCTCGCCGATATGCACTGCAAATTTGAGCAAAACGACGACGTTATATAGTTATTATACATCATATGCTTATATATTATATTATTTCAATCGCAGAATTAAATTTCAGTGGTCAGCTTTGACGCTTGGAATTTCCTTTCGACAACTAACTTCCAAGCGCAAACATTTCCATCTTGAAAAATGTAACCACAAATTGATCAACACTCGCCAACAAAGTAACATCTGTCAACTACTTTCATTAAATATTTATTAAGTTTATTATTTATTACAAAAGATGTGTCTACGACCCCAGATTATATTTGTTCCCCTTACAATTATAGACAGTGTACATTTATTGTAGATGCTATATCCGTTCAACAATACCATAACTGCAAATAGAGTGGATTTCGAGTATTTGTTTGTGCAACTTATCTCAACTTGCTGTCTGTCCCCGTGTCTGTCTCGCCCGCCATGCGCATTTAGAAATTAGTGGTAACGATAGAAACACACTGGCAATAAACAGGTCAGATTTCTCAAGGATTCATGACGTCATGTTTTACTGGAAGGAGGCGAGAGGAACAGGGCGCGAAATGTTGCATTATTTCGGATTTGGTTTCTTTAGAGTTTAGAAGTCCGAAATCTATTCATCAGGCAATTTAAGCAATGTTCTCTGAAGAAGAAGCTCGCTTATTTATATCTGCTAATTCAACTGGAGACAATGAAATTGACAAAAGGATATGTGAATGGCTCAAGTGGGACAAAGTAATATATAATGGTTCATTTGGCCTTGAATCATTTTGATGAGTTTGTTGAGTTTATAATCCTGAGCGAGGGCGAGAGCCGGGTATCCAGTTAAACCGTACTCAGATTACATCCGTTCACGTTTTTACTGCACTGTTATTGATTAAAATTTTGATGTACCAATTGTTTTTAGACTCTATTGAAGCTTAGGACTTTTAGTTTATGCATCAGTAAGGGTGTTATTGTGAATGAATTGATAAATAGAATATTTTTATCTGTGAAAAAAGGAGTAATTCTGGTAGCAAATACCGAAGGTTTTCAAGTTTTGATAGAGACTCGTACTTGGAAGTTTCTCATACTTTGTTGGAATTATAAAATTTAAAATGTTCAAAATGGTTTCTGGATTTGTTTATATTGCCACGAAGGATGATTAGAAAAAACTTTATCTTACATTACTTAGTTGAATTACTTTTAAAAACTTGACTCAACTGCGAGCTGAAAGCGTGGACGCTTCACACTCAGTACGGATTAACTGGTAACCGAGAGCCGAGGGAGGCGTTGAAGTGTAGATATCGCCTTTTGGGACAAAGCGGATTTGGATGGAACTGTGTTTTCTCTCTCTACATGTCACTGTTGCGTTTTTGCATAGCGCGTCTCTTTCCCCATCAAAATTGACCTTAAACGAAATTATTTACGACTAAGAGAGTTTGACCGTGATGTTCAACCAACATTCTACGTTTTAATTGGATATTCACGGTCAAACTCTCTTAGTCGTAAATAAAATAATTCTGTTCCTTTTTTGGTTTCAAAAAGTTGGGTGGGACACGAGAATCTCCAAAACTCCATGTTCAAGGTCAATTTTGACGGGAAAGAGTCACTCTATGCAAACACGCAGCAGCCGCTCTGCAAAGCTGCGCTCCCGAGATGAAAATTTTTCTCGTGATTGTCGCCCCTGGAGCTGCGGTTTTCATCAAAATCGGCAGCAAAAAATTAATTTGTTGTAATTTTCTTGATAATTTTGCTGAAATGATGGATTTTTGCGCCCCTGAAGCAAATTTGATCAGTTGCCGCGCCTAACTTTTTTTGGTGCTGCCACCCCCGAGATTGCCATTATTTGCAGACTGGCTCAGCAGTGACATGTACGGATAGGAAAAAAAGTTCTATTAAATCCGTTGTGTCCCCAAATGTAATACACACTCTAAGGGTTCTTTGATTTTCAATTTAATTTACGGACAATACCGAGAAGCTGTTCGCTTTTTATTTGCTTTTGCTTGATTTATTAGTATTGAGGCCTCAACTTTGTTGCAATTTTGTACTTTTTGAGTGTAGGGCCTACATATTAAAAGAATTCTAAATTTGAGTGTAGCGAGTATTTCTAAAATGGCCGGCCAACATTTCCAGCGTCATTTTTCCCCAAGCAGTACAATTTACGAAGTGTCCATTTGACCGGCAGTCATAGCCATTATGGATCCATTCAACTGCGCTTGCGCAGACAGTCAAATACGTCATTCACTTGATCACGTGTTACTCGTCCCATGGTTAGGGTTAGGTTTAGGGTCAGATCATGTGATAACCACCCGGTTAAGGTTAAATTCATTTCTGTTTCATGAGCTCTCGTTGGTTGGCGATGCTCATTCGGAATGCGTCTGACTAGCGTGCAGGTCATGCTGGTTCGAGTCCAGGTCGTTCCAAATTTTTAATTTATTTTCATTATTTATATTCCAAAATGTTTGTAAGTTACTGTTCGTTCATGATACGCATGCGTTGGTATCCATAATGACTGCAACTGCCTGTCAAATAGTCACAGTGTACAATTTGATACGATCACTAGTTGCAAAATGGAATTAAAGGTTCATATTTCCATTGTATGCCTAGCCTACCTACATAAAAACATCTTGAATATTTATCATGACTAAAATGTTTTTTGTCCTTTACATGTTTTTCATGATGTCTTTTCTGACCAACAGTGTTTGTAAATTCCACATTAAAGTGGGAATAAACCTCCAGACTATCTTTACATATGTAGTAGAACCCAACGTGAAAAAAACAATGGCGTAATTTTTTTTTCGATCTGGAAATTATTTCTTGGTGAAAAACGCCTTCAAAGTGGTGTTTTGACCCAAATTTCGCTGAGAAAAAAAAGGGATTGGATCTAGCTTTATGACGACAAAGTCACAAGTCGTGCGGTTTGTCTAACAGACTTAAGAGTGGGCTGATCACGCGACGTTATATTTGAGGTGACCTAGCTCCGACAAGTCAAACAAAAAAGATTTCTGACAAGGCTGAGCTATGAACAAACATATAAACTCGCGAATTACGTAAAAAAGATACAATTTGTGATTTCAGGAGCAGAATAAAATCTATTGAAACGCTCAGTCGAAATAATTTCTCGTAGCGTCATTAAGCGCCATGAATCTGATATAGATTGCGGATTAACACAAATGTCAGGCGGTGAGAGTGTTCCTTTGTGACTAGTCTAGTGACACATATTAGTTACATATTCTGGGTGACCGCAGTACTTCTCAAATCTTAATTAGTAGACACGTGCCCTTCGAAATAGCTTCATCCTACGCTATATAAGTTATAGCTATTTTTAACTCTATCTGCAAGTTGTTCTTGAGTAAATTTTTCTACAACATATCCTTTTCATGATCTAGGTGTGAATGTAGCCTACCTCGATTTGCACAGTCATGCACAGACGACTTTTCCTCGCGATAGATGGTACTGCAAAGTATTAATTGTACTTTTTTCGGATTTATTTAAGTATTACTAAATTATTAAATTGACATCTTTCAATTATCATTTCAAAGTTTGAGTTTGAAATTGATGTTTGTCTAGTAAAACTTAAACCATGTAATCGTATAGTTTATATACTACTGTAGATAGATATATTATACTCAATACTCTAACAAAGTGTTAATCATTCATTCACCAAGCATTCAATTATTATAAAACCATCGAAAATTCTTCAGTACATTACACTGTAAATTCTATAAAATATCTTGCAAGCCGTTGAGAACGCTCTGCGCCGGTTCGCTTTTCGGAAAATAGTACAAAAATGATATGAGGGCTTGGACATTCTTATTCAAGTCTACAGCCGTATACTAGAACTACAGTAATGCATATTCTATCATTTTTCTGTTTTGTGGTATATCTTCATTTTCATAAATTGTTACCCTCTCCATCAACGTTATCTGATTAACAAAATTAGGGTTTTGCAATGTGAATTCTCGTTCCTGATTATACATACGCCACCAATTTTTTTTTACCATACTAGCTAGTATTCATTCGTTTTGCTAGAAAGTAGAACATGTTAGCATCATGTCACAATCCGTAGTTTATAGGATGCAGTAATACAGTGGCAGCGCAGAAGCTACTTTGCACAAAATACCTTTCTACAGAGACGATAAATCAGATGGACAGATTTCTTTTCTGTGAAAAGAGGACTATAAACCAATGGTTAATAGCGTTTCCCACCATACATTTTGATTTTTACCCTCAAAAGAATACTCCATTTTCAGTTCAGACATAATGCTTACAACAATAAATTCTACTTAGCTAGCTATTGTGGTCACCAGAGAATCTTTTGATATGTGTTAAATATGTGTGAGAATGAGATGTCAAAATATAATCTGTATAACGCGCGCTACGAATGAAACATTTTCTGATTTTTATTTTCTTCAAATTCGTGAACTTTAAAATCATCAAATCATCTGGAATTTTGCTACTCTTGAGTTTATATGTTCTTCCTTACCTCAGTTTTGTGGGAGAGAAAAATAGATTGCCGATACAAAGCTACGCCATCGCCATCTCAAACGAAACATCGCGTGATCAATCCGATCTAAAGTATGTTAGAAAAACCGCACGACTTGTGACTTTGTCGTCATAAAGCTAGATCCAATCCCTTTTTTTTCCTCAGCGACATTTGGGTCAAAACACCACTTTGAAGGCATTTTTCACCAAGAAATAATTTCCAGATCGAAAAAAAAATACGCCATTGTTTTTTTCACGTCGGGTTCTACTACATATGTAAAGATAGTCTGGGGGTTTATTCCCACTTTAAGGCATTTATTCAAGAATTATTTAGTTGATTCAATGAAATCAGATCTTTTCAGGAATACTGCAAGATAAGCCTACGCGTTAAGCGTTTCACAGGAAAATCATGTCATGTGATAAA
This sequence comes from Haliclystus octoradiatus, assembly GCA_916610825.1. Taxonomy (NCBI): domain Eukaryota; kingdom Metazoa; phylum Cnidaria; class Staurozoa; order Stauromedusae; family Haliclystidae; genus Haliclystus; species Haliclystus octoradiatus. The sequence continues at coordinate 487,341 of OU744448.1, forward strand.
ATGTGGTAAACCTTTGGCTGGAAGGGATCTTCAAATCAATTAGGGAGCTATTTTGATCTGTTTTCGGTCTTTGTAGGAAAACAACCAATAATGTATGCACATTTATAGCAACATTTTATTTTACTCAACTCCAACGTAACAACATTGTGCCAACGTTGGTCAGAGCATCAATTTCTGCTGGTCTGTCAATAAATAAATGGTCCTGATGATTATCTTTACAAATTTAAATACAGAATGAAGAAACATGGAAGATTGTATATCAGCACGTTGAAAATAAGAACGTAGATGAATTAAAAGTACTTCTAAAGAATAGAATGCAATTTGGAACGGCAGGTAACGATAAAAAGTTCTAAGTTATTTTGTCTACACCAGATGCATTATGTGAACACATATGACATAAATGAATTTCTTTCTGTTAATCCTAGGCCTCAGATCTAAGCTTGGACCTGGTTTCTCAAGAATGAATGACCTTACAATTATTCAAACAGCCCAGGTAAAACTTATTCCCTCCGACCAGTACTTGACGCAGTGCAATACTTTTGTTGCTTCATCTATTTTGTTGGTTTATTTGATAGGGTCTCTGCAAATATCTGCAATCAGTTTTTGAGACTGCTACATCTAAAAGTATTATAATTGGCTATGATGCAAGATACGGTAGTCAAAAGTAATTAGTCATAGTGTTCACTTGGTTCCAGATTTGAAGGAGCGTCTCCTTATCTCCCTGCTCTATGAGAATTGGATTAGGCCTACTTTTAATTTATATTTAATTTTCAGATTTGCTCAAATCACAGCCGCCATTTTCTTAAGAAAGAATTTCAAAGTTTATTTATTTTCAAAAGTTGTCCCAACACCTTTTGTGGTATGTCCAACTTTTCCTCATATCTTCATTACTGTGACAATCTCTTCATTTCATTTCTGATTAATTCTTTCCACATTTTATTTGTAGTCCTATGGTGTCAATTATTTTGGCTGTGTGGCAGGAGTCATGGTAACCGCTTCCCATAATCCCAAAGAAGACAATGGCTATAAAGTTTGTGTTGATTTGATTTGACTTGTTAATTGTACAGGTCATTCCATAATATGAAATCTGCACTTTCTCGCCACCCCCTCGTGAAATTTTACAAAAACATATGCGCAAATACAACTTGAGGAGCTGACTTCAGATATGTAACTTTCATCTCGGAATTTACAACAGTGTCAATTTTATAGCACTTCGAAAGAAAAAGGTGTGAAAATAAATTACTGTGCTTCATTTAAACATTGATATCTTCGCCATTTCTTATGATAAATTAGGGATTTAAAAGGTCTGCAATACTTTAATAATTCATCAAAAAACGTTGTGTTCTGTGTAGGTGATTGTCACTGTGTAGGTCATTCTAACGCGAGATTGACATACGCCTTGCTTTTTACATTTTGTGCTCAAAAGGCAATATTTTCGTTTTCAGTCCGAGTTGATCAAACCATAATAAAACCGATGTCACAAGAACGCTAAATGGCTGATTCACACCATCTGGTTTTCTCTGCTCGAATTATATTTAGATCGCTCAACGCACGGTTCCAAATTACTGTTTTTATTTAAATGGCCACCATTGTCTACCTCAGAAAACATCATTGTTCATCAATGTATGTGATTTATTCATTGCCGTTCTAATTGAATCTCATTTAAATTTTCAACTTCTCAATTTTTTACAGCTTTATTATAAATTAATGGTAACACGAAACATATAAAGAACACTATCTTGATCTATAAAAGGGATTTTTATTAAAAGCAAAAAGTAAATATTATTTGTTGTTATTAAAAATAGGTCAGAAAGATAAATATGTCCAGCCCCGGGGAAGGGGGAATTGCAAAATCAATGTTGCTCCCCCCAAGGGATTAAATTAGTTTGGTGAGACCAATTTTGCAAATCCCCGGGGGTCATCCCACAGGGAAGCCGCTGATACACGCATTATTTTAATAACAACAAATAATATTTACTTTTTTCTTTTAATAAAAATTCGCTTTTATAGATCAAGATAGTGTTCTTTATATGTTTTGTGTTACCATTAATTTATAATAAAGCTGTAAAAAATTGAGAAGTTGAAAATTTGAATGAGATTCAATTAGAACGGCAATGAATAAATCACATACATTGATGAACAATGATGTTTTCTGAGGTAGACAATGGTGGCCATTTAAATAAAAACAGTAATTTGGAACCGTGCGTTGAGCGATCTAAATATAATTTGAGCAGAGAAAACCAGATGGTGTGAATCAGCCATTTAGTTTTCTTGTGACATCGGTTTTATTATGGTTTGATCAACTCGGACTGAAAACGAAAATATTGCCTTTTGAGCACAAAATGTAAAAAGCAAGGCGTATGTCAATCTCGCGTTAGAATGACCTACACAGTGACAATCAACTACACAGAACACAACGTTTTTTGATGAATTATTAAAGTATTGCAGACCTTTTAAATCCCTAATTTATCATAAGAAATGGCGAAGATATCAATGTTTAAATGAAGCACAGTAAATTATTTTCACACCTATATCGAAGTGCTATAAAACTGACACTGTTGCAAATTCCGAGATAAAAGTTACATATCTGACCTCAGCTCCTCAAGTTGTATTTGCGCATATGTTTTTGTAAAATTTCACGACTGCGAGAAATCGCAGATCGGAATGACCTGTACGTATGCTACAATACTTATTTTTTTATATTTTCATATGATTGGTTCTACTTTTCCCTTTTAGGTTTATTTTGACAATTCTGCCCAGGTTAGTTTGATGATTTGTTAAATTAAGATGTTTTTTAATTTAATATATTTATAGAATAGAACTAATGAAACTTCCATTAAGCCTTCAGTGAAACGTGATACAGCATACTCTTCTAATAATTCAATCCTATTTCATATAGAAAAAGGGTAGCCTATTTTTCTTTTTGATATTGTAAATAATAGTAATGTATTTGTGTCTCTTCTAGATCATTCCACCCCATGATGCCGGCATATCAAATGCAATTCTAAGCAACCTTGAGCCTTGGGCAGAATCATGGAGCTCAGAAATAGCACAAACACATGCTGACTGTAGTGATCCGCTTGAAGAAATTATGTCAAATTATATGAAACAATCACATGACATGTGCTATCACAGGTACCCTACCTTAAATATACATATATAACAAAGTGATCTTGCTCGTATGCGCACTGTTATACACTTACATGAAACAATCACATGGCATGTGCTATCACAGGTACCCTACCTTAAATATACATATATAACAAAGTGATCTTGCTCGTATGCGCACTGTTATACACTTACATGAAACAATCACATGGCATGTGCTATCACAGGTACCCTACCTTAAATATACATATATAACAAAGTGATCTTGCTCGTATGCGCACTGTTATACACTTACATGAAACAATCACATGGCATGTGCTATCACAGGTACCCTACCTTAAATATACATATATAACAAAGTGATCTTGCTCGTATGCGCACTGTTATACACTTACATGAAACAATCACATGGCATGTGCTATCACAGGTACCCTACCTTAAATATACATATATAACAAAGTGATCTTGCTCGTATGCGCACTGTTATACACTTACATGAAACAATCACATGGCATGTGCTATCACAGGTACCCTACCTTAAATATACATATATAACAAAGTGATCTTGCTCGTATGCGCACTGTTATACACTTACATGAAACAATCACATGGCATGTGCTATCACAGGTACCCTACCTTAAATATACATATATAACAAAGTGATCTTGCTCGTATGCGCACTGTTATACACTTACATGAAACAATCACATGGCATGTGCTATCACAGGTACCCTACCTTAAATATACATATATAACAAAGTGATCTTGCTCGTATGCGCACTGTTATACACTTACATGAAACAATCACATGGCATGTGCTATCACAGGTACCCTACCTTAAATATACATATATAACAAAGTGATCTTGCTCGTATGCGCACTGTTATACACTTACATGAAACAATCACATGGCATGTGCTATCACAGGTACCCTACCTTAAATATACATATATAACAAAGTGATCTTGCTCGTATGCGCACTGTTATACACTTACATGAAACAATCACATGGCATGTGCTATCACAGGTACCCTACCTTAAATATACATATATAACAAAGTGATCTTGCTCGTATGCGCACTGTTATACACTTACATGAAACAATCACATGGCATGTGCTATCACAGGTACCCTACCTTAAATATACATATATAACAAAGTGATCTTGCTCGTATGCGCACTGTTATACACTTACATGAAACAATCACATGGCATGTGCTATCACAGGTACCCTACCTTAAATATACATATATAACAAAGTGATCTTGCTCGTATGCGCACTGTTATACACTTACATGAAACAATCACATGGCATGTGCTATCACAGGTACCCTACCTTAAATATACATATATAACAAAGTGATCTTGCTCGTATGCGCACTGTTATACACTTACATGAAACAATCACATGGCATGTGCTATCACAGGTACCCTACCTTAAATATACATATATAACAAAGTGATCTTGCTCGTATGCGCACTGTTATACACTTACATGAAACAATCACATGGCATGTGCTATCACAGGTACCCTACCTTAAATATACATATATAACAAAGTGATCTTGCTCGTATGCGCACTGTTATACACTGACATGAAACAATCACATGGCATGTGCTATCACAGGTACCCTACCTTAAATATACATATATAACAAAGTGATCTTGCTCGTATGCGCACTGTTATACACTGACATGAAACAATCACATGGCATGTGCTATCACAGGTACCCTACCTTAAATATACATATATAACAAAGTGATCTTGCTCGTATGCGCACTGTTATACACTTACATGAAACAATCACATGGCATGTGCTATCACAGGTACCCTACCTTAAATATACATATATAACAAAGTGATCTTGCTCGTATGCGCACTGTTATACACTTACATGAAACAATCACATGGCATGTGCTATCACAGGTACCCTACCTTAAATATACATATATAACAAAGTGATCTTGCTCGTATGCGCACTGTTATACACTTACATGAAACAATCACATGGCATGTGCTATCACAGGTACCCTACCTTAAATATACATATATAACAAAGTGATCTTGCTCGTATGCGCACTGTTATACACTTACATGAAACAATCACATGGCATGTGCTATCACAGGTACCCTACCTTAAATATACATATATAACAAAGTGATCTTGCTCGTATGCGCACTGTTATACACTTACATGAAACAATCACATGGCATGTGCTATCACAGGTACCCTACCTTAAATATACATATATAACAAAGTGATCTTGCTCGTATGCGCACTGTTATACACTTACATGAAACAATCACATGGCATGTGCTATCACAGGTACCCTACCTTAAATATACATATATAACAAAGTGATCTTGCTCGTATGCGCACTGTTATACACTTACATGAAACAATCACATGGCATGTGCTATCACAGGTACCCTACCTTAAATATACATATATAACAAAGTGATCTTGCTCGTATGCGCACTGTTATACACTTACATGAAACAATCACATGGCATGTGCTATCACAGGTACCCTACCTTAAATATACATATATAACAAAGTGATCTTGCTCGTATGCGCACTGTTATACACTGACATGAAACAATCACATGGCATGTGCTATCACAGGTACCCTACCTTAAATATACATATATAACAAAGTGATCTTGCTCGTATGCGCACTGTTATACACTTACATGAAACAATCACATGGCATGTGCTATCACAGGTACCCTACCTTAAATATACATATATAACAAAGTGATCTTGCTCGTATGCGCACTGTTATACACTTACATGAAACAATCACATGGCATGTGCTATCACAGGTACCCTACCTTAAATATACATATATAACAAAGTGATCTTGCTCGTATGCGCACTGTTATACACTTACATGAAACAATCACATGGCATGTGCTATCACAGGTACCCTACCTTAAATATACATATATAACAAAGTGATCTTGCTCGTATGCGCACTGTTATACACTTACATGAAACAATCACATGGCATGTGCTATCACAGGTACCCTACCTTAAATATACATATATAACAAAGTGATCTTGCTCGTATGCGCACTGTTATACACTGACATGAAACAATCACATGGCATGTGCTATCACAGGTACCCTACCTTAAATATACATATATAACAAAGTGATCTTGCTCGTATGCGCACTGTTATACACTTACATGAAACAATCACATGGCATGTGCTATCACAGGTACCCTACCTTAAATATACATATATAACAAAGTGATCTTGCTCGTATGCGCACTGTTATACACTTACATGAAACAATCACATGGCATGTGCTATCACAGGTACCCTACCTTAAATATACATATATAACAAAGTGATCTTGCTCGTATGCGCACTGTTATACACTTACATGAAACAATCACATGGCATGTGCTATCACAGGTACCCTACCTTAAATATACATATATAACAAAGTGATCTTGCTCGTATGCGCACTGTTATACACTTACATGAAACGATCACATGGCATGTGCTATCACAGGTACCCTACCTTAAATATAAATATATAACAAAGTGATCTTGCCAGTATGCGCACTGTTATACACTTACATGAAACAATCACATGGCATGTGCTATCACAGGTACCCTACCTTAAATATACATATATAACAAAGTGATCTTGCTCGTATGCGCACTGTTATACACTTACATGAAACAATCACATGGCATGTGCTATCACAGGTACCCTACCTTAAATATACATATATAACAAAGTGATCTTGCTCGTATGCGCACTGTTATACACTTACATGAAACAATCACATGGCATGTGCTATCACAGGTACCCTACCTTAAATATACATATATAACAAAGTGATCTTGCTCGTATGCGCACTGTTATACACTTACATGAAACAATCACATGGCATGTGCTATCACAGGTACCCTACCTTAAATATACATATATAACAAAGTGATCTTGCTCGTATGCGCACTGTTATACACTTACATGAAACAATCACATGGCATGTGCTATCACAGGTACCCTACCTTAAATATACATATATAACAAAGTGATCTTGCTCGTATGCGCACTGTTATACACTTACATGAAACAATCACATGGCATGTGCTATCACAGGTACCCTACCTTAAATATACATATATAACAAAGTGATCTTGCTCGTATGCGCACTGTTATACACTTACATGAAACAATCACATGGCATGTGCTATCACAGGTACCCTACCTTAAATATACATATATAACAAAGTGATCTTGCCAGTATGCGCACTGTTATACACTTACATGAAACAATCACATGGCATGTGCTATCACAGGTACCCTACCTTAAATATACATATATAACAAAGTGATCTTGCTCGTATGCGCACTGTTATACACTTACATGAAACAATCACATGGCATGTGCTATCACAGGTACCCTACCTTAAATATACATATATAACAAAGTGATCTTGCTCGTATGCGCACTGTTATACACTTACATGAAACAATCACATGGCATGTGCTATCACAGGTACCCTACCTTAAATATACATATATAACAAAGTGATCTTGCTCGTATGCGCACTGTTATACACTTACATGAAACAATCACATGGCATGTGCTATCACAGGTACCCTACCTTAAATATACATATATAACAAAGTGATCTTGCTCGTATGCGCACTGTTATACACTTACATGAAACAATCACATGGCATGTGCTATCACAGGTACCCTACCTTAAATATACATATATAACAAAGTGATCTTGCTCGTATGCGCACTGTTATACACTTACATGAAACAATCACATGGCATGTGCTATCACAGGTACCCTACCTTAAATATACATATATAACAAAGTGATCTTGCTCGTATGCGCACTGTTATACACTTACATGAAACAATCACATGGCATGTGCTATCACAGGTACCCTACCTTAAATATACATATATAACAAAGTGATCTTGCTCGTATGCGCACTGTTATACACTTACATGAAACAATCACATGGCATGTGCTATCACAGGTACCCTACCTTAAATATACATATATAACAAAGTGATCTTGCTCGTATGCGCACTGTTATACACTTACATGAAACAATCACATGGCATGTGCTATCACAGGTACCCTACCTTAAATATACATATATAACAAAGTGATCTTGCTCGTATGCGCACTGTTATACACTTACATGAAACAATCACATGGCATGTGCTATCACAGGTACCCTACCTTAAATATACATATATAACAAAGTGATCTTGCTCGTATGCGCACTGTTATACACTTACATGAAACAATCACATGGCATGTGCTATCACAGGTACCCTACCTTAAATATACATATATAACAAAGTGATCTTGCTCGTATGCGCACTGTTATACACTTACATGAAACAATCACATGGCATGTGCTATCACAGGTACCCTACCTTAAATATACATATATAACAAAGTGATCTTGCTCGTATGCGCACTGTTATACACTTACATGAAACAATCACATGGCATGTGCTATCACAGGTACCCTACCTTAAATATACATATATAACAAAGTGATCTTGCTCGTATGCGCACTGTTATACACTTACATGAAACAATCACATGGCATGTGCTATCACAGGTACCCTACCTTAAATATACATATATAACAAAGTGATCTTGCTCGTATGCGCACTGTTATACACTTACATGAAACAATCACATGGCATGTGCTATCACAGGTACCCTACCTTAAATATACATATATAACAAAGTGATCTTGCCAGTATGCGCACTGTTATACACTTACATGAAACAATCACATGGCATGTGCTATCACAGGTACCCTACCTTAAATATACATATATAACAAAGTGATCTTGCTCGTATGCGCACTGTTATACACTTACATGAAACAATCACATGGCATGTGCTATCACAGGTACCCTACCTTAAATATACATATATAACAAAGTGATCTTGCTCGTATGCGCACTGTTATACACTTACATGAAACAATCACATGGCATGTGCTATCACAGGTACCCTACCTTAAATATACATATATAACAAAGTGATCTTGCCAGTATGCGCACTGTTATACACTTACATGAAACAATCACATGGCATGTGCTATCACAGGTACCCTACCTTAAATATACATATATAACAAAGTGATCTTGCTCGTATGCGCACTGTTATACACTTACATGAAACAATCACATGGCATGTGCTATCACAGGTACCCTACCTTAAATATACATATATAACAAAGTGATCTTGCTCGTATGCGCACTGTTATACACTTACATGAAACAATCACATGGCATGTGCTATCACAGGTACCCTACCTTAAATATACATATATAACAAAGTGATCTTGCTCGTATGCGCACTGTTATACACTTACATGAAACAATCACATGGCATGTGCTATCACAGGTACCCTACCTTAAATATACATATATAACAAAGTGATCTTGCTCGTATGCGCACTGTTATACACTTACATGAAACAATCACATGGCATGTGCTATCACAGGTACCCTACCTTAAATATACATATATAACAAAGTGATCTTGCTCGTATGCGCACTGTTATACACTTACATGAAACAATCACATGGCATGTGCTATCACAGGTACCCTACCTTAAATATACATATATAACAAAGTGATCTTGCTCGTATGCGCACTGTTATACACTGACATGAAACAATCACATGGCATGTGCTATCACAGGTACCCTACCTTAAATATACATATATAACAAAGTGATCTTGCTCGTATGCGCACTGTTATACACTTACATGAAACAATCACATGGCATGTGCTATCACAGGTACCCTACCTTAAATATACATATATAACAAAGTGATCTTGCTCGTATGCGCACTGTTATACACTGACATGAAACAATCACATGGCATGTGCTATCACAGGTACCCTACCTTAAATATACATATATAACAAAGTGATCTTGCTCGTATGCGCACTGTTATACACTTACATGAAACAATCACATGGCATGTGCTATCACAGGTACCCTACCTTAAATATACATATATAACAAAGTGATCTTGCTCGTATGCGCACTGTTATACACTTACATGAAACAATCACATGGCATGTGCTATCACAGGTACCCTACCTTAAATATACATATATAACAAAGTGATCTTGCTCGTATGCGCACTGTTATACACTTACATGAAACAATCACATGGCATGTGCTATCACAGGTACCCTACCTTAAATATACATATATAACAAAGTGATCTTGCTCGTATGCGCACTGTTATACACTGACATGAAACAATCACATTGCATGTGCTATCACAGGTACCCTACCTTAAATATACATATATAACAAAGTGATCTTGCTCGTATGCGCACTGTTATACACTTACATGAAACAATCACATGGCATGTGCTATCACAGGTACCCTACCTTAAATATACATATATAACAAAGTGATCTTGCTCGTATGCGCACTGTTATACACTTACATGAAACAATCACATGGCATGTGCTATCACAGGTACCCTACCTTAAATATACATATATAACAAAGTGATCTTGCTCGTATGCGCACTGTTATACACTGACATGAAACAATCACATGGCATGTGGATGTGGTACGTAGATGTTAAAATCTAGGAAATTGTTGTAAAGCAGAAAAGCATGTCCGAGCGTGGGAGTGGAATCCATGATCTCTGAGTGTCCAGTCCAGTGCTCTAACCTTTGAGCTACGCGGTCATCTGATCTATCATCACAACAACTGCAAGTCACTCATGCTACGCCAGCTGTGAACTCAGCTAGTTACACAGCACAGTGCTAGTTGACTTGCCAAGTGTCTGGTGATGACTTGAACTTTCCAACAGTAAATACAAACCAAAAATGTAATAGGATAAACTGAAACATTGTCAATTGACTAATAAATCTTTCAACAGAGTAACCATGGTGATGAGTTGGGCACAAAAGATGTTTTCTTGTAAATTGCTGCATACTTTGTTATAAAATGATGTGACACTAATCAGTAACTTCTAATTTGAATTGACCTAATTGCAATCGCTTTATTAAACTAATGTAAAATTAAATATGTTTATGTTGTGCAGATCGTTAAATGAATCAAGCGAACTCAAGATTACTTATACTGCAATGCATGGTGTTGGATATCGTTATGTTAAAAGAATCTTTGATGAATATTCGTTGAAACCCTTTATCAGTGTTGCTGAGCAGGTTGGAAATGAATCGATGCATTTTAATCCATTTCGTAACGCCTCCTTTTTCGATCACTCAAATTCTACTTAGCTATTTTGGTGTTCTACCTGAAGATAATTGACTAACTTATTTTATCAATTTTGTTTTCTTCTTACAGCAAGAACCTGATCCTGAATTTCCCACTGTTAATTTTCCAAATCCAGAAGAGGGAAAGAGTGCTCTTGTACGTACGTACGTTGATGTCATTTTGATTATTATTTTTATTATGAACTTATTTCAATTCTGAATCATTATTACTATCTAGGATCTTTCATTTAAAACTGCGAGATTGAACGCCAGTCCGTTGATAGTCGCTAATGACCCTGATGCCGATCGGTTGGCACTTGCTGAAAAGAACAAAATCACTGGTGAATGGAAAGTGTTCACTGGCAATGAAATTGGCGCTCTGTTCGGTTGGTGGATTGTACATTGCTACAAAGAAGCTAACCCCAATGACTTTCCAAGTGAGTCGAAACTATCTTTACTTTGGTAAGAGTAAAATAAATGGACTGTGGTTCAAACCCAACTCAGCTTTGACTTTATCAAATAAGCATCAAAATTAGTACCATCTTCTGATGGCAAATGGAATGTTCCAGAGGGAATGGCATTACGATTAGCTGCGACATACTACTGTGCAATGTGCATTAACAATAATTAAGGCTGATCTGCCATTGGATATGTTGAAATTGATGTGCAGTGTCGTGACTGAGATCAATAAAAAGCATTCAACAATCACTGCCCTTAGCCAAAAGAGCCGCTCCTCTATAAATAGAAGACTTGTATGAGCGCCTTCAGTAGGGTGACACTGACTCAATTACTTTACTAGGTGGTCTCTGGGTCTATAACTAAATAACAACAGCCTAAGATGCTACAGAGAGACGATTGTATGAAGGTCACCCTTAAGAACAGCCACCTGTGTTCATAATATTACAAATGTAAAGGTTACCTCGCATTAGTGGTCAATATTCTCTAATCTCATGAGTGGTCACTATAGACAGGTATCACTGTACCTGGATGAAACAACCACCTGTTGTGTGTGTTCATAGATGGCGGCATAGTGATGAGATGTTACCGTGTCATTTTTCAGGTGAAAACATCTACATGCTCCACAGTGTTGTTTCATCAAGAATATTGCAAGCAATTGCAACTGCCGAGGGATTCAAAGCAGAGGTAGATAGTGTGGCATCATTAAATGATTCAACATATGATCGGATCAATTGATCAATTCTTATCTTCTCTTGCAGCATACTCTAACAGGCTTCAAATGGATGGGTAATAAATCACACGAACTCATGAAGGATGGAAAGAAGACTCTATTTGCATTTGAAGAGGCTATTGGTAAGGCTTCATTATTAGACCGTTTCTATAACCTACGTCCAGACTGAACTCTTTCCCACCCACAAGAACAACAAAATCACTCCTCTGGCAGCTGTCTTTATTCCACCTAAGTGAGCATCTCTGTACATAGTCATAATTCTATATTTCTATATTTCTATATTCATTTCATTCACCTTTCATTCTGCATGTCAAAATCATAAGGAGACAATCAATTTTGAATTCTTCTTTCTTGCGACTGTTTTGGACAAATCCCCGATTTCTGTTTTAGAAGAGTATAATAATAATATGTTTATTTCTTTCTATGGCTCTATTTCCAAAATTGCTCTCAATACCATCAAGGGTTTACACCCAACAAGCACCTTTTCGTGGTAGCTAGATACCATCGCTTTTTATTGCCTTGATTACAGGGTTCATGTGTGGTAGTCAAGTTCTAGACAAAGATGGCGTCAAGGCTGGTGCTGTGGCCTCTGAGATGGCTTGCTATCTTTATCACAACAATTTGACACTTGCAGAACAGCTTAATGCCATTTACGTAAAGTAGGTATAAAAATATGCTTTGGATGCTTGTTTATTGTTAGCATATTAATTACTTTCATCCCAATTATTTCTTTAATCCTAGATATGGAATGCATGTCTCAAACAATTCCTATTTCTTCTGTTACTCACCATCAACAGTCGAAGCAATCTTCACAAGAATCAAACACATGAATAACGGAAAGGTATTAGTACGTAACTGTGCTATTACAACTTATTTACATTACAATATTGATATACTTCCTGTAAACATAATCGTGTCATTTATAGTTTTAGTTTAGATTCTAATATACTGTTCTGTGATCAACAACGTTTATTCTCTCGTCTCAAGTTCTAGCTTATTCACATAATACTACATGGCGCTGCGATTATTCGAACTTTGGGATTGTTATTGTTGATTTGTTATTTATACCTTCGTCTTCGTTTGGTATATTTATTGGTTCATATTTTTCATTCATCTTACTGTTCGTGTTGTTTACATTATGCCAATGGAGACACGTCAGAATGAAAAAGCTTCCACAAGCACTGCTGGTGATGAAGAATTCTCTGATAATTCTGATTCTCACGATCCAATAATACCTTTGGCATCTTCTATTAATCTACCTTCAGGAGATATTCCGCCATGGTTTAACGCCATTTTACAGCAACAACAACAAGCTTTTACCGCCGCTCTGCAATCCGTCGCTAAAGCAACTTCAAAACACAGAAATAACGAATCTCACTCGGGTTCAGCCAAAAGAATGGACATACCAACATTAAAAAGTCCTTCGAAGATAACTATTGCCGATTTTCGTGATTGGGAAGAACGATTTTCAGGTTACGCTGCTGCGACACGTTTGTCAACAGACTGCAATCTCGCTGCTCGAAGAGGCATACTAAGATCTGCAATTCACGACGATTGGTCAAAGTTGTGGACAGCCAAAGTAATCTTGGTCAACGATATCGATGATACAGACGCAATAATAGACAAATTTAGTCATTATCTTCGAGATAAACGAAATCCACTGCTTGATCGAAAAGAATTTCACAACAGGGACCAACTTCCTGATGAGACGATAGATCAATACTACGCCGTTCTACGCACGCTTGATGAAAGCTGTGGGTTTTCCCCTGAGTTAACATGCGAAACATGTCACGCAGACACAGGAATATCACAAAACATGCGGGACGAAAGACTGCGGGACCGTCTAATATGTGGCCTCCGCGATGTTGACACGCAACAAAAAGTCCTGGCAGAAAAATTTTCTACGCTTACATTAAAGAAAACATTAGACATTTGTACATCTCACGAGGCAAGTAAGACAACACAAGACAAGTTAGCAACCTCTTCAACAATTAATGTCTCAGCAATCAAAAGCAAGAAGCCTTACAAGAAATCAGAAAAATCAAATACTGGTCGTCAAGACAACAACAGCTCTAATGAACATACACCTAAATGTTATTTTTGTGGCAAGCAAAAGCATTCAAGAGCCGAATGCCCAGCAAAAGAAGCTATATGTGGATTTTGTGACAAGTTAGGACACTATCAATCAGTTTGCAAAGCAAAAAAAAGATCATCACATCAACCAAATACTAACCATGTATATCTTAATGCATTGTCAAATACAACTGATACAATCAAGCTACTAACTACACATGAACATGGACCCTCATACCTTCATTGGCTACCTGACACTGGTGCTGCATGTGACGTCCTAAGTGTTCAACATTTAAAGGCATTAAACTGTGACCTTTTATTAAAGTTGAAGCCAGCTACTGATCAACTATTTACAGCTAATTCAACACCTCTATCAACACTTGGTCGCTGTTCTCTGACAATCAAACTTAACAACAATCAATACACTGCTGACATTCATGTGGTGGACGCTGTCAATGCACCATTACTAAGCAAAAAAGGATGCATTGCGTTGGGTCTTATTCCTGAAAACTGGCCAGACTTATCAGCAGCTACTCCTGTCAACACTGTGTCTCTATTGGCAAGCACTGACCAAGAAGCTCATCACATCAATCTACCAACACAGCAATCTTCCAACGATGACGCCACACAACTTATAAAGGAATTCTCTTCTGTTTTCACTGACACAGGACCACTACGGAAAATGGATGGCCCTGCAATGAAGATAGAGCTGACCGAAGACGCCACACCTACTCGCCAATACAAAGCGTATAATATACCGTTTAAGTGGCAGAAATTGGTACAAGCACAACTAGATTCGATGATCACAAAGGACATCATAGAAAAAGTTCCTTTGAACGAATCACCACAATGGATTCACCCTATGGTTGTCGTTCCAAAGAAGAACTCTACAGAGCCAAGAATCACAGTTGATCTCACATCACTAAATCGGTTTGTCAAAAGACCTGGTTATCCATCACGCACACCACGAGATCTGATCGCCAACATCCCGCCTGGAATGAAATACTTCACTACCTTGGACGCCCGTCATGGCTACTGGCAAGTACCTCTGGCTACTGAATCAAGACCGCTCACTACATTCATCACACCCTGGGGCTGTTACCGCTTTAGAAGGAATGTCATGGGTCTTATCAGCGCTGGCGATGAGCACAACCGACGTGGAGATGAAGCATTGGCTGGCATTGACAACCTACAGAAAGTGGTGGAAGACGTCATCATCTACGACAAAGACTATGACACACACATCAAACGAGTCAAAGACGTCTTAAAGAGATGCTCTGATAATGGTATCACCTTGAATAAAAAGAAATTTCATTTTGCTCAATCATCTGCTGAATGGTGTGGGTATGTTATTACTTCAACTGGTTACACGTTAAATCCTCGCCTGGTTACTGCATTGACAGAATTTCCACAACCAACATCATTGACGCAACTACGCTCTTTCCTTGGTCTGGTACAACAGTTTGAATCATTTTCATCTGAAATTTCACAACTGGCAACACCACTACGAGCTCTACTGTCACCTTCAACATCTTTCTATTGGAATCAACTCCACCAAGATGCATTCAAAGGCCTCATCAATGAACTAACTAGTCCACGCATCCTTGCTCATTTCAATCCACAAGCTCAACTCCGACTTGAAACAGATGCTGCACAATCTAAAGGACTTGGCTATGCTCTATGGTCCGAACAAGATGACAAAACTTGGCGCCTCCTACAATGTGGTTCACGCTTTGTCACTGATGCAGAGTCCCGCTACTCTGCTACTGAAATTGAATTGGCCGCAGTCGTTTGGGCAACCCAGAAGTGCAAAATGTTTTTACATGGGTCATCATTTAACCTAATTGTCGACCACAAGCCACTAATATCCATCCTCAATGACAAGCGTCTGCACCAAATTCCAAGTGCAAGAATCATTCGCCTCAAAGAAAAGTTATCATCATTTTCATTCACTGCTATCTGGCGTGCTGGTACAAGTCACACCGTCGTCGATTGCTTCTCACGACATCCAGTTGATCAACCAAGTCCAGACGATGTCAACATTGATACAGATGCTGATTCAAGCTTCCAAGTAAATCACATCCAAACTCGTCTTCAATCAACTGATGCTACCAACTTTCCACCAGACGCAACTCTCAACAAAGTCAAATCTGCAGGTGAAAATGACGCAGTACATCTCAAGCTAGCTGACCTGATCATTAATGGCTTCCCACAACAGAAGGAAAAACTGGACATCAGCATTCACCCCTATTGGTCACTACGTCACGATCTGTCACTCTTGGAATCATCAATCATCCTCTACCAAGATCGCATTCTTATCCCAAAATCTCTTCGATCGACTATGCTGAATGAACTCCACACATCTCATCTTGGTCTAACTCGAACTCTTGCACGAGCTCGACAATGTATTTTTTGGCCAAATATGACCAACGAAGTCACAAATCGAATTCGGTCATGCGAAGAATGTGCCCAAAGACTGTCATCCAACTCACATGAGCCACTTATTCAAGACACACCACCAACTCGTCCTGGTGAAGCGATTGCAACAGACATTTTCTCACACCATGGCCACGAATTCCTTGTCATCACCGATAAGTACTCTGGTTGGCCTCACGTTGTACACTGTGGCAAGAGCACCGATACAGACACCGTCGTCGATATTCTATCCAGCTGGTTCTGTAGCATGGGTGTCCCTATTCGCTTAACGTCTGATGGTGGACCGCAGTTTTCAAGTCATGCATTTTCAGCATTCTGCAAAGATTGGGGCATAATTCACGACCCGTCGTCACCATACCATCATCAAGCCAACGGACATGCAGAAGCTGCTGTCAAAGCTATGGAAAATATTGTCGCCAAAGTAACAACAAATGGACACCTCAACACAGAAGCCTTCTACAAAGCTCTATTGGAATACCGTAATACACCAAGAAGTGATGGTATCAGTCCAGCCCAGCGTTTATTTGGCAAACCTCTTCGGTCACGAATCCCAATTCATCCATCGCAATTCACTGATGACATCAAGCAACTAATTATTATTGCAGACAAGAAAGCAAGCACGCTAAAAGAAAAAGCAAAACAACAACATGACCTTCATGCTCGCCGCCTTGATCCATTCATTCCTGGTGATATTGTCCGCATCCAAAATCAGAATACCAAACATTGGGATCGCATTGGAGAAATTGTCTCTATTGATCCTCGAGGACGCAGCTATCGCCTAAAAACCGAATCTGGTCGACTCTACTGGCGCAACCGCCGTCAACTCCGCCGGTACTATGGTCCATCAACATCAACTACAGCTGCTGCTTCAACCACCCCAGAGGAGGAAGAACCATCAACAAATACATCTAGTGCATCATTACATTCACCACCTAGACGCAGCACTAGAAAGAAAAACAAAACTAATAAACTAAATTTATAATCAATATTCATTACATGTATATTTCTATAATCTCCCAGAAAGGGCATGTGCTATTACAACTTATTTACATTACAATATTGATATACTTCCTGTAAACATAATCGTGTCATTTATAGTTTTAGTTTAGATTCTAATATACTGTTCTGTGATCAACAACGTTTATTCTCTCGTCTCAAGTTCTAGCTTATTCACATAATACTACAGTAACTAATAATGAATAGAAGTACATACTGTATATTGAAGCTATTCATAGACATATAGACATTTTTAAATGATGAACTATAAATGTTATTCAGCTAGTAAGAATTATAATTGAAAGATATATTAAAATCACATTAAAAATAATCAATAACAACAACAACAATAGATAAATACTAGAGTAAATAATAATAAAATAACTAATAGCAATAGCGATGGATGAATGTTTGGGTTAAGTGATTAATGAGGATAATCAGTTTGTTATGTACGTATGTCTTTCTTAGTCATTATCAGCTACAGCTATTCATTTGTAGGCATTTGCATGAGTGCCCACGGTAGACAGGTGGCTGCTGTATAGAGGTGGCCGTTATAACAGGGTTGACTGTACCACATGTTTGTTCCCATACTCATATTTCTACTTACTCTATTACATTTTTCATTTTACTAGTACCCAGACCAGATTGGCAAATTCAAACTCTCAGGTCTTGTAGATCTCTATGGTGACGGATACGACTCAACAACTCCTGATAATAAACCGGTATGTTCAAGTGTTCATCCAAAGACTCTTTTATCTATCATGTCATAATTTAACATGTTCAATCAAATGCGTTTGTTTTCAGGTTTTACCCACAAGCACCAGTGGCCAAATGATGACACTTTATTTTGAGAATGGTTGCATAGCAACTGTCAGAACCAGTGGAACGGAACCGAAAGTGAAATATTACAGTGAACTAGCTGGGAAGCCTGGTGACAAGTATGTATCATATTTACACGCTTTTGTCAAATTCATTTTTTTACCTCTAAAAATTTGTACTAAAGTTTCAATTTCTAAATTTGCATGCATTGAACATTTGGCTAACTTAGACATGTGACAAATAAAATAGTCATATTGTCTTCTCCTTGTGTGGGATCCTGGGTGGGGAATGTCCAAGGGGATTGTCAGCTTCCTTAGCCCCCCTCATTATTTGTTAACTTCGACTATTATTGTATATATTATTAAAAATCAATGAGTTATTATTATTATTATTATTATGATTATTATTATTATTATTATTATTATTATTATTATTATTATTATTATTATTATTATTATTATTATTATTATTATTATTATTATTATTATTATTATTATTATTATTATTATTATTATTATTATTATTATTATTATTATTATTATTATTATTATTATTATTATTATTATTATTATTATTATTATTATTATTATTATTATTATTATTATTATTTATCTAATTTCAAAGAAACAAAAACGTAGCCTTATAACAGCGCCATTTAATTAAGGAAACTAATAACAATACATAACAATATAACTTAGTAATTGTAAAGATAAAACCATTGTAAGTATAACAATAGTTTTTCTCTTTTTTCAAATTTTTTCTCACTATTGTCAAATAAGAGTAACTGGGATATATTTTTCATTAATAGTATCTGTCTGATGATCGCATAAAGCGAGAAACTTTAAGTTACAGAAAATGAATGCGTAGTCTTTGACTCCATTATTATAATTATTATTATTATTATTATTATTATTATTATTATTATTATTATTATTATTATTATTATTATTATTATTATTATTATTATTATTATTATTATTATTATTATTATTATTATTATTATTATTATTATTATTATTATTATTATTATTATTATTATTATTATTATTATTATTATTATTATTATTATTATTATTATTATTATTATTATTATTATTATTATTATTATTATTATTATTATTATTATTATTATTATTATTATTATTATTATTATTATTATTATTATTATTATTATTTATTATTATTTATTATTATTATTATTATTATTATTATTATTATTATTATTATTATTATTATTATTATTATTATTATTATTATTATTATTATTATTATTATTATTATTATTATTATTATTATTATTATTATTATTATTATTATTATTATTATTATTATTATTATTATTATTATTATTATTATTATTATTATTTATTTCTGCTATCTCCAAAATTGATTTCTGTGCTGCTGAAATTGATCTATGGATGTCTGCCAACAAATTGAAGCTCAACAAGAATAAAACCGAACTATGAGTTATCAGTTCTCGCTTTCGTAATAGCTCAAGCAATAGTTCTGTGAAAATTGGCAATGAATGTATATATCCGTCAATTTCTGCTCGGAACATTGGTGTCATCTTTGATAAACATTTAACTATGGCAGAGCACATTAACAAAGTCTGTAAGTCATCATTTTTTCATCTATATCGAATTTTTAAAATCAGGAAGTACCTTGACTTGAACACCACGAAAACCTTAGTGCATGCATTTGTTACGTCCAAATTAGATCATTGCAACTCCTTATATTTTGGAATTTCTAAATTATTAATCAAGAAACTACAACGTGTGCAAAATGCAGCAGCACGACTTGTTACATGTACTCGCAAATATGATCATATTTCTCCAATTTTATTTGACCTTCATTGGCTTCCTGTCTGTCAAAGAATTGAGTTCAAGATATTGTTGCTTGCTTTCAAATCTCTTCATGGCCTAGCCCCTGTATATCTGAAAGAATTGTTAGAGGTATATAATCCTCCAAGATGTCTGCGTTCTGTAGTATTATGTGAATAAGCTAGAACTTGAGACGAGAGAATAAACGTTGTTGATCACAGAACAGTATATTAGAATCTAAACTAAAACTATAAATGACACGATTATGTTTACAGGAAGTATATCAATATTGTAATGTAAATAAGTTGTAATAGCACATGCCCTTTCTGGGAGATTATAGAAATATACATGTAATGAATATTGATTATAAATTTAGTTTATTAGTTTTGTTTTTCTTTCTAGTGCTGCGTCTAGGTGGTGAATGTAATGATGCACTAGATGTATTTGTTGATGGTTCTTCCTCCTCTGGGGTGGTTGAAGCAGCAGCTGTAGTTGATGTTGATGGACCATAGTACCGGCGGAGTTGACGGCGGTTGCGCCAGTAGAGTCGACCAGATTCGGTTTTTAAGCGATAGCTGCGTCCTCGAGGATCAATAGAGACAATTTCTCCAATGCGATCCCAATGTTTGGTATTCTGATTTTGGATGCGGACAATATCACCAGGAATGAATGGATCAAGGCGGCGAGCATGAAGGTCATGTTGTTGTTTTGCTTTTTCTTTTAGCGTGCTTGCTTTCTTGTCTGCAATAATAATTAGTTGCTTGATGTCATCAGTGAATTGCGATGGATGAATTGGGATTCGTGACCGAAGAGGTTTGCCAAATAAACGCTGGGCTGGACTGATACCATCACTTCTTGGTGTATTACGGTATTCCAATAGAGCTTTGTAGAAGGCTTCTGTGTTGAGGTGTCCATTTGTTGTTACTTTGGCGACAATATTTTCCATAGCTTTGACAGCAGCTTCTGCATGTCCGTTGGCTTGATGATGGTATGGTGACGACGGGTCGTGAATTATGCCCCAATCTTTGCAGAATGCTGAAAATGCATGACTTGAAAACTGCGGTCCACCATCAGACGTTAAGCGAATAGGGACACCCATGCTACAGAACCAGCTGGATAGAATATCGACGACGGTGTCTGTATCGGTGCTCTTGCCACAGTGTACAACGTGAGGCCAACCAGAGTACTTATCGGTGATGACAAGGAATTCGTGGCCATGGTGTGAGAAAATGTCTGTTGCAATCGCTTCACCAGGACGAGTTGGTGGTGTGTCTTGAATAAGTGGCTCATGTGAGTTGGATGACAGTCTTTGGGCACATTCTTCGCATGACCGAATTCGATTTGTGACTTCGTTGGTCATATTTGGCCAAAAAATACATTGTCGAGCTCGTGCAAGAGTTCGAGTTAGACCAAGATGAGATGTGTGGAGTTCATTCAGCATAGTCGATCGAAGAGATTTTGGGATAAGAATGCGATCTTGGTAGAGGATGATTGATGATTCCAAGAGTGACAGATCGTGACGTAGTGACCAATAGGGGTGAATGCTGATGTCCAGTTTTTCCTTCTGTTGTGGGAAGCCATTAATGATCAGGTCAGCTAGCTTGAGATGTACTGCGTCATTTTCACCTGCAGATTTGACTTTGTTGAGAGTTGCGTCTGGTGGAAAGTTGGTAGCATCAGTTGATTGAAGACGAGTTTGGATGTGATTTACTTGGAAGCTTGAATCAGCATCTGTATCAATGTTGACATCGTCTGGACTTGGTTGATCAACTGGATGTCGTGAGAAGCAATCGACGACGGTGTGACTTGTACCAGCACGCCAGATAGCAGTGAATGAAAATGATGATAACTTTTCTTTGAGGCGAATGATTCTTGCACTTGGAATTTGGTGCAGACGCTTGTCATTGAGGATGGATATTAGTGGCTTGTGGTCGACAATTAGGTTAAATGATGACCCATGTAAAAACATTTTGCACTTCTGGGTTGCCCAAACGACTGCGGCCAATTCAATTTCAGTAGCAGAGTAGCGGGACTCTGCATCAGTGACAAAGCGTGAACCACATTGTAGGAGGCGCCAAGTTTTGTCATCTTGTTCGGACCATAGAGCATAGCCAAGTCCTTTAGATTGTGCAGCATCTGTTTCAAGTCGGAGTTGAGCTTGTGGATTGAAATGAGCAAGGATGCGTGGACTAGTTAGTTCATTGATGAGGCCTTTGAATGCATCTTGGTGGAGTTGATTCCAATAGAAAGATGTTGAAGGTGACAGTAGAGCTCGTAGTGGTGTTGCCAGTTGTGAAATTTCAGATGAAAATGATTCAAACTGTTGTACCAGACCAAGGAAAGAGCGTAGTTGCGTCAATGATGTTGGTTGTGGAAATTCTGTCAATGCAGTAACCAGGCGAGGATTTAACGTGTAACCAGTTGAAGTAATAACATACCCACACCATTCAGCAGATGATTGAGCAAAATGAAATTTCTTTTTATTCAAGGTGATACCATTATCAGAGCATCTCTTTAAGACGTCTTTGACTCGTTTGATGTGTGTGTCATAGTCTTTGTCGTAGATGATGACGTCTTCCACCACTTTCTGTAGGTTGTCAATGCCAGCCAATGCTTCATCTCCACGTCGGTTGTGCTCATCGCCAGCGCTGATAAGACCCATGACATTCCTTCTAAAGCGGTAACAGCCCCAGGGTGTGATGAATGTAGTGAGCGGTCTTGATTCAGTAGCCAGAGGTACTTGCCAGTAGCCATGACGGGCGTCCAAGGTAGTGAAGTATTTCATTCCAGGCGGGATGTTGGCGATCAGATCTCGTGGTGTGCGTGATGGATAACCAGGTCTTTTGACAAACCGATTTAGTGATGTGAGATCAACTGTGATTCTTGGCTCTGTAGAGTTCTTCTTTGGAACGACAACCATAGGGTGAATCCATTGTGGTGATTCGTTCAAAGGAACTTTTTCTATGATGTCCTTTGTGATCATCGAATCTAGTTGTGCTTGTACCAATTTCTGCCACTTAAACGGTATATTATACGCTTTGTATTGGCGAGTAGGTGTGGCGTCTTCGGTCAGCTCTATCTTCATTGCAGGGCCATCCATTTTCCGTAGTGGTCCTGTGTCAGTGAAAACAGAAGAGAATTCCTTTATAAGTTGTGTGGCGTCATCGTTGGAAGATTGCTGTGTTGGTAGATTGATGTGATGAGCTTCTTGGTCAGTGCTTGCCAATAGAGACACAGTGTTGACAGGAGTAGCTGCTGATAAGTCTGGCCAGTTTTCAGGAATAAGACCCAACGCAATGCATCCTTTTTTGCTTAGTAATGGTGCATTGACAGCGTCCACCACATGAATGTCAGCAGTGTATTGATTGTTGTTAAGTTTGATTGTCAGAGAACAGCGACCAAGTGTTGATAGAGGTGTTGAATTAGCTGTAAATAGTTGATCAGTAGCTGGCTTCAACTTTAATAAAAGGTCACAGTTTAATGCCTTTAAATGTTGAACACTTAGGACGTCACATGCAGCACCAGTGTCAGGTAGCCAATGAAGGTATGAGGGTCCATGTTCATGTGTAGTTAGTAGCTTGATTGTATCAGTTGTATTTGACAATGCATTAAGATATACATGGTTAGTATTTGGTTGATGTGATGATCTTTTTTTTGCTTTGCAAACTGATTGATAGTGTCCTAACTTGTCACAAAATCCACATATAGCTTCTTTTGCTGGGCATTCGGCTCTTGAATGCTTTTGCTTGCCACAAAAATAACATTTGGTGTATGTTCATTAGAGCTGTTGTTGTCTTGACGACCAGTATTTGATTTTTCTGATTTCTTGTAAGGCTTCTTGCTTTTGATTGCTGAGACATTAATTGTTGAAGAGGTTGCTAACTTGTCTTGTGTTGTCTTACTTGCCTCGTGAGATGTACAAATGTCTAATGTTTTCTTTAATGTAAGCGTAGAAAATTTTTCTGCCAGGACTTTTTGTTGCGTGTCAACATCGCGGAGGCCACATATTAGACGGTCCCGCAGTCTTTCGTCCCGCATGTTTTGTGATATTCCTGTGTCTGCGTGACATGTTTCGCATGTTAACTCAGGGGAAAACCCACAGCTTTCATCAAGCGTGCGTAGAACGGCGTAGTATTGATCTATCGTCTCATCAGGAAGTTGGTCCCTGTTGTGAAATTCTTTTCGATCAAGCAGTGGATTTCGTTTATCTCGAAGATAATGACTAAATTTGTCTATTATTGCGTCTGTATCATCGATATCGTTGACCAAGATTACTTTGGCTGTCCACAACTTTGACCAATCGTCGTGAATTGCAGATCTTAGTATGCCTCTTCGAGCAGCGAGATTGCAGTCTGTTGACAAACGTGTCGCAGCAGCGTAACCTGAAAATCGTTCTTCCCAATCACGAAAATCGGCAATAGTTATCTTCGAAGGACTTTTTAATGTTGGTATGTCCATTCTTTTGGCTGAACCCGAGTGAGATTCGTTATTTCTGTGTTTTGAAGTTGCTTTAGCGACGGATTGCAGAGCGGCGGTAAAAGCTTGTTGTTGTTGCTGTAAAATGGCGTTAAACCATGGCGGAATATCTCCTGAAGGTAGATTAATAGAAGATGCCAAAGGTATTATTGGATCGTGAGAATCAGAATTATCAGAGAATTCTTCATCACCAGCAGTGCTTGTGGAAGCTTTTTCATTCTGACGTGTCTCCATTGGCATAATGTAAACAACACGAACAGTAAGATGAATGAAAAATATGAACCAATAAATATACCAAACGAAGACGAAGGTATAAATAACAAATCAACAATAACAATCCCAAAGTTCGAATAATCGCAGCGCCATGTAGTATTATGTGAATAAGCTAGAACTTGAGACGAGAGAATAAACGTTGTTGATCACAGAACAGTATATTAGAATCTAAACTAAAACTATAAATGACACGATTATGTTTACAGGAAGTATATCAATATTGTAATGTAAATAAGTTGTAATAGCACACGTTCCACATCCAAAAACAATTTATATGTCTGTTCAAGTAATTTTAAAACTTATGGAGACCGTGCCTTTTCTGTGGCAGCACCGTTATTATGGAATAATATGCCTGATGATTTGAGATCTTGTATTTCAATATCATATTTTAAACGCATGTTAAAAACTTATTTATTTCAGAAAGCGTTTAATGAATACTGCTAACAATATATATTGTACAAGTGAATAGTTAATTTAATTTTTACTTTTTTAGATGGCTTAGATGTCTTAGATACTGTTTTACTTTCTCAGTTCCTTATAGTTTCATTTTATTTAAATTTGTAAAGCGCTTAGAGCTTTTTTGATATAAGCGCTATATAAATGTATATATTATTATTTATTATAATAAATAATAATGATAATAATGGAGTCAAAGACTACGCATTCATTTTTCTGTTCATTCTTTGACTCCATTATTATTATTATTATTCACGCTCTATCAAATGACATCGAGCACTATATCAACTGCTGTTAGATACCATATTATCATTATTATTATTACATTATATTATTATTATTATTATTATTATTATTATTATTATTATTATTTGAAAGCATATTCGTATCTCTGTAACGCGATCCGATTATTGATGTATCGGATTGAGTCATGATTGGATTATCAACACTCTGCAACTGTCCACTTTATTACCAGTTTCTCATTGAGCCCCTAATAATTTTGTTTCATTGCATTTTAGTCTGTCAAAACAATCAGCGTCTGCTTTACTCCAAGAAGTTGTGGATAGTTTAGTAGCAGAGTTATT
Source organism: Haliclystus octoradiatus (assembly GCA_916610825.1). Classification (NCBI taxonomy): domain Eukaryota; kingdom Metazoa; phylum Cnidaria; class Staurozoa; order Stauromedusae; family Haliclystidae; genus Haliclystus; species Haliclystus octoradiatus. Next base: position 513,847 of record OU744448.1, read on the forward strand.
AGAACCATCGAAGAATGGACTCATCCCACGTTCAGTATAGCCGAGGGGTCGTTTGTTTACTTTCAAATGAAAATAATATGTAATACAAATATAGCTATGATACTATACGGTTGTAGCAGCTCAAACGAACATGATTTTGTATGGATAAATGAATGATTTTACTTATAATTCAGGGATTTATAATTATTACAACTACTCGTATACAAATAAATAAATTATAAAACTTCTTCTACTCCAATCGGTTTAATTTCGATTACAAAAGTTTGTTTATTTAGAATTTACGTTGCCTGACAGTTGTGTCAATTGTTTTGTTTAAACTAAATGGAATTCTTCGCGTTTGCTTTTCACATAAGTCAACATATCGTATAAGCTACTTGGTTGTAGTTGCGGATGATCGTTGGCAGATGGTTGAATGAAATATTCACTAAATATTATTAACGAGCTGATCATTTCCGGTTACAATTGACACTTCCATGCCGACCAACGACTTGAACTCAGCAGATCTCATCGTAAAAAGTTGAAAACACACGAACGCATTCATCACAAGTTCATCATCGCTTTAATAATAATAATTTTATTTCGATGATGCCTCGATTATGTTCTCTCCTAGCTCTCGCTGCTATATCAGTCATTACGTTGGTACTGCTACTGGATTGCTCACAAGCAAATAAATGGCGACAAAAGGGACAGAGGGCATCACTATTCAGAAGATCAACTAGTTTCAGAGAAATCATTAAATTGATAAACGAAGGGCGGAATAAGAAGAATATAGGAACAAGGAAGACCAAGCCAACAACAATTCCTATAACAATTTCTACGGATTCCGTGAAAGTGCTTAATGCCAGAATTAAGATCCACAATGGCAAAACAGACCAGAAACAACAATTTGTAAGTCCAGTAAAACACTGTTATGTTTTATTCCAAACAGACTTAATGATAATCATTGTCAATGTTTTGGCTGCCTCTACATATAATTGATATGAATTTTAAAACTGCGTTGATACTCTATTTTTACTGTTTGACCACATGTGGTTTAACTTTGAGCACACTATTGCTATGCAAATGTTTACTAATTTGCAACTTAACCCACCTGGTAACATGAATTCCTGAACTTTATCGCTAGATCTTTGAGCATTGTATGATAGTGTCTAGTTGTATGATACTACGGCCTAAGGCGTGTCATATATCTCTACCTTGAGTAAACCCTCACCCATTTACGTTGGAAATTTGGAATCCTTACTAGGATCTGACGTCATCATGATTTCTATAGGTCCCACCCCAGGTGTTGAATAAACTTCGTCGTGTCTCGAATCTTCGAGATTTCATCAAAGAATTCCATCCAGAAGGTGTATCCGTCAAAACGAGAGTGGTCACGAAGAGTGCTGCAAAGCCATCAGTTGATTCGGTCATTCTGTCGAGCGATGGAGGCGGTGGTTCTGCGTTCATGGCAACGAGGCAAGAAGAAGAAGAAGTACTACAGTTTGATTCGTCATCGCCTTTAAGAAGTTCAAGTGAATCAAATGAGATAGTCCAGCCTTCTACTGGTGAGATATCTAATAATTAATACCATTGTCCGTCGATGCACCCATTAAGTGTATTTCTGTCAATTATTACTATTGATTTCAGGTATGGTCACACAACGTTGCGAGATTAAAGAGTTCATCCGCGAAGTGCCAGTAGAGCAGGGCTTCCACGGAATCATGTTTCCTTCGTGCGTAAGAGTCAACGAATGTAGTGGATGTTGTATTAATACGCTGTACATGGAATGCGCTGCTCTACGGGTTCAGGTCATTCCGCAGATTGCCTTCAAAGTCAGTTACTCAGGTGACTTTTCTCTGCTATTATAGCCGCTATAAGTAGTAACTCGATCTGTTTTTCTAATTTCATGTCGATGGTTTAGTTCCAACTAGGGCGTTGCCTGTCCCCATCAACGTAACCCATCACACCCAATGTGGATGTCGGTGTAAAGTGAAAGAGTCAGATTGTTTACAAACGCAAACCTACTCAGCTTCGAACTGTCAATGTGAATGTCCCAAAGCAGCACAGCTGTGTCCTATTCTCAAAGCGGTAAGTCAGCAGGACACTGGAACTATACTTAGATATTGTCGATGTTCATCTTTTATAAAATGTTTATTTTGTGTTCACAGTGGCATCCAGTCCAATGCACGTGCAAATGCTCTTATCCGAGAGATTGTAAGTCCCGCAGGCGTTACTGGGATGAAGAAACCTGCACATGCGCGTGCAAGAAAGAGCCCTGTCCTGCGAGACAATTCCGTAACCTGCGAACGTGTGCCTGTACTCCCGTGGAAAAATGAAAAATGTCAAATGAACTTTCATATAGAACTTTACGCTTCAAGAACGCCCGACTGATGGACAAGATTCACACCAAGATTCGCCATTTCATTTTATATTTCCAATTTTAAACCATAGAATACTATATACATATACCCTTGAGAAATGACGTAACAAAAACGAGAGAGAGATAACGCAGGCATTAAATTATATTCATTTTTATTATATCTTTTTGTTGCTGTTATATAAACATTTAGAATGTCGGTTATAAGTTTGCTTTCATACTATATATATATTAAACGCAGCATTGAGAAGGCGATTATTAATTTGTTATCATTTGGATGACTTCGTACTCTATGATCTAGATCACGTGATATGCTGCAAAAAGGAATACAGGCGATGCACACTATCTTAAAAAGCCTTCATTTTGGAACGGAAATAAAATGTTTTAGCAAAAGATGAATATATTTGGAAAAGAGTCAACATGTAAACATAACGTAAGTTAACAATTGTTGAAATGTTTTTGTCTTTTGTTATATATACATGAAACATATTGGTTGAATATTAATTATATTATTTAATTTGATACTTTTTATTCCGCTTTAAGTTCGTACAGGGATCCATCTGGTGATGACGTAGGGCTCTCATCCTATAATTTAACCACATTCATTAAATGAATAAATCAATTAATTAATCAGATACATCACAACGCGCACACGAGGCGGCCAATCAGATAAGAACGATTTAAAAATCTAACCTTTTCTTTCCGCTTCCACTTTTCAAATACCCTCTCTCCGATGCGATCAGCGTTCTCTGTTCCATCCAATTCTTTATCGACATTTTTCTCTTTATCAACATCACCCGCTGCATAATCGGATTCCGTCTGTCCATGCTCCGCCTTCTTCCAGCGACCAATCAGATCTCCAACTGATCGTGCCAATTGATCTTGGTCTTCTCCCCCATCGACCATATCAACTTCTTCTTTTTCAACAAGATCATAATCGACATCTGGTCCATTCCAAGGATCGAACACGACTTGTTTCGGTAACTCCGGCTCCGGTGTCATTGCTCCGAGATCATCTAACTCAATGGTAATCGAAGCGGATCGTTCTTCTTTTTCGATTAGAAGATTCATGTTTCTGTAGTAAAGAAGAGTGTGAGGACCATCAGAGACGTAGACATCATCGTCATCAAATTCTTTTTCAAATCCACGTCGGTACTACAATCAAGATGTCAATTAGAAGACACTTAATTGATAGAAATGAGGATAATAATATTATTAGAGTGTCGATAGATCATGATCGTCTGTACTTGTTTTGAGACCAAAGAGAATACAATGATCGTTAGTGACAGTGATAGACAGAAGAGATATTGTGGAATGAAGGAATGTTCATCTGAGAAACACGTCATCCCCGTTACCCATGACAATATAAATAACAAAAGTAGAACGCCATCTTTGAACAGTCTCTTTCTATCAATAGAATCCAGCCAAAACAGATTAATCAGCTATTAAAGACTAAATGCCATTACAGTAAACAAATTTGAGCATTTCTATTGTGATGCCGAATGTTGCACCTCATTGCAGTCATGTTAAACTTCTCTACGTTGGCATCAGTTAATTTCCATGCCCGTGACCATAGAAACACGGTACCCTAAAACAACACAGCAATATAATGTTCATAATATGACGCCACTTCATTATCCATTAATGCAACTATCCCAACCTCACTTACCAGAATCAGAAAAAAGACTGGCGATGAGTATCCCCATACTGTGCCCCCTTTGATGCCAAACCAACAACTAAAAATGATGCAATCAAATTGGATTAGGATTAATGGATTACTGGATTACTAGATCAGTTAAATCAGATTTAAGGCTTACCTTTGGGACTGTTCCCTCACGTGTAACTGTGTCCCAGCCCCCATGCCAGAAACCAACAGGGGAAGTACTGAAAAACAAAAGAGGCTGCCTTAGTTTCATGCAGTAAACAAAATTTCAAATGCTGTCTACAATCATCACTCACGCCATCCCAAAATGAAGTAAAACAAATAAATGTTTCTGTTTTCCTCGAATAAATCATCAAATTTCCCACCGAGTTGAGCCGCTTTTAGAAAATGCCACACAAAAACACTCATGCCAAAGAAATAAAGCAGAAATGTTACTAAAGAGCAAATTTTCTACAATAGAAAATACATATATTCAACCGTGAAATTATTAATTATCAATGCATCATTATGCTAATTTATGTTTACTATTTCATCAACACTTACAGGGCTTAGTTCTAGGTGTTGCCCTGACAACAACGTACCAAGGAACATCATCAACCCAACCACTTGATTCATGGATAACCAATCAGGTAGGTTAATCTCTCTATCGAGTAACATCACGTGATCATGTCAATAAGAAGGGCAACGCTGAAACGCTCAACGATTCAACCCAGAGCCATCTATACATAAATAGATGGCTCTGATTCAACCCTGTTAACCAAAATCCCACGACTTACCTCTTCGACGCAATTTCAAGAAGAAAGAGGAATATCCAGGCCATTGCAAGAATGATGCCAGAGTACCAGGATTTCGTGAAGTAGAAAACATTGATTTCTTTGCGTGGCTCCTGCGAGATGATTACACTCATAAATCCATTGTTAGACAGCCAATGCGAGTCTATGATGAATATTGGAGTCGACATACTTACGTAATACTCAGCAACGACTGCGTTAATGCCAGGTCGGTCAAAATGACAAATTGTCTGGAATAGATCACTCTTTACCAGGCGTCCGCCTCTTCGCGTCCAAGCCCCCAATGTGTGCCTTGAAATGGAGACACCCAAATGAGAGTCTGTCTATGTCACTATCACGTGATTCATACGCAACACTTACGGAATGCTTTTGTTCCACGTCACGCAATATTTTCTAGCCTCGTATAAAGAAGGAAAACGGTTCTCCAGCTGAAAGAGGCAAGCGATCAACATCATTCGATGATTTTAATTGGTTGAAAGAAATAGTGGAACACATGAAATGTCGGGACTTACAATGACATGTTCAAATACAACTTCTGTTTCTCCTTGGATGATTTCAGACTGGGCAATGATGCGACTCGATACGATCTTTGAGATGATGTGGGGTGGGTTGGAAAAGTGACAAAACGGATCCATGCTACATATAAATAGATATTGGAATATATCAAACCAAACTAACATCTTCAAACTCAAACAGTTTTATAACTAAATATACGATGTCATCACCTCTCTTTGGGGCAAGTTGAAACATCTTTGTAGATCAATTCAAAAGGAAGACTGGTATTGATGATATGGCTGAGAGGCTGGCGTTGATCAAGTTTGAGATTGGATATCATCACGTGACCAGGGTCTAATGCAAATGAGATCACGAAGTCTATACGCAATGGATGAACCGTAATATTATTATTTAGCATCACTCACCTGTCACAAAGGGTTTGGCTGTATTCCACGTAAATCTGAATCCTCTCCCGTTGATCGTTTTGTCAGAATGGAATACGATCTTCAAAAGGTTGTACCGTGATTTAATCTCACGGTTTGGTAATGAATGACCACAGAATGATCCAATGGCCTCCATTTGATTGTCGACTTCATCATAAAACGTAACGTGATCGTAATAGCATACCCTATCGTCTTCTATACTGATGTTTTGAAATGTCACCATCACGGCATACTCTTTGGGTAATAGAACGTACCACGTGCAATCAATTGAGTTTTCGTATGCAGATGCACCAATAGGAAAGACCAGCTCTCCGATTGTTTCATTGAAGACTCTTTCGTCACCGCATTGCGGATCTATGACAGACAGGCAGACGAATGAAGCAAGATGCAATGCAGTTAACTCAATATCAGCCATTGTAGTAAGTTCTCACCATTATAAATGATTGGAGGGGTCATTGTTGCATTCTGAGATATATTCATTGAATAGGAGGCAGATTGCATCCAACTGAGGCTTGGCTCTATTTGAAGGGGAAGGGAGTGAAGATGAGTGGCTAATCCATTACTTGTCATATTAGTTTTATTTCCATTAAAAGGAACTCCGTGTATAGTCTTCGTCGCGCCAGTCGAAGAGACTTCCAGAGACTTTGATACATCAGAAATGGACACTTCCAGGGATGAATTTGACGGAGGATGCGAGGCTGTTACAATAGGTAGGAAATGGTGTAAGTCATCCATGGTAAAGAAAACTATTTAATAGAAATTGTATCAGTGGATTAGCAATTGAATGTGACTAGATATAGCGTTGAATCAGTCTAATTATTTATTTTATTAATTCGTTTGAAGATATACCTGTCGGACTTTTTGTACATTGAAAATGATAAAAGAGGCTGTCCATTTGAGATTGCCATGCCAACGGCATAGATTTATTCACAGGAAATTTATTGTTATTAATAACATCACATGATGACGTAATGAACTGAAAACCTGCGAACATGAAAAACATGATAACGATGAAGATCAGGACATCACTTGAATCCATCGTAATCATCATCATCATCATTTAAACAAACCAGTGGAATTTAGATAGTGCATCATGTTGAATTGCATTCCATTGTCTGTGAACTTTCTAGCCCAATCGAATGCTAAATTATGAATAGCGTCAATCATAAATACTACGCTCTGATCAAGCGCCATGTGTGGCTGCCATCTTCTGTCGACCTGAATAGGCGATCAATCAGAAAATATAAAGAGATGCCAATTGCAAGCACAGAAACGATAGGTGTGCAATCATGTGTGATATAGATTGATACATCACTTACACCGTGTGATAATTGATCGAAGTTTTGAAGGACTTCATTGATCATTTCTTCGTGGAATGGTTCTCCTGTTTTCTGATTGGATAAATAAACTAAAACAGACAAAATACGTCTGTTCAATCTTTGTATTACGAATGAGTGAGTGTGAAAAGTAGCTTATAGTAGATATCTCGACCCTTCTATTAATGTAAGAATCAATTTCCTACCCACATATATTATTATTATCCTTGTTCACTCAGTAAATATATAACTTGCACAAATACCATAATCGCAGATGTTTGATGGCGAGGCTTTATCTTTCGTCCGGGGACAGGGGATATAATACGCTATCGTATATACACTACATATTGGCCAGTCGAATCGAAACATTTATTCGTCATCACTGAGTAAGAGCATAGTTCAATATGTACAGGTTTATATACATTCTGATATGAGATTATATTTATTTAAACATTCTGCGATTATAGAACCTCAGTAAGATGGAGAATGATGAAGTACGAACTGACCTTCTTCTGCGCTGATTGGTTGATAATTTGGTTGCCAAACAACCGCGAAACCAACAAAGATACAAATTATAAAACATCGATACATACTTAATTATAATTACAGATGTTTTCGACTGCGAATCAATTCCATTTGCTCCACTTGGATAATAAATTCGCCATCATGTTTATGAACAGGTATTGGAACTACCGTTGGTGTCACAGCATTTCATATATTTATGAAAACAAAGAAGTAAACAAATTCTATTTATGCTATTGAATTTTGAGAATCAACCTTCGTGACCAAGCAAAAACATCTCCCTTGGCAACTATATATGATCTCGAAGAAATAATTAAATGGGTTCAATTCAACATATATACCGTTATCTATAAATAATGTATCAGACTTCCTGTAAAAAAGGTTATTGTAAAACTTATCTGGTTTCTGAATGAACGATGATGATAATGATGATGTAACAGTGTTTGCATAATGCATATGTTGATGGCTCAAGAAAACGGTCGACGTTCGTCAAGGATAACGAATCAGTCAGTGATGTATATATTTACATCCTCCTGTCTGTGCCAGCTTTGATGTTACGGCTAACTTGCGAGGATACAGAGATTGAATTATGGGTTAACTTGTTGAGCAGAAAAGGGTCCATGTCAAATGACATTGAAAAGTTTTATGAAAAGATAATCTTTTTCTACGTATTTATTATCCAAACTGTATGAAAAGTTACGTGAGTTTCACATTCACGGTTGATGGATGTGATTAACAACTACTCGAATAGTTATATATATATATACATATACTGCTTTGCTCTGCATAGACAGTGAATTACACTTTTGTGCAGCTATTTACAAACATCTGCTTTCAGAGCACTCAGATGACCGTATAAATGAGACTGTCTCCATTACGAGGCTGATAAAGTTAACACAGTAGAATCACGAGAAGGAGACTGAATATCAATGTCTCGATTGCAGTCAGTCGTCTGAAACAGAGGTTGACTAACAGCCGAGTCTCTGACATGAAGTTGTCTTTCGTACAAGAAAAACACAATAACACATAAAATGACAGCATCGATAGTGGACAGAATAGCCAGAATGTACGCCCAGCCAAGGGAGCAAAGTCCTCTGTCGTAGGACGAGGCGCTGGGGCTACACAAGTCTTTGACAACGGGGGCCTCCCAGCCAGCGGGAAACAGCAAACATGTTAGCATCAAGCAAACGGCTGAAATGAACGAAAGAAGAGAATAATTATGTTAAATGTAAGTTACACGTGGTATAATAATTAAAAAACTGTAACTACTGACTTAATTAATTACGCAGTTTGCATATTATAGATTGACGATAGCTGATTGCCATGGGAACGGTACATGCGAGCAAAGCAGTAGCGTGTATGTTTATCAGTGGCTTTTGATTGTTTTGATTTTGAGATCCGCAATTCAAATAATCTCCACTTTCTATGCGTTGGCATGGGGGTATATATAGTTTCACAGAATTCGTTCTGTCAGAGCATGTGTATACAGTTATAATCCATTCGCTGAGTAAGAAAGTATATATAAGTATATAATTTAGTTTCAAGACTTTTTTATGAGCGCACACTCATCGCATTGGTTTGACTTTATAGCGTAATTAGCACAGATTAAACAAAGCGGTTTCGCTCAACCAAATCACGATAAAATTAACTCAATGTATATTATATATTTATTTGCTTGTACAAAACTCACCTCCGATGAATTGCACAACGCCTGCAATTAAGAAGCCAATGTTCCTTCTCTCTGATCCTTTAAAACAGTGCGCAATGAGTACGACATTTGGAGAAATACAAAATAAAACACAGCCAATCAAATGAAAGACGACAGCGCCTTTCCAGTATGCACTTGAAATAGAATCTAAACTCCAAGCGAGCGACATCGGACAGCTCCCTTTTCTAATACATGTTGATAACAGACCGATTGATCCAATGTTACTTCTAAATAACCACGTAGGTTGTAATACTGCAATCAAAGTCAAAACGGCTAAGAATAAACTGAGAGCAATCCATAGTAGAGTTATTGCTACACCGGTCTTTGTATTTCGAAATGGAAGTAAACGCCTTTGGTGGTTTGAGTAACAGCAGCTACCTGACGATGCTTGGCTCATTGCTGTATAGCTTTCTCTTCTTTAACTCTTTTCAAAAAAAAAAGACGGAAGTATTACGGATCAGCTAATGGCAGCAAGCACGATGTCACTTCAGCTGCCTTCTAAAATATCACATTCGTAACGATGCGTCTTGATTTGTATATGTACTGAAATCACGCCGCCCGTATATCACACCAAAATAACGATGAATAAAGACGCAAATATCTTCACTTATTTCTTTCCATAGCTAGCATGTGTGAGTAGAAGGTGTCCCGCTGTTTTATCCATTGCATTTTAAACGACGTTGAACGTAAGGGGAGGTTAGTGGTGAATTAATCGCGTTCTTTTGTCAGTTGAGCTTAAAACGTGCAGATTGGAAATCCCCACACACAACCGGCAGGTGTCTCTAAATACGGCCATCCAGACATAATGGGGGCAAAAGAGGGAACTCAAAAGAGGCGACAAACTATCAAACCAGGAAGAAATATAAGCCAACTAAATAAAACGCCATTTATTTGCCAACGTCCATATACATACCAACACGCGGTTAAATTAATAAGAGAATACATTAGCAATTAGCAGAACAGAGCGGAACAATTTCGCGCCAAATTAAAGAATACAGTGCAGTGCAGGTGTTCGATAATAGAATAACAAAGAGTAGACCGACGGCTGACCTTAATCTGTGTATTGTTATAGTTGCAGCGAATGGTTTATGGAGCACCTGTGCCAAACAGACAGCCGTATCAACACACAATACAGTATGTCAACATGCTACGGATTAAAACCACGTACAGTATTATTTTATTCCATGTGTACACAGGCTCACATCATCATCATCATCATCATCATCATTCTACAAGCATTAGTATTCGTTAGCATCAGTACGAGATTCTTACTGAGATCGTCCGTGTTGTTCAGTGTATTAATCTGAGTGATTGGTTTAACCATGGACGCATGCCAAGCTAACTCTAGATCCCTCTTTAAAGCCGAATTAATTTTCATTTTGTTCCCAATGTAACAGCTGATCAAAACCCAACAATAAATGACGTCACATTCAATCGACAAAATCCAAAAGTCAGGTTTCAAATTTGATTTTAAAAATCGACCGCTGACAGTGGTTGCCTTGACACTGTCAATCACATTAGCTACTTATTTATAATATAATATATAAGTCATTCAAAAGCAGACATCACTGTTACGGTTCATTTGTACGATTACTTATGATACAGCCTCACTTCACGATTCCATTACATTGTCTTCTATCTCCATCTGAGACGCTGCAGGTACGCATGCGTTGTATGTCCATTTGGGGTACATCCGTTTATAAAGAGGCAGACAAACCGTGTCTTTTGCGTCAAATTTACCATCGAAAACGCATTTCATGTGGCCGTGAGTCCCTACAATTGAAATGTTATTGTTGACTGAAAATAAAATAAAGTAAAATAGCAGAATGGAGATCGAGATGTCTAAGATTCGTACCCAATGTTTCCTTGATGTTGCCACGGCGACCAAATTTGGTGTAAAGTTCGACGGGTTTAAACCAAGTTACATCCTCTGCAAAACACAGGACAACATCATTAAAATAATTGAACTCAATTAAGAAATAATATCAGTGATGTGAAAAGAAGTTATGCTAGCCCATTATCTACTGGATAAACAATTCATTTAATGGACGGAACCTAATTAGATCCAATTAATCAGGTATTAAGTAAATAGTATCGAGCCCCATTAATACCCATCTCCCTCCAACGTGGTTCATATTAACATATTCGGGTGATACCTTTGTTGAAGAACATATATCGCACAACCACCGTTCGCTTATTGATCTTGTAAGGGTGTCCACTTAAAACAGCTTTTTTCGTTACAATACGATCTGGGTCTGACTTGAAAACCGTTCCCTTAGCAACTAGACGGTGGGCTTTATCCATCACCAAAACGGGTGCGGGTGGAAAGAAGACGGGTGCATACGTTGTCATGACTACTGCTATTTTCTCATGCGGCAAGAATCGTTCCAACTGCAAAGAAGCAAATCAGCAGGTATTAGCATTTTACCTAAATTAATTAATTTATGGTTGATAATGGTCTGCAAATGTTGAACTTACTTTGAACTTTTCTCCGTTTGTATGTTGTGAAAATATGGGGTTGGCAGAGAATCTTCTGTAGCCAGCACAAATTATCAACTGATCCTAAATAACAACACAGCATAAGTATTAGTATAAGGTTTGTTCAAATGATGATTCAAGGAACAAATCATCATTATTATAAAATATTTCCTTACTTTCGATTTGACAGCGTCATGGTAACACTGGTCCCTCATCACAACGAAATGCATCATGGTCATCTGATATACAAAAACAAACAAATAATTCAGATACAATGTCTTCAGAGGGACTCAATCAATTAACAACGCATTCAATCTACTCACACGTTGTTCGTGGGGCAGCAGCCCAAACACAACAAGGGGCGCGAGAGGGTTAATGTTATCTGTTAAAAAATGAAACGTAAAACGTAAAAAAGTAGAACGCTGTGAGTAGAGTAGAAGAGTTTATCAAAACTGAAATCACAACCTGCTGCTGATTTTGGTACGTTAGCAACGTGTAAGGTGATATACCATCCTGGCTGATAAAGAAGAAAACATTAAATAATTTTAATAACAATTTAAATAGTGCTTAGTGGATGATAGGAAAACCAAAATATTAAACAGTTCACTGACCAACGCTCCTTCACTGTCCAAGCCATCATTATCCTTTAAAATTCGACGTTTCATTCGCATGAAATTTTGGAACTGAAATATCCTGACAAGTAAAAAATATATATATAAGAATACAAAACAAATCAATCTAAACTCAACTAACCCATTAGATCTCACCTGGCATAATTCATTGGTAAATTCTCTTTTGGGTCCCATGGAGACGAGCGGAAACTTTTCAATCCTCGATACCTAAAACACATGCAAGAAAATTATAACAAAAAAGACAAATTCATCCATTTTTAAACAGATATTTTTAAATTTGCAATTCATTTACTTCTGAAATCTTGTTCTGGCTGTAGTGCCACGAGGTGTGTCAACTTCGTCAGGGAATAGCTCATGATCACGTTCCTCTTTGTACTTCTGTAGCCTAGAATATGATTGAGCTGGGTTAAGTACAAAGTCAACCGTGAAGCGTTGATCAATGATACATTATATTACACTTACTGCATCTCTTCTTCATCCAGATCCATCTGTTGATCGTATTTGTCTTCTTGGGGGCATATGGTAGATACACTCGCCTAGGGGGTAAATCAATAATTAGAGAGCTGTTCTTCATTCATTTGGATATTTATGTTGATTAAAGATGATTCTTCATGATTTACCGTATCAAAATCATCTTCTTCGTCATCTGAGCCTGCTGACTGTAAAAATAATAACATTATAAGAACAATAAGCAATAGCACCGCCATCGATGTCACTAGCTGAATTAAATGATATTATTACGTCGATGTCATCATTTGCCATTGCCATGGCGTCATCTTCATCATCAGTGTCCTCCTCAGACCCTGACCCGTTATCGTTGTCAATAATCCAAGATGCTTGATAATCAGATGTTCCCTTCGGTACTTTGATACTCTTTTTGTTGTTTACTTTCATCAGATTTTTGTAGTTCTCTTCTGCTTCCTCTAGCTCCTCTTCTAGGGGCCAAGTCTGTTCCCCTTCCATTGGATCAATTTCGGCTTCACTTTGAAGTGTTTGTTGGAGGATGGGGTTTGGTATGGCTAACACTTTCGTTTCCACAGTCTCATCACTCTAAAGGCCAACAACAAAAAATATAGAATCAATTATAGCATATGTTTACCATCAATCAAAGATGTAGAGATCATGGATTAAAAGTGAATTTATTACCATTTGAGCATCACCATGTAATGATGTATTTCGCGTCTGACGTGGATACGGGTCTTGCGCCGAGTCAATCTAATAAATGCAAAATATTAAATTATGACCACGTTAAAAAGCAATTAAACAGAGACAGCTAATACAACTTAGACCTGTGCCACATGCCCCTGTACTTCACTTCACTTCGCTTCGTGTATTGGACATGTTAAATTTAAGTAAAAAAGGTGATGCGCTCATTTCAGAAAAATGAAATGACCAATCAAAGCCAAGCATCTGTGACGTATCTTGGATCTATGTAGTGATTGGTCTAATTACTAAATTTATGAAATTATTTTGTGACATTGACGATGTATATCATGAGACAACTTACAACTCCTTTAAGAGCAAAATATTATTCAAACGTATTTTCAAAGCTCCCAGCAGCTACGTTTTGTGAGTGTTTCGTAGTAGTTTAAACCAAAGGTTTTGAGCTTTTGAGCTCAATCCTATTTTTAATTAATATATCAACATGCCTCTATTGGGTATTTAATTTGTTATATCTGGAGATGTGCCTGCTTAATAAAGTTTATAAACTACCGAATATTGTTACGCCGTTAATATGCTGGCTCGAATGCAAGTTGGATGTGTTTTCTTGTAGTTCAAGACCAAGGTTTAAGGTTTTTAAACTTGATTTAATGTTTATGAAAAATATCAACATGCTTTTATTGCGTGTTACAATTGTTTTATCTGGAGATGTTCCTTAAAATGCACAATCGATTGATATCGAACTGTAGGCCTAACACGTGCAACTTGGAAGAAAACACTGAATGCCCTAAGAAATAATAAGTTGCTCATATTGAAACACTCATCGCAGCAATTGTGAAGATCGATATACAAATTTCAACTTTGAATACTTATATGAGTTGAAAACAGCTGGTACATTGGCATTAAACAGTAAATTATCAGCATGCAAATATTGCAATTTTCCGTGAATATGGCTGACACACTTTTTATTCTAGCGGCATAACATTGGACTTCATTACAGATATTTTATCATTATTTGAAAGAATGGATTACAGATAATACTTATCTATGATATGAATGATTTGAATACATACTTTATTCTATTGTTAAATGTTAGTAACGTGAATGTCAGTAATATTTCTTTTGTGTGGTATCAAAATTAATATATTAATTCGGCTCAATGTTGCTTTTTCTTTATTACTTTGTAGAAGTTGTGCTTTATTCCGTTTCTCAATTCACATCTGCAATATTAACTCATTTCAATCGAAATGCCTAGGATTTGCAAAGCTACAAAATTACGTTTTGTTTTAAAATTTCAAATCGATTTTAACTGTGTGATGTCGATAAATGTCCTTCCGTCTTGACAGCTGTTCTTTTCGTTTTCTGTTGGCCTTGGCCCGCAGATGTTGACAGCAGGCGCTTGTGGAGCGCATGCGTATTAGGGTCAGAATTTTCTCAGCGCATCACTTTATTCACCTAATTTTTACAAGGTCCAGATGAGCGCAGCGAAACATTTTAGTCTCAATGCATGACTAGGTCCCATTCTTAACAATTACTACTGACTTGTTTTAACTGGAAATCTCCAATGCCAACGACATGCACTAAACCATTGACAGATAAAGGTTTACTCCTCACAAATCCAGTTACTTTTAATGTTCCACGCTCATCCTATAGAGGAAGGATAGAGTTTTGAAAAGCAAGAAATATCAACAACATGTATCACCACTACAATGATAAGCATTTGTGTATTTCCTTGTTTACATTCACCTGTGGCCTTACCTCCGCGTTAGGAACAAACTCCATTTTCTCTGCCATCATGTATGGACGATTCTCACGATAGAAAACAGAGCGACCCTTTTGATTGGAACATGTTCTTAGCATTATTTTTCCGTCCTGTCAAATGAAATATACAGACATGCTTATAGTACTGAATTGGTAAATTAGTAAAGCGACATGGAGGGGGTATTATTAACATATATCGCCTCACCTGTGCAGAATCAAGCGCTTGTAGTTTAACGTCTGGCATCCTATCGCAATTAATCAGAAAAAAATAATCAGGAATACAAATTGGTAATGATTGCTCCACACGCTGATACAAGAAGCAACATCACTTTGCCTTGTGACACCTTTATGCGTCTTCACAAGATGCATATAAAATTCATAATTGTTCAAGCTTGTATTTATAATGTTCGCCATAATGCGTGTCTTTAAAATATCAAAATGCAGTGACCATTTTTTATAAGCCTCACCATTTTGACATCAGTTTAGATATATTTTTCTTGGCCTCCGATTGGCGCTTTATGGCCAACATGCTCACACCCTATTATTAAACATACAAAAGGGATTAATACTCCATAAAGAGGATATCTGCCAACAGGTTAAACAGGTTAAATTGAATTAACATACTTGAATAGCCACAATTGTTGTTGGTAACCCCTGGCCAAGTAAACATGGCAATAGTCGTTCAGCGTTAGGTGAGAATGGTTCATTGCATTTAACCAAGAAAACAACTGTATTGGCAACCTATTGAATCAAATAAATATCATATAAATAGTTTTAAAATAGCCACGCATATTCTGTATATATGTGAAATTAAGCAGGGAAAAAAGGTTTATAAATACTTTTGCAGCATCAAGAACAGCAAAGAGGTTATCACCCGGTGGACATAAGCACTTGTAGCGCTGACGGGTCTTTTCACATCTGAAGACGAACAGACATGAATTGGTTTAAAGATCAGTCACCCGTAACAGGAAAAAAAACGATGTGTGAATTAACGATCGGGATGATTACATAATGATTTGTGAGTCTTTATTTGTGGCTTTATCTTGGTTGTCATCATTTGCTAACAGATGATCAACTGCAGTCGTAATGTTACAATTTAAAGTCAGCGGCAACACGACCTAGAAAAACAACACCTCAGATAGTTCAACTGGTATTCTAACTGTTTAATATTTACATAGGTTCAATACATACAATTCTGTCAACATACCCTGGAGACAGGGCACAATACGCACATATAGACAGAAACATTTAAACATAGCCTTTACCACAGCTGTATGGTTCATCAGATCCTAATGATATGCCTATAGTTAACCTTAATGAGAGGCAAATCAGGAATAAACAGCACACCTATACATACTTTATCCTTTGCACATTTAATTATGATGAAAAAGTCTTCTAGCCTTCTCTTGGCCCTTGAGAATGCAGGACAAGGCATTAGTTGGTGTCGTTGAGGAAGGTAGCCTCTATTTGATCTATGGCCTTCTCTGATGTCACTTGCATGTATTCAACTGAACTTTCAGATAGAGGCTATACCTAGGTAGAGGCTTGGCAGATATACCTAAGGTCCGAGGTCAGGTTTTACCTCCCAGAATCTCAAGTTTTTCCTAACATTCTCTTCAGAATTTCCCCCCACCACATACGAAAAGAAGCAATAAATACATTCATTAAATCAGTATATAAGACAAAAACTGGGACATAAACTCTAAACTTTTACTACATTTACTTTTGACCAGGCATCATTTAATTAAGTGCAACACACACTAACCATGATGTGCGGTGGATCTGGTCCTGCTGATGATGCACGTTTCTTCTCAACAACGGCATCACGCTTATTCATTCGCAGCTGCTTGGCTTGGTTTCGTCGTTCACGTTTGTCCATTTTGTTCACTTTACGACTTGACTGCTTTACAGACACTTTACCTGGTAATAGGAATAATAAATGAAGAAGATGCAAATGTGTTACAATATATATGCTATAATATATTACATATATGTGAAGCAGTAGTTGGTTCTCTGATACCAACACACAGGATGCTGGGAGACACGAGAAAGCATCACGAAAAACATAAGCTTGTAGGGTCTTACTCTGAAAATAGAAACCAAAATTGATAATGTACCATCGCATCAGAGAACAATATAGCGGTCGGCCATCGGCAAATGGTCGATCAATTATGTCTTTCTGCTGGCAATTTTTTTTTTCAAATTATTTTTCATGTTTAGGTCTACCGTATATAATATGAAAATGTATTGTATAACCTTGTAATGCTTCTCTATATTATAATGCTATAAAGAGAAATTCTATTGAAAGTTTTTTGGATCCTGTTGGATTCTCTCACATAAAATATCAGCAATATGTCAGATAAAAGTTTGAAAAATTATATTGTTCTCTGCATGGCTTCCTCATATTAAATTTTGTCAAACAGCAAAGTGTTTATTGCTATTAAATGTCAGCATTTTATTTCTTCAGCGCTGTTTCGTTGCTCTAACAATTAATTTTTGATCCTGTTATCAACATTCAGATAACTTTTTCAAGTGTCAAAATCAGACAAGATCCTTGGGACTGAGTCCAAGACACCTCTGGTGTGATTGCCCTATTGCTCAAGATCTTATAGTACAACATATTCCAAAAAGAGCTATATACCTTCAAAGTTGTAACTTTTCGTTTCATCACTTTCTAGCACATACTTATTACATCATCAGGATTATCGTGTTGCTACGCAAAGATACTGGAACTCGGGATTAATATGATGAATTTTGAGACGAAAAACCTTAGGCTTCCAGCAGCGTTACAAAAACTTACAAACTTTGAAGGTATATAGCTCTTGTTGGAATATGTTATACTATAAGAAAAGTAGCTAGCAAGATCTGGATGAACAGTTAAACTTTTAATGAGAAAAAAGCAGAACGATTCCAACATCTTTTTGCGTGTAGCAATTAAAACGTAGAATGTTGGCAAAAAACCCTCTTGTCAAACTCTCTTGTGGAAAATGAAATCGTTCCTTTAATCCTTATTTTGGTTTCAAAAAGTGGGACACGAGAATCTCCAAAATGCCTTGTTTAAGATCAATTTTGGCGGGCGAAAGAGTCACGCTGTGTAAAAACTCAACAACAACATGTTCGAATAGAAAAAAAAGTTCTATCCAAATCCGTTGTATAAAAAAGGCGATATATGCACTTTAACAGCCATCCATTTGAGAATCAAAGTCAAAACCCAATACCAAAATTACAAACAAATATTTGATTACACAATATTCATTTATTTTTGACATAATCTTGAAATATACTGGGCAAACAGAGACTTTATTATACAATTTCCTTTTTCAATAACAAACACGTGAGCGATCAGGAGAATATGAGAGCAATCAGGAGAGCGGGGGGAATTTGCCTTCGAAAGCTGGCAGACTCCCAATGGAATCGAGAGGGTTGGAAGCACTGTAAACGCATATTTCTTTTTTTAAAGAATGTGGCAAATTTATATCCCAAGTTGTTTAGAATTAAACTATTAAACCGCTTTATATCGAACAATAACTTTTTTTCTCAAATCTGCTAATTTATTCTATTTCATTAAAAGTTGATCCCTACTCTAGGCCTATTTGAATTCAATGCATATGCAGCACGATGGATGCTTTCCATGATAATAATAAATGAAGTCGTAAATACTAAATTGGAATATTGCAGACAGAAATTGTCAGAAGTTGCCATGACCAGTGTTGTACACATTTATAAAGTTAGAGTCTATCTTGATCATATTGTCTTATTTAAGGACTATATTTTAATAATATATCGGATAGTCTATTTCTTTTAAAATTTCAAAACCAGAACTTCATACATAGGACATTCCCGAGCCATATCATTTATCAAGCACTTGCCTATAAACGGTAGTTTACGTCTATAGGTCTATTTATACTATTGGATGTGAATGTTGAATAATTTGTTCAAAGTTGATATGATTTTAATTTATAATTCTATCATATATGCTTCCTATTTGAGCCTAGCTAGAACGTGCTATTACGTCGAAAGGATGCTCAAAATATTACACATTGATTGACAGGGTATACGCTCACATAATCAAATAAACCTGGAGTAGTATTTACTTGAAAACCTTCACAAGGTGTGATTGGTTTTCTAGGTTGATGTGACGATGTCCGACCGTAGCCTCAGTCTGTGATGGATTCATTTGAGGGGAATTACGAATAGTAGCATCTACCTTTATTCTGCATATCCATCTGCCCTTTGGTTCTGTGTCGTCCATGTTTATGAATTTTATTCTGCTGTTTCAAAGGTCCTGCTTTATGTTTCTCTTGTCCTCCACTTTTGGTCGCCATGTTGAAACACGAAACAGGCCATGTGATTGTGAACGGTAAATACGAGGCAAAATTCACGCAGACTGCATGTAGACCAAGTTACTTATCGAGAATACAACAAAACATTTCTCACAAAAACAGTTTGCGCCAGTGTTAAATGGTCACATTGTCAATTTATACCTTAGCTGTATTTTAATTAAGTAACTGATGAATATATTCTAGAGGTCAGAGTTGATTGAAACAAACAAAAATAATGAAAACGAAAGTTTGATAAGAAGTTATCATCGCTGTTATGTGAGATATGACGTTATAAAAATATTTAACTACCCTTCTTCTATATCATTAAATGATGCTTTGTAGTATCTATACACATAATATTATGTAGCAAAACGGATTATAAAAATTGTACAGTATTTTAATTAGAAAAGCTATTTGTTTTTGCCGTGGCGTTTTAAATTTGCGTCGTCTTCTCTCTGCTGCCAATGCTGCTGCCTAGTTCTGTTTAGTAATTGGGTTGCTTTATCATCAATCATGGTGTAATCTGTTTTATTAGCTCCGTCATACGCAGGCCAAGCGTCAAACGATTTATGTCCGCTACGGTTCGGTCCTTGTGCAGATAATGATTTTGGACTAGGGTTTGTATCATTCGTAACACCATCAACAAGGATATAATTGAGGGATCCAGTTAATCGCTTCGAAGGAGACGTACTGCCAAGATTCATATATGATTTATCAGTAGTGGGAACGCCACTTATTGTTAGATTCTCGTATGAACCAGCACCGTTAATATTGCGGTAATTACCAAAGTTTTCAACACTTCTACTAATATGCCCATTGCCACTAACCAATGGGTCTACATGGTGATAAATAGCGCCATCGTCATCATCATACTTATCCCATAAAGACGCTGATGTAAGACGTAAAGGTTGTGGCTTCTTAGGTTTATCCTTACCACGGCCAACGGTTGCAGAACCAGATATATTCATATATGATCCATCGTCAACAGATCCCGTACTGGGTAGAGCTGGTATACGAACATTGACATACTTTTGTACCGGTGGTTTAATGTTACTACTTGTATCTACATTAACTGCGTCCATAATTGCTGGTACTTGGTTAGAATCAGCATTATTAAGATCTATCTTCTCTGATTTATCAACTGTGTCTTTGATATTTGAATCAGAACCATCGTTAGCACTGTAATTACATTGAAATCGCTTCCATAATTCCTCATACTCTTTTGCACGTTTGTCGTTAATTGACGTTTGGCTGCCATCTGATCCTTGAGCGTCAATCTTCTTTGAATCCGTTTCATTGTTGTTTACAGAAGAAGTTGACGAGTAATCCTTTCTGTCATTGTTGACTTTTATAATAACATTATCCTCTTCACGTTTCGGCACTGCTTGATCAAAATCAAATTCAACTAAACTGATAGGCGATCGCGGTGGAGCAGAAGGGGGACCATTTCCTGTTGATGAGTCTTGTTTAATATCATCTGGTCGTATACCGCGTGATTCATCTAATACCTCAGAACTAATATCAGTAGCGTAAGTACCATAAGAGCCTGATGTCCTACTAGCACGGCTCCTGTTTGTTTCTGAAATTCTCTTTGAGTTAGATTTACCAACAGGTGGAGCAGCCACGTTTTTATATGCACTAGTGAAATCGGCCGAGTTTCTCTGCTGTGAGAAATTAGCAAAAGAGGCGCTACGTTTAGCATTAACCCAATCAGACGTTGATTCTTGGTTTGGTGGATTGGCAAATAAGTTAATATCAGCAACATTGGGTGTATATTTTTCAGTCTTTCTGTCTATGGTGGTATCTTCGACTGCTTCAACAGGATCAGCACGGTTTTTAACAACACTTTCTCTGTGCCGACCCCTTTTGGGCTTCTTCATGCGTGCACTCACTCTTAGCATACAACGTTGGAAGAATGTTGGATCCCTTCCAGAACGTTGTAGATCATCAAACATCCCAGAGCCATGAAGGTCTATATCCTTTGAGTGTCCTAGAGAAAAAGAATCAAGAACAATAACTACAACAACAAAGGTTAGTATTTAATAATAAGGCATACAAGCAAAGCAGAGGTCACTTACCAGGGAGAGCAAGGTTTTGTCCTTCATTGTTTGTCACAAAATCAAACGTTCTCATGATGCTATCCCCATCCTGAGTTGCTAGCTTATAAATATGTCCTCTCATTTGATTTGATCCAAGCGTTTCAAACATAAAGCCACCTTCGATTGAGGCATATCTTGATAGTTCCTGGAAGGTCCATCTGCCAACACATCGAAATGTTTTCGTTGATGTCAGACCAAAGAAGCGGCTATAAATACGGAGTGAGGCTTCTCCAGCTTTGACTTTTTGTTTCTCGGGTATTCTAACAACATATCGCCTCTCTGAAAGAGAAGATAGCAAGCTAAATGTTACATTGTGTACACCAACAGTAGCATAGCTATGATGTCATTGTAATTTGGTCACATGATTTATCAATGCAGAGAATCAAGCTAAAAAAAATTTCTTTTGAGGTAAATGAATCAGTGACAGACTAAAGAGAATGTTGCTTTAAAGCTCTCATCTCAACACACAGGCACTAGCTGAACACACCTAAACATAAACACACCTAAACATTTTTAAGGATGGCAAATTCTCTAGCTTAGGTAAAGTTAGTAATTTGCAATAACATTAGCATCAATTAAATAGCGTACCACTTCCGTAATGATTTTGAAGATGTGTTTTCCATTTATCTTTAATTTCATTTGTGTTAAATGCCAAATAAACAGTTTCGTTGGCAGTTATAACGGCAAGACCATGTTCTACTCTATCTGTCTTTTGAAGTGACGTAATTCCACAAAATCCAAGCAAATGAATCATACGTTTGTGTCCTCCTCTCCGTTTCGCCTGACTGGCATCTTTATAGAACACCAAAGCATTTATATCTAAAATAGACAATCACTTATAGGCCTACAATTTTGAGACAGTGAAGTTTCAGTTAGTTACATAATTCCAGACATGTAAAGCGTTTAGTTGGTGGACATTATTCACAACTTCACAATACAAAAAGTTAATAATGCGTTCTCGTTGAGGCTTTAAGATTTGTCAAATTCAATTTGAAAATAATTTTATTTCTAATACTCGTTACTTGTTTACATGCAGATTTAATCATTTACTTTAAAATAATTGATAACTTAACAGAAATGGATACATCTTCATTTAAAAACGCTTGCTTACGCCTCTTTTTAGATCAAATGTGTACTGTAGCGTCATTTATAATTCATTATCTTTAAATACTCGCTCTGCGAAAAATGGATAGATGGTTAAATCTAGATTTAAGTCTAATGACTTAGCTATCAAACCATTTTAAATATTATTATTTGTAAATAATCACATTTCTGTAGATCGACCATTGGATCACATCTGCGACATTCGCATGGTATCATTTGCAATTGCCATAAAAATTTCAGAGTTACAAAAAAATCCAAAAATCACCTTATTTATAAAATGCTTGCAATTCGGCAGATCAAATACATAAGACTGGGTCTGTGCTTACTTATTAACACTGTTAAAACTGCCTGATGATCGCAATGAAGCGTGAAAATTTAAGTTACAGAAAATGAATGCGTAGTCTTTGACTCCATTATTATTATTATTCACGCTCTGTCAAATGACATCGAGCACTATCTCAACTGCTGTTAGATACCATATTATCATTATTATTATTATTATTATTATTATTATTATTGTTATTGTTACTGTTATTATTATTATTATTATTATTATTATTATTATTATTATTATTATTATTATTATTATTATTATTATTATTATTATTATTATTATTATTATTATTATTATTATTATTATTATTATTATTATTATTATTATTATTATTATTATTATTATTATTATTATTATTATTATTATTATTATGATCATCATCATCATCATCATCATCATCATCATCATCATCATCATCATCATCATCATCATCATCATCATCATCATCATAGCCTTGATAAAACATTTGAATTCTGCAAAAAGTGGAAATTAAATATCAACTACAACAAATCCAAGGTTATGCTTTTTCAAAAATCCTCACATTTCGATTGTCCAACTTTTTATCTTAATAATGAAATTCTCAGTAATGTCTCCTTATATAACTACCTTGATTTCTCAGGCAAACAATCAGACGGTATAAAAGAACTTTGCCAGAGAGCAAAAAAAGCCTGGTTTTTGGCAACACGTTTTTCAAGTAAATCATCTTTAAATTCTGTTGACATTTACAAATCTGCTACCGTAACTCTAGTAACTTGGCCAGCAGGGGGAGATCTCCTTTTCCTTTTAATTATTGATGTTCAATGCAGCATGTACAAATATCTTTTTTGACTATTGGCAGTTGATAACGACTCATTGATCTCTTGAAGGCATTCGGTGAGCTATCTCTACAATCTGGGAAAACATGGTTATCGCAGGTAAAATGTTTACTGACAGATCTAGGAATCGAATATCCCAAACTAGCTAAAAAAGACTATTCAGATGCCCAAAATAAAAATAAAATTCTAATTGCCATTAAAACTAAATTAGAAGCAAACTTTAAAATAAACTAATCTCGTTTGTAACAATCATGGAGATCAAAGCAACCAATAAAATTCTATACAAAAATTAAACACGGTTTTTATCCAGAATATTACCTAAACCTCCGTGATAGCTCTTCACGTAATGCAATCACAAAGTTAAGAACTAGTTCACATTCCCTTAGAATCCAAACTGGGCAATACAATCATGAACATCGAGATGATGCTTGCTTGTTCTGTGACAGAGGATAGATCGACGATGAAATTCATTTACTTAATAAAGACCAGTGTAATCAATTCTAAACTGAAGTTGAGACGTTGATCCATAATTTCAAGTATCTTCCTGTCGCTACCAAACTGACTTTTCTCTTCAATCATGAATGAACAAAACTGTTTAGTTTTCTTGGTTACTTCCTTAAAAAATCATTCTCGTTACGGCATATATCAGAGTAAACTCGTATACTGGGGTTATAATAGCTTAAAACTTTATGTTATCTTAATTAATATAATTTAAATGTTTATAAGACGTCGAGTGGTTTAATGTGTATAAGAAATGCATGAACTGTTTTGGCAGTCAGCTTCATTTATTTGTAAATAACATTTCTTTATAAATTTATATTAAAAGAATTTGACATGCACTTACCACACACCTGTATTGTAGGGTATATTGGTAATAATAATAAACAAACAAACAAACTTCATTAAAATGATAAAAGTCATTATAGTTAATTATATATATAAATTATTCAAGCATTTATGCATCTGCCAGACACCTGTATCAAGGTAAGGTACATTGGTATGATAAAAAACAAACAACAAACATTATATTGTGATGTCACTGTTAGATGTAGATAATATTTTACTGACCTGAGTTGGGTGAAATCGGTCTCAGAACAGCATATCTCTCCTTCCACTGAAAATCAAACAGTAAGAAAAGAGTTATAATCTTGTAATCATTTGAAACCAAAACACATGGTAGGGAATATCATCCGTGTTGTTTGTGCCAGTACGAAAAACAAGTGACACAAATACGCTTTCTTTCGTCGGCAAAAAGACATTAAGAGCAGACAGATCAAAGACACAAAGAGAATAAGACTTGTAAACAAGACGCACGCCAAACCCAGGCGCAGGCTAGTTCTTCAATGTCGACTTTCTGACATCATAAGTTATATAAAACATGAGATCAGTTTTTACAAGGTACCATACTAGCTTGATATTGGTATTATGATTCACAATCAAGTTTAAATTTCATCACAAATGAAGCTATATTTTATCATCACACACGAATCTAGAATCTGAGGGAAGATCAATCGCCCTAGACAGATGTGCAACAAATGCAGACATTTATAAACCAAGATATATTCCTAACTCGATCTATACGTATTTCGGTCTCAGAGATCAAAAACAGGTTGATATAAAGTAGCAAGGTAGCGCTTTTTAACATCATGTGAAATGTGAACCAATCTTGTTGAAAGATCGGTTCGTTGTAAATATTTTGACATACCTTCACACAGGAATAGGTCATCGCCTAATTAAATAGCTGGTTTGTAATATGTCAACAGCACAGACTACTACTGTAAATAAAAGGGCTACTTGTAAATTATGAGACAGCGCAACAAATAGATAAATTGTAGCAGATATAGTCTACACTATTGGCAGCTGGCCTCTATATTGATTCTTCTTCTTATTTACTGAGCTTAAGATGCGGAATCAAAAAAGTTTAGTCTATTAACACAATCGAAACATCGTAATAACAAAATAACAGACTAACAAAATAAAACAGGGGCCCGGTTCACTGTCGTTTGAATAAAAAATCAAGTTATTTTAATGGAGGGTTATGGACTTAATCGTTACTACAAGTGGGACCAAACGACTAGGCCTAAACGGACATGGAGATGTTCGGCACAATAGTTATCTCGCAATTATATAACCTACCTTCTTGCCTTCTCGATATAAAATCAAGTCCTGTATCACGTCCATGGTAAAACAACCATAATTCTCAATTCCGTAAATTAAAAATCAGTAAGTAAAGATATCTTTAAAGGCATTCCAATAGTGCAACTCATAAACGAAAGGGGTTGTAAAAGTTTCTTTATCATCCGCTGCCTCTGCTGTCAACAACGCAACGTCCTACGCATAGAAATTCATTGTTTTCCTGTCCACCATTTTGCGAAGGGGAAATAGCAGGTAGAAAGTAGCTTTTGGACAAATTAACGAAGTATGATTGGTAGACACAGCATCATAGTCACTGCTTTTTAATGTAATCATCATTGTGTCATGCAAGAACAGACAATCAGAAGTGTTACTTTTTTCATTCAAAATGTATCACATCTCAAATTGTAACTAAATTAACCACTAATGTGTCTCCTTTATGTGTGTAACGCATTCATAGCTACAATATTGTGAAAATAAAATAAATTTTCAAATTCAAATTTTTAAATAATAATATACAGTTACTTATTTAATTATCGACGACGAGAGGTATGATGTGAAGATTTCTTGTAATGATTTGGCGATTTGCTTCTTCTTCGTCTTGAATCTTTCGACCGTTCATAATCTCGACTTGATCTACGTTTTCTATCTTTATCCGCATCTGCCGAAGAATAATAACAAAATACATTCTAGTAACCATGGTTGCATCTGCACATCTGCATTGGTTCCATTGAATTTCAGGATAGATTAAACAAGGAACACTTTTTTATGCAAATTGTGCATTTATAATTATATATCTATTTACAAGTAGACCTAATCTCAGCATCAGTAATATAATCATAGCATATAAAATACACTAGTGAAGTGAACCCGCTCCGCCGGGTGAAACTTTCAAATGATTTGAAAAAAAAAAAAATGGAAAATTTAATTGCTAGAAGTTAGCCCAAGTGACAAATAAACAATAGAACTGAAAACCTTCAGGGTGCGAAAGATATTGCGTGACAAACATGAAAATGTAATTCGTTCTTTCTATTGAGCCGAAAGAGAAATCGTACGAAAAAAAATACGCTTCGGGCCGTCAATCGAAGGAATATAAAGATATGAACATAAAACATGGCCTATGTTTCCGCAAAAATTTATAAGATACCCCACGTAAAGTATGGAGTTGATACGTTTACTATGAGAAGCTTGAATCTCAAATACAGTAGATACAGACAGACATACATCGACGTTTATATAGTAGATAGATATTTGATTGACTGCAAAGCCTAAGTCCGGAGCTATGATGAAATAGGCATAGGCTACCAATTGAATTGAGACGTTTAAAGTAAATACCACAATCAAAACATGTCCTATGTTTTCCAAATTGTTAAAATTGCACATCAAAAGTTTACGAATTGTATGCCTATTTAGCGTTTATAACTTGAAACAATTAAACTGATATGTTGGTACACAATTAACAGAAATTATTCATCATCAGATAATCAGCGATCCTTTCAACACTTTAAAATTTAAATTAAAACTACGACGTATGTTAGTGTTATGCCGACTATTAATTATAACAAATACGAAAACACAAAAATAACCAAGGTCAATGATAAAATATTTTTCCTTCCGGGATTTTAAATTGTGCTTTCAAGATTTCCCGAGTGATTAAATCATGTAAATGCTTTCCATTCATCTGGTCATTTTAGGGGCTATTGTCATAAAAATATGATAAAAACTGCACCTATTTATTCATCTTTCTCAGAAAAGAAAGCAGCTTGCATACAGCAATTTCTTCCCCTTCCTACTGGATTTGGGCTAGCCCCCAGGGACTCTCAGCCCCAGAATCCCCCACTTTATCAAACCCTGAAAATAAGGCATTCATATTTGCTACTAATAGTTTAACGATTTAGGCTAGAGCAAGCAATTATTGAATGTGGTTGTGAGGTCTGAATAATTCTGAAGATTATGCAAAACCACATTGTTAAAATAATACTTGGCATTAAAATCTTATAGTTTAGCATGTTCTATCAACTGAAGTAGGCCTACCTATAAATCAATGCTCAGTTCTAATGGAATATCAGATACAAAGAACAAGGAAAATTAGTGAATAATCAGGAATTTTAATTGAAACATTTATGATAACACTAAGCTTTTATAGGCGATGAATAATTTGCCTTATTTCTAATTTCTGTATTATATTATTGGCTATGCGCCTTTTGAAAAAGCAACCATGAAGTCGGCTTAAAGATGGGTTAGCTACTCAATAAATGATGATGATAAGTAGTACTCAACTGAAAGAAGAACAAAATTTGAATTCAAAACTTGAATATGAAAAAATACATGAAAGGTTATAATTCAACTGTTGAAAGTAAAAATAGTGATCAATTTTCCATGATCAGTTTTTCTTTATGGAATTAAAATGAATTTGCATTAAATATTTGTCATTAATCATAGAATAGTGTATAAATAGAAAATGATGTTAAACTATTAAACTTAAATTATGACACCCCTCACCTCTTTCTTTATGTGATGATGATGGAGTTCTATTTTTTCTTCGTTCTCCGTAATGTGTATCTTTTACCTCATGCTTCAGGGACTTTGTAGATGAAGAATGCGCAAGACTACTACGGTGACTTGATTTACTGTTGCTATGGTTACGCTTACTACCATTATCTGAACTAGTCTTGTACAAGGGATCTGATTTGTGCTTATGTGTAATGTCAACACCAAAAAATGTATCAGAAGTTGGTCCTTTTTGTCGAACACGTGCTTTTGTTTGAGGTCTTGAATTCGGACGTTCCCTTGAGCGTTCTTCATTAGCAAAATCATCCTTGTAGCGTTTTGGAACATGATATTGCTTCGTCCGGTCATTGGACTGAGTAAATCTTTGATCAAGCAACGGTGGTGGATTGCGTCTATGCATTGATATCCCAGGCAGCTTTAGATCTAGCAATGACGTCAGCTTTGAGGGATCTGAATTTCTTCTGGTGTTTAAGTTGTGGCCACGATTTGGATCAGAAATATGGTTATTATTATCGCTTCGTATTGTATTTGGAAATCTCGCTCTCTGAAAATTATTATTTGCATGGGGTGTTTGTCTATCCCTTCTTTCCTCAATTCCGAAAAAGTCATCATTCAATCTTTTCTTAACACTGATCGGAATTTCCATTAGTGGTCTAGGGTTAGAAACCGCTTTGTTTCTTTCTTCTTTCTTGATCTTTTCTCTTGGTCCATCTCTGGGTTTATCGTTAGACGTGGCTGAACGTTTCGGTGATCTGTTATGTGCTCTGTCACTGTTTGTTGGTGATGTCCTCCTTCTGTAGTGTCTCTCTGGCTTTTGTGTTTTATTGTCTGTTATTTCCTTTTGATCATTGGAACGAGAAGCAACAGCACCTCTGTCCCTGTTCTCTTTCAATTTGCTGTGTTCTGGTAGCTTGACTGCTGATGAAACACTTTTGTTGAAACGCCAGCTCCTCTTCTCGTCGTCATCGTCGTCGTCATCATCTGTTGATTTTGATGACTTTGCAGAATGAGATCTTTTTCCTTCAGACGACGAGTAAGATGATGATGATGACGATGATGACGATGACGAAGAGTAAGATGAACCTCTGCTCGATGAAGAGGCATCACTGTCGATAGATGAACGGTCGGCATTCACATCAATATCATAGGCATTATGAGATGTTGGGATTTCCGGGGGTTCTAATGGTTTATGATCAGTTAATTTACGCTTCAAATCAGATACTGGTAATGGCTTCAGTTTCTCAGGTAATTCAACAGTTTTGGTTTCTGTTACAAGTAGATCAGCAGATTGGTTAACAGGATTTGATTTTGGTAATGTGGCATTAGACGGATTTGCTGTTGCTACAGTAGGTGGTAACGGTGTGGCTATTACAGGTTGGTTTGTGTGGCTGGCAGGTTTTGCATTTGAATTTGGGACATCATAATTGATTGATGCAGCTACTTTACAAGTGGGGCGCGGCTTTGTAATTGTTTTAGAGATATGCATTCTACTCTCATCAGCAATGGCAGGTGGTGTTATTTGTTCTTTAGCTGTTTGATAGGTGTCACAATCTTCATCTGGTTCATTATTCAATTCAATTGTGTCTTTAATAATAATACTACAGTTGGGTTCTTCTTCTGCTGCCGAGGTTGATGATATATCTGTGCTATTGTCATCGTGATTTTCAAGGCATGATGTAATACTGGTATCATCACTGTCCGCAAGGGGGCTATTTTCATAAAAACCAATTCGATCGTTCCGTACTGTAATCACTAACTTTTCATGTGATACATAATCATCAGTGCTTTGAGATTGTAAATTACGTTCATCTTCTATTAAAACGGTAGTTGAGGAATGCTCATAACTTTCTTTCTCTTCGGGAACATCCGTTACGGATTTAGGTTGATGACGCAGCAGAACTCGAAGGTCATCAAACTAGAAAAAAGACATTAGAGTCAGGGTACAACAACAGTGGTTCAGATGGCAGAGCAAGCGAACTTCAGACAGGAGAATATCTGATAGACAGTGGATCAAATCCCCCGAAGGTCAACTCAGCCTTGACTTTATCTGAAACATGAGTACCATTTGAAGATGGAGGATGGAATGGTCCAGAGGGAATTGCATTGTGAGTTAAAAATGTTTCAAGACTCAGGAAGGCTAAACCATTTGCCAGAAGCTGATTAGCTCGAGTGAACATTTTCATTTACATAGAAACTTACGTCTGTTCTCAGGTGAGATTGATTGAATTGTAAGTTTGAAAATTCGTTTGTTTCTTTTTCAGGAAAATGACGTACCACTCTGACATCCTAAAAGTTACAAAACAAATCAAAACACATCCCAAACAGAGATAAATAATTATTACATATCTGATTATTTCATTTTTTACGTTTCTGTTAAGAAATTCTAGCGGCTACACCTCTTCATGTTTAGCTTGGCCCTAGACAGGATTATCACTGCTGGAAGTATGCACGCTTTCTCTGCATAGTCGATGAGAATTAAAAGTACCTTTGTCTAGGCTAAGTCGTAACGATGTGTCAACCACATAAAGACTTGATAGAAAAATATCAAAAAAACTAAAAACTGTTGACTGTTTTTTTTAGGGACCTAGCCAAGTGAAATGAGTAGGATTTGTTTTAGTGTAAACTGTCTTATGCAGTAAATTCTTGCAGCGTCATTGAGCATGTTGAATCTGATCTAGTTTGCGGATTGACAAAAACGTCAGACGGTGCGACTGTTCTTTTATGACTTGTCTAGTGATACATTATTAACGTAATATATGTGACCAACATCCTTCTAAAATCTTGACAGATGGACATGAGTCCTTGGAAATAGCTTGATTCTACGATGGCCGCGGAGGGCCACGTTAAAACGCTCTCATTATTACACCAAAATAGTCAGACACCATCGACCCCGCCGTACCGCGTGATATATAAATATGTGATTGGCTCGTTTCAATATAGCGGATGTCTGGCTAGAGGCTTTTATATACAAACTTCAAATTTCAAAATTCTGACTTTCAAACTTCAAACAACTTCAAATTTTCGACTTTCAAACTTCAAACTTCTGACTTTGTTTAATAGACAAATCCGGCTAAATCGAATGTATGTGTTTCCCTGTTTGCAGTGCAACAGCAAGAATTTCATTTGAGGATGTAAACATTTCTGCTGCAAAATATCCAACTTTCAACGACTCTTAGTTAACATTACTGTATTGAAATTATATCTAACCCTATTTAAATAATGGATTAATGAATGAAAAGGGTAAAATTAAACGTCCAGCTCTTTTTGACGAAGAGACCGAAGGATACTTGTAGTTCCAAGTCTGTCGGTCACAAAGTTAACAGAAATTATTCTGACAAAACGAAAAGCTTAAAAGAAGATTATATTATATTTATACTGAATTCCAGTATGATTGGGATTTCGAAAAACCTGTAGCATGTAATAAATTAGACACACATGGTTCTACAGTATATCAATGTTTGTTACAAATGATTTGATTTTAAATAACTTTGTTGCTGTTCTTGTCAACAAAATTGAAAAAATTAGCAACAAGAAGTTGCTGTTTCTTGATACTACCAGACGATTTGTAGTTTAATTTTCGATATCAGAGCTCATTATATCCCATTTCAAATCTTGATATTGACCATAAAATGTCATGTGATTATTGAGAATAATTTCTGTTAAAGTGTCATGTGAATATTGAGAATAATTTCTGTTAACTTTGTACCGACAGACAGGTTTGGAACTGCAAGTCTCCTTCGCTGTCTTCATCATTAAAAGAGATGCAAATGTGATCTTGCCCTTTCGGTCCATCAATCCAATATACAGACAGTATCATGTATATTTCCAATAAGTAATCTGTTAACTAACTGTTGAAAGTTGGCCATCATACATGCAGCTAAAATGTTTACATCCTTAAATTCTTGCAATTTTTCTGCCAAGGATAAGACATCAAAATCTTCAAAATCAACATAAATAAGACACGAAACACGCCAAAATCCATGTCGACAAGGCAACTATAGACATAGAAGTAAGTTTATAAATTTAGGAAGCAAATAGATATCCAAAAATCGCATTTATGCATTTAACTACTGCCGAAATGTTTATGCGTCCAATCGTTCGACCGTAGGTCTAAACAGTAAACACAAAATGCATGCACGTGATAACACATTCGATCTATCCGAATTTGTCAATTGAACGAAGTCGGAAGTTTGAAGTTCGAAAGTCGGAAGTTTGAAGTTTGATATTAATGAGAGCCTTTCAAAATTGGCCCGCCTCGGCCATCATATGATTCTACCCAATATAGTAACTATTTTTAACGTTTAGTATGTCTGTGAGTGAATTTCATAGGAAGATTTATTTTTCCACAATCTAAATCATGTGACTTAATACTGACTCAATGTAGGCCTACCTACAGACAATTGTTAAAGCACAAACTACAAAGTATTTTTTGTACTTATTTGGAATTATTTTGCAAGTTATCATTTAAGCCACGCACAGTAATATAAATTTTTAATTCTAATTTCTTAACAAGCATAATATAACTTCAAAAATTAATTTTTATTCAGGACATGACGTGTCAAAAATTTAGAAAAAACTATATGGTGTCTATGGTATAGTTTACATTCAGATTGAAAACCATTGTAACTTCAAAATAATCAATAACCTGATAAAAAGGATACATCTTTAATCAAATAATGTCTCTTTCTAGATCAAATGTTTGCTGTACGCTGTGCATAAATATTTATACTTGTTTCGTCATTCCACAAAAAATGTTGATGATAATGTTTGTTAAATGAGATGTTCGTTTTCGTTTGATAGAAGCCATTTTAAAAGTTTGTCATTGACAGAGGCGCTTCTGCAATAAGGAAGCTAGAGTAAAGTAATGTTCAAAGCTGTTTTATTCGAGTCGCAAACAAAGAAAGATGTTTCTTCTAAGTGTTAAAATGTTTATTCTTATTTAAAACAACCAACGTTGTTGATGTCATGTCCAATATCAAGTTCGAAGTGATGGTAATTTTCACAACAAAGGTAAACGCTAACAATGAAATGACTATCATTTGTTTGAAATTCAAAGAAACGGGACATTAAACGAGTTTCATAACAAAACGGGTTTGAAAAAGCGGGATAATTAAAAGCGAGAAGGGATATTAACCGAGTTCGACTGTATTACATTTTTCAGTTAACTACAGACAACATAACTGATAGTCACCCCGTAAGCACAAATGCTTGTTTATTTGGGGGACATGAACAGATTTAAAGAGAAATACAAACATGTGTGCCTCGACAAGGAATCGAACACCGGCCTCCCGCACAGAGTCCGGACACTCTGCCACTGAGCTACCAGTGCACATATGTCAAGATACAATTAGTATATCGCGCGCTTCAAATGAAACATATTCTGATTTTCAGTTTCTTTGAATTTGTGAACTTGAAAATCACTAAATTAGCTGGAACGTTTCTACTCTTGAGAGTATGTTTTTCGATGCTTAAGTTTTGTGGGAAGCAAAATAGATTGCCATTACAGAGCTATGCCATCTTAAACGTAACATGATTAATCTGATTTAAAGTCTGTCAGACAAACCACGAGACTTGTGACTTTGTCATTATGAAGCTTCCTTCCTCAGCAACATTTGGGTAAAACATGATAAACACCACCTTGAAGGCATTTTTCAGCAAGAAGTAATTTCCAAATTAAAAAAATAATTATTTTTTTCAAGCCACATTCTGCTACATATATGTGAAGATAGCTTATTCCGACTTTGATGTTACATATATTTTTGCTGTAACAATCAGCAGGAAAGTTGAAAAAGAATCAAGAGATATGAAGGAATTCGATCTATGATCCAGGAAGGATTAAGATCTATGACACAACAGATTGAGCGGAAATGTTATCTGTGAGAGCACCAAGCAAGGAATGAGTTTACAAGTGCCGAGAGACGGTATTTACATGAGTTACAATGAATGGACGATAATTAGCAATATGACGTTACAGGAAGTTACGACAATGATTACAACACGATTACAATACTACTACACATGCGACTGCCAATGTATGTATATATACAATCGGAATTACAATAACTAGGCCTATTAACTAGAACTAATAACTTGAGCAAAGCAATTAGTGAGAAAGTCGTACAAAGTAACAAGTTAACAACTAAAACATTAACATTTATACAAACAAAAAGTCAGCATGAATATTTATAATGTTTACAGAAAAAGCAGCAAACAGCGAAAAACGTCATTACTTTATTATTAGAAGTGATTATATTTCAGATCCAAAAGATAATCATTATCAAAATCGTTGATGTACTTTTCGATGTTTGAGCACTGTCGTCCCACAGGCCTGAGGCGTACATTCTCACGCGACTAATGTTTAGTGGTGATTACGCGCGGTTAAAAGACATTGGCAAATCCAAACCATCTAGCAGTATTGAATATAAGATACTTAAGCATGTATACTGATCATTAAATTATATTATAACTAAAAACAGGTACTAAAATTGAAATTTTGTTGGCAGTAACTCACCTCACGGTCAGCCATCTTTCTTTTCTTTTCAAAGAAATCGTGAATTATATAACCGAGGCTGGTCTTTTCACGGTTCATCGATCAAGATCAGAAAAGTTTGCGCTCATCGTAGCTGCCCCATAGCAACCCTGATAGCAACCCTAAGCTCTATCTCATTCAAATTATTGTTTCAGAAAGCTTTTATTATTAAATGTCGCAAATATATTCCAAAAGATTGCAAACGCTGATCTTCAATCATCTCATTTCATTCAGGAAATAAATAATTACATGCAATACAAAATTACAAATAACTTCAAGGTCTTCTTCAAGATTTTCTCAAAACAATAATTGTTATCAACATTGTGCATGATTATCTCAAACGGGTTATCTGCAACACACACACGTGCTGTTAAATGCAAGGAGATAAATAATACAGTTGAGTCAAATCAAATTCAAAGGCATTTATACAAATTATTCACACTAAGTATTTTTATGATAGACAGTACTTTATTAAAGGGGACGTGTCCGGGACGGACGGCAGAAGGGGGCTGGAACAATTCCTCGTTCGTTACTATAACAACTGAACAAATACAGTAATTTAAATAAATTATATCGATGGAAATTATATAATTTACAACTTTGCCGACTTGAATGTCTCTATAGTGCTGATCAAAGTGAGTTATCTCTATGAGTGTCTCAACGCACGTTTTGATTCGTCTCAGATACGTCCGCATTGTCCACGTGCGACAGATCACGTGTCCTTTGGGATCAAAGCAATATAAAACCTGGTCACTTGTACGCCAATGCATTTGACTTGGACAACTGCATCGAAGGGCTGCAATTTTTTATTCCCATCTCTCTTCATCATCACCAACTAATTAAGTTGAACATGGCATCTGATGCAGTTAGGAGAAGTTTTCTTTTGCCTGTGGATGGCTCGGAACACAGCCAGCGTTCAGTTGATTATTACTTGAAAACAATCAAAAGGGACGGAGATGAAGTGAGAATTGTGAACATCGTCGAGGCACCTCCAGTGCCAGTGAGTTTGGTTCTAACTGATCCTCTGAAAATCGATGATGAATACAAAAAAGAATTAGAAAAGAAATATAAAATGTCACAAGGGATCCTTGAGAATTACCGACTACAATTAGAATCACAAGGCGTTAATTGTCACCTCCATGCAGACACTGGGGCAAATGGACCAGGTCAAACGATTTGCTCCCTGGCAGAAGAAGGCAAAGTGGATGGAATTGTTATGGGTGCAAGAGGATTAGGATGGATCGGTCGCACATTCCTTGGCAGTGTCAGTAATTACGTATTACATCATTCTTCAGTTCCGGTAACCGTGACTCCGCCTGAATACAAACCGCATGGCTTGGTACCACTCACTGATGATGATGTAATGAAATGTGTACTTGGGCAAGCGTAGATCAGCGATGATTAAACATAATGATCAACAGACTGTATAAATGTATCATTTGTATTATAAAATTTAAGAGTTTGTACACAACGATGTACAGTAGCTATTAAATCGTTACCCACGGCAACGGAAAAGTAATAACTTACTTCCTAGAAAAAGCCTGGGACGGACAGAATATACCGCCATTTTTGTTTTGGAGCATAGCTGTAACAGTAAACCAGTTTTATGTGTTTACAATTTAACTTCTTGGATTTTGTGTGTATGTTTTGACGAAAAAAACAGAAATCATATTATGAATATCAATTCTCACGTTTAGTTTTTGTATTTATTTGATCCCAATGAATCTTTGGACGAAACCATCAATCTCCTGAAGACGATGGAGCGCTATACCAAAGTGAAGCAGATAGGCGAGGGGTCATTCGGTAAAGCCCTGCTTGTCCGAAAGAAGGAGGATAACAGAAATTATGTAATGAAATTGATAAGCATTTCAAGGGTACGTATCAACATTCAACATGTTCACATAGTTTTATTTTCCTCTGAACTTGAGGGTTGAGCCTGACTCCTGACTTGGGCATGTTCTTGTAGCTTTTAATTAGGCCTAGTTAATTCTCTATAGATGAATTCTAAAGAACGGAATGAAGCAAGGAAAGAGGTGAGCTCAATAGGATCCATAAAGCTTAAGTATGACATTCAGTACCTTATATGTATGTACTTGTGTTTAGGTGAAGGTCCTTTCACAGCTGAAACATCCAAATATTGTATCTTATCAAGAATCATTCGAAGGTAACAACCCAGCTAAATAAATTATATTTTGTTTTATAAAATTGCAAAAATAATTGAAATAACTTATCAACTGTAATTGGTTAATTAAGAC
This sequence comes from Haliclystus octoradiatus, assembly GCA_916610825.1. Taxonomy (NCBI): domain Eukaryota; kingdom Metazoa; phylum Cnidaria; class Staurozoa; order Stauromedusae; family Haliclystidae; genus Haliclystus; species Haliclystus octoradiatus. The sequence continues at coordinate 551,275 of OU744448.1, forward strand.
TCTTTTATTTTTCACAAAAATGGAAAAATAAAATGGGTAGGCCTAGGCCTACCTGACTGCATTGTTGTGCGGATGCGCGGATGATATTTTATTTCAAAGAAGGTTTATTACCAATTCAAGGAAAATGCGTGGGGAATATATTCCCCGTGCACGACAAAAAACGCAGTCAGGTAGGCTTACGCTCGAAAGCATAGAACATTCCATCTAAGCTTCAACTAGTATGTCAAAGGCTTGCAACCAAATCACGAAAAATTAAATGTTATTTGTAATGAAGAAAACCTTGTTGGTAAAGTAAACTATAGATTGTTTTATATCGGGCCTGTGTTATATATATTTTATATAAATAATGTTTACGTACTGTATAACTAATACATCGCATAACTGATATCGCTTCCTCTCACCTTCAGAATCTGGAAATTTACATATCATCATGGACTATTGTGAGGCTGGTAAGTAACTTCTGTCATGATCAAAACCGATTAGATATGTTGTGTATTTATGTATTTCATGTTTGAAATATTTACAGGCGATTTGTACGAAAGGATTGTGCAACAGAGGGGAGCTCATTTCCCAGAAAGTCAGGTAGTCTGATCTCATTCGCTTTATTGTAAACGTTATAGAAAGTATTTTATAGCTACAATAATTGCTGTTAAATATAGCCCTGCAAATCATAGTTACTTAGACATTTCACTAACAGTTCCCCTGGAAATCATAGTTACTTAGACATTTCTTTAACAGTTCCCCTGCAAATCATAGTTACTTAGACATTTCACTAACAGTTCCCCTGGAAATCATAGTTACTTGGACATTTCTTTAACAGTTCCCCTGCAAATCATAGTTACTTAGACATTTCACTAACAGTTCCCCTGCAAATCATAGTTACTTAGACATTTCTTTAACAGTTCCCCTGCAAATCATAGTTACTTAGACATTTCACTAACAGTTCCCCTGCAAATCATAGTTACTTAGACATTTCACTAACAGTTCCCCTGCAAATCATAGTTACTTAGACATTTCACTAACAGTTCCCCTGCAAATCATAGTTACTTAGACATTTCTTTAACAGTTCCCCTGCAAATCATAGTTACTTAGACATTTCACTAACAGTTCCCCTGCAAATCATAGTTACTTAGACATTTCACTAACAGTTCCCCTGCAAATCATAGTTACTTAGACATTTCACTAACAGTTCCCCTGCAAATCATAGTTACATAGACATTTCACTAACAGTTCCCCTGCGAAAAACAGTCCAGGAATTCATAAACAGTTCATGAACTTTAAACGGCCCAATTGCAATGAACCTTCATGAACAGTTTATGAACAGATTATCAAAAGTCCATGAAAATTAGGTCATTTATAACGCACATTGACTATATTCATGAACTGTTCATGAACTCAATAAATTTTTCGGTTCACAAATCCATCAATAGTTCCTGTGAATTGTTAATGAGAATATAGAGTTTCATTGAGTTAGTTACACAGCTACAGAGAATATATATAGATCAATTCTGTCTAATTGAAGAAATGTGTTTAACAGGCATAATTTAATTTCCTGTGATCAACGGAATTCCTCCTTTTCTATCAGCTCCATAACAAAGGAAAACACTAAACGTTGAAAACTTCATTTCAGATTTCAAAGCAGATTGTCATTTGGTTAAGCCGTTTTTTATTTAGAGACAAATAAGTAAAATGTTTAGTGTTTTTTCCGGTGTAAACTCTCTTGTTGAAAATATACCGGTTTCTGTTGGAGGAAAAAAGTGAGATACAAAATTTACCCAAAATCGTCACTTTGACTGCATTTTTGAAGGAGAAATCTTCGCGCAAAGTAAAAACACAAGAAGATCAAAAAAATGTTCTCTAACTAAAGAAGCAATCTACCAATATCCGGGATATACACTTTAAGGCTTTCTTCCCTTTTGACTGAACTTTATTCACATGCATGGTTTAGGTTTTAGATTGGTTTGTTCAGCTCTGTTTGGCATTGAAACACATCCATGACAGAAAAATCCTTCACAGAGATATCAAATCACAGGTCTGACTATCATACCATCTCATCATCTCATTTCAAAAATTATTGTGAAATAAGTTACCTGGAACTGTGTGCCGTTTTGTTTTCTTATATAGAACGTATTTCTAACACGGCACTCAATTGTGAAGTTGGGGGATTTTGGAATTGCTAGGGTTTTGAAAAAGTAAGTCACCTATTGTGTGTAGTTTGACGTCTAAAAAACAGACGATTTAATGTTCGTAAACTGCTTATTAGGTGTTCATGAAGTTCATATACAGTTCATGAACTTGGTGAATTTTTTTTTCAGGTGATATGTTGAGTGTGTGCATGCTGTTTAATGTTTGGGCTTGTTTATGTTATGTTTACGTTTGTTTGTGTTATGTTTGGGCTTGTTTATGTTATGTTTGCGTTTGTTTATGTTATGTTTGGGCTTGTTTATGTTATGTTTGAGTTTGTTTATGTTATGTTTGGGCTTGTTTATGTTATGTTTGAGTTTGTTTATGTTATGTTTGGGCTTGTTTATGTTATGTTTGGGCTTGTTTATGTTATGTTTGAGTTTGTTTATGTTATGTTTGGGCTTGTGTATGTTATGTTTGAGTTTGTTTATGTTATGTTTGAGTTTGTTTATGTTATGTTTGAGTTTGTTTATATTAACGATACAAGAGACAATAACCAAAACCAGATAATTGTGATAGCTAAACAACAACTGCTTCATTGAGATCTCAGTTACATTAATCTTATATATGAATGTAGACAAAGTTATAAACAATTTATATAGGAGCCAAGACATGGCAATCTAAGATAGTTATTAACTGAGATTCCATAATTTTAATAGATATCATGCCTGATTTTCTCATAGTACAATGGAATTAGCACGCACGTGCATAGGGACCCCATATTACTTGTCACCTGAAATATGTGAGAATCGTCCATACAACAACAAAAGGTATTGTTTAACTTCCGTTGGATTGAATTATTTTAATTTTTAACATATATCATACTATTCTTCCAATTTTGTTTCGTTTTTTAGTGATGTTTGGAGTCTTGGTTGTGTTCTATACGAGATGACAACACTGAAACATCCTGTAAGCTATTATTTGTCAGAGATACAGGCTGCTACTTTTGAACTTAATAATATTATGCAATACACCTTGTTGCCCTTCCCTATCCTATGTTATTGACATCATTCAACAGATTAATATACGAAGATTTGTTTATTGTTTATATACGTACATGCCGCATTTATTAGTCACCAGTGCTGCTGCTATCAACTGTAACAAGATAATGTTTTTGATCTTTTTCAGTTTGAAGCTGGCAATATGAAAAATCTTGTTCTTAAAATTATAAGGTGGTCATTTGAATCAAAGCGCAACTATCTATGTTTCTATCCTTGTATTGTTGTTATGTTTTCTTTCCCACAGAGGATCATACCCTCCTGTGCCGACAAGATACAGTGGAGACCTCAGGGCTTTAGTTGCTCATTGTTTCAAAAGAATCCCATCGTAAGTATTTTTATTTATTAGATTGATTCACGGAAAATAAATCAGTTTTTGAGCTTCAAGAAAGCATCTTCAATTTATAAATACAATCTGTGTATATAATGTGAAACGTACCTATAGCGGCCAGTTATGAGATTAGAACATATTGACCGTGCATGAGAGATTACCTTTCTGCAGAGGTTAACATAATTTATAGCCTAACATAATGAAGTGGCCACTATCTACATACAGGTAGATAATGTATAGGATCACCTTTATACATAAACTTCACTGTATGAAACAAATGAATTCTGAATGGAGCCTCATTCTCACAGAAATGTAAAATTCTGCAACTATATAAACCTACTGATGTTCCACTACAAAAATTCATGCAAAATTTAAGGACGATAGCCATAGAAAACAGAATAGACCGTTTAAATAAGTGTAAATTTTAATACTACAGATTTTATATGTGTATAGACAACGATATGTATTAACTCAGAATGTCATTGTGGCTCGCCTACGTGCAATTCGGATAAGTGAAATTCCCGTTTATCTGCAACCGAGCTTTGAAAAACTATAAACTTTTTTCTCGTCAAGTCTTTTTAAACAATTCCGGTTAAATGCAAATTTGGGTAAATGCAATGAAAATCGCTGACAATTTTGACGGGTTCTATTGTCATCATGTTCCTGACCATCATGCTTTGTTTGTATATACGGTATATATGTGCTTTGCAATGTCAAAGTTTTCTAAAAGATTTTCATATAATTATTATTATTTACCACCAATGATGTCCAACAACATTTTGAAACCATCGATTGAAATTTTCAAAACGGTTATGGAGCCCTGTCCTGTTACATCCTGTTTATGTTATCTATTCATGTTATAATTTATGAAAACGAAACAAATTGAACATTCTTACATTATTTAACAGGCTTTAGAATATTTTCTGTACTTTCATTTAATTTGTTTGAATTGTCAGTACGGTTTCTTTTTCTGCTCCAGAGAGCGACCGTCTGTGAATGCTGTTCTTCGTAAACCTTTTGTTCAAAATAGAATCAAGAAGTTTCTATCTCCAGAAGTAAGTAAATTAAGTTCAGAATGACGCAATGATTATAATTACTCTACTGATTGATTATTATTATTATTCTGATATTTCGACAACCATGAACCAACAACAGGAACATTTTATGAAAAAGTGGTGATTCATGAACTTTTGTTTGCTTCAGAGTCTACCATGTTGGATTGTTTATTACTGTGACCCTGCATAACGTCATCTACCATCTTCGTTCAGTTTATCAATAGTTTATGATTTGCTTCACAATAATTCCATGCATGTAGTCCATAAGCACAAGCAAACAATGGCACTTCTTTTGACTCTGTTTCCAGTAAGTGTTTCTAAATATGTCCATCCAGAAATGCTGTCACCTTTGAAATATTTCTGTGACTTAATTCCTTCCAAACATTTTTCTTCCAAGTGATTATAAACGCTAATTATAATAGCTATTTTGCAGTATATACATTCATGATCTTATTTGATGTGTTTACTATATTTATTAATTATGGCCGGATGTCTTCTCAATCATGTGTAGGAAATCATCACAATGTACATTGTCATTTACGCTTAATTATCCACATAATTATATTCTTCAACTAATTCAGCTTTTGTACTGACTCAAATAATTTATTAACAGCATCTCTGTTATGTTTCAGAAATTAGAAATGGAATTTAATCAGCCTTCTGCCGCAATACAACAGAATTCACGGAAAGTCAAACCAAGACAGCAAACGCCACCTCGTGCATCAGTCCAAGGTACTTCGATGGTATATACCTATCCACAGTTGCTGCGTCATGGTGTTTCTGATAATGTTTTTGTTAATTTCCACTCTTAACATAGAATTTAATCTTGCACCTATGTCCTACATACCACCAAATCAAGCTACTGCAATTCATTTGACATTTTATAGAACAATGAGGGCAACAATAATCTCCATTGAGAATCAATAAAGAGTCAATGAATTGATTGCCTCTTTAGTGTTGTTGAGTTCATACAGTATTTGACATTAATTTAAGCGAAGTAGCAATACGACAGTTTGTGTGGAGAATGGAAATATGAATCAGTTGTATTTGGGGACACATTAACAAAGGGGATCAGTTTGACTCTATATACTGTATGTTTGTCCCGCACTTTTATAAATTAAAAGTTCGTCCTGTGAAAAGAGATGATGATTGTGATGATTTATAATTTCTAGAGAACAATTATTCGTCAATTAGTGTGTTGTCTATTGTCATCACAAATGTCATTCTTTTGATGACAATGCCAACACCAAAATAGGGATACTTTAACACAGTTGTTTCGACCACCAAGTCTACATCATTCAACTTTCAATGATAAAATAGATATTCTTTTGTTGTGACAGGTGGAGGAAAAGCACATGGTCTTGCAGCTGTTTATGGCGTGTCTGTTGCACGAAAGCCTCCAGCCGCAAATAATAGGTATCACTGCCAGTGCAGGTCTAGATCATTCTTAGAACTCAATTTCAACTTTTTGTGTTGATCAAGTTTATTATACTTTCAATAGGAGACAAGCGCCGCCTGGCTCCAAAACTCCAGACAGAGTGAATGTGAGTTTAAATAATGTTTTAATTGTAATAATTTAGAAGCATATTCATGAACTCAATTACAAAGTTTTCATATGACAAGCTTATAAATGTTCATGAAATTTATAAACGTTTTTTGAGGTTTAGGAATAGCTGATGAATTTCATGAACAGTTCATGAACTCAGGACATTTCTTGCAAGAGGTGTTTTGCTATCACATCAAATTGGAATTCTTTACAATTTGGGTTATATTCAGAAATTATTTGTTTCACACAATGAAGTCTATGTATAAAGTTCACCGTATACATCCGCTACCTATTGGTAAAGGGTATTCTTTTGCAATGTTTCGAGCTGTGAATTAATATCTTTTATGTCAGAGTTGTCGGTAGTTATCATGCACGTTAAACTTTTCCCAACATATATGTCTGTCTGGATAACAAAGACAGTATTGTGTCCTCATTCATCCCAGCTTACCATTTCATAATACTAAGAACTGATTGATGGTGACATTTGTCAACGCTCGTCATTTGTTTATTTTGAAATCAGAGGTATTCAGGTGATGCTAGAGAAAAACGTCGACGTGAAAACGCACCACCAAAAGAAAGTGATTACCATAATCAAATGAAGCGAGTTCAACAAGAGCGCTGGCAAAAACAACAGGTATGACATGGCATTTTTTATCATTTGAGTGATTCTGATCCCAAGTAAACGGTGTTTCTGCATTTCATTTCTGCAATGAAAGTTAAATTAAATTTTAATATCAAAATATTGTTTTACTAGACTCAACTATTATCTAACATTAGAGTAGCAACCGAATATATCTGCACCATTCTTTAATTAATCCACTTTTTTCTGTTAATTTGTTGTTAATATCTCCTAAATAAGTTACTATAACACACTCATGCTATAAATGATGATGATTATAATGATGTGTGACGTTTACTTGAAGTTTTCTCATCGTTTTATAATTCAATTATTTATTTCAGATTGAGAGAATCAACCGCGCTAGAGAATCTGGTTGGAAGAATGTCCTTACAAATGATGACAATGATAATAAAAAGGTAAAATTTATCAGTTGATCATTTTCTACCCCACAAGAAAACAGCTTATGAAGAAGTACACAAAAACAGTCCATTCAACGTTGGTCATATGACTGTGTTCATGAACTTTTTATAAGATGATATTTTATGAACTTAACAAATTTTTCGCAGGGAAATAGTTTGATCCCATGGCAGAGTAATGATGATCAAATGGTGTTGTTTACATTTTATTTTCCACCCAAAATAACAAATATCTTACATTTTCAACTGTATCTATTCACTGTCGCAATTATTTTTTTTGAAAAAATGACGAATATTTTTTCTGTCTTTTAGAAAAATGAAGTGTCAAAACCCAAAGCCAATAAACCTGTAAAACCTGTTACGAAACAAAATGAAGAGAAACCAATTGTTCAACCCTTACCAAATCAAATCAGAGTTAATATGGAAGCAAACCAGCAAGAGGCGGATATAAGGAATGATGTAATTCAATTAAGGTAACAATAAATAGTTAACTAATTATTTAATAGATTAAGAGTTAAGAGAAATAACAACGACTTGATGTTACATATTTCTTAATTTTTACAACTCAAAAATAAAATACAAATCAAGTGAGTTCTTATTGATTGATGTTATTTTTGTTAGAAAATCATTAAACGAAAAACGTGAAATTCAAAGTTTTAGATAGTTGTTGTTTTCATCTAAAAACATTAGTTTTATCCACGTCGAAGTCTATAATCTCAATCAAACATATATATAATAATGGTTCAGTTATCTATTTTAAAGAAAACAGTTGAATTTTCGTCTGAATTCCTTTGCTTTCGCTTGTAAGCTTTTGTGGTTCCACTTCTGATGGAATCGCCCATAACTAGAATCCTACTCACGTGACATTGATTGTTGTGAATCGTGTAGGTTGGGTGGTAAAACTCCAGCGGAAGAACGCGCTCAATTAGTCCAAGATTACTGGCAAAGAAAACAAGAAGCTGAATCTAATAAAGCACGCGGAAATGCAGATGTATTCGGAAGGCATCATCTTAAGTCTAACAGAAGTGTTGTCAATAAACCCTCAGTGCCAAATTACAGACAAAATGGTATTTTGATTAATCAAGTGTTATCTGAATATCAGTATCAGATGGTTCAATATGATTGGTTAGCATAATAATTGGTTCTTATTTTATAGATGATAAAAATCAGCAAAATTCAAACATGCAACAAAAGGTAGATATATATTATTGTAAAAAATATATTCTTATGAAACCGGGTGCTACTTCCATTATGAAACATCATTATTTATGTGCAGTGAACTCTATATCCAACATCCATGCCTAGACCAATTGACCACTCACTATATAGGACAGGGATGATTCAACAGAATAAAGCTTTTCGTCTTTTACTGTGTTGGCCACTATATACAGGTGGCTGCTATATGGAGGTAGCTGCTGATAGGAATTCAATTTGTAGTAAATAAAATGGTTTTTTATTCGCAATATGCACAATCAAATATATCTGTAGAACGTACTACTGTAATGTATCTGTATTATCTGTATCATGGATTGTGTCTGAGGTGGGGATACACACAGCCATCTAAACATACCTGCACGATATGTTCCCTTTTGGCTACTTCAATATAAAACTGGGAGTGTATGTAATCAATTCCACGGGATCAAATGTTAGCTTTATACTATGACAGAAAGTAAGTCAAACAGATTTAACTTTTTCTATTTTTTAACAGAATTACCTTGCACAGCTTGAAGCAATTCGTCGAGAGAACTACAACGACAGAAGAGCCCAGATGAAAGAAGGCATTGCCCGAAATAATAATGCGCAAGGAGATCCACGATTTGACGCTGATGCAAGGAGATTAAAAATATTGGCATTAAAGGTATTCAATTCAAATGTACAATGTTTTTTAATTTCTATCAGTTATTCACATCTTACAATTAATTCTGTTATAGGAGCAAGCTGAACAAAGAGCTGGGTTGCTAAAGAGGCAATTAGATGCACAAAGACAGGCAGTGCTCGGAAGACAGAGATTGCCTGAAGTGAGTGCATTATGTGATATTGTTGAGTATTAAATTCTGAGTTGAAATTTGAAAATCATATTTCATTGATGAAATTATTTGTTTTTGAAGACATTTAATACATTGCTACTCCAAATGCTGAAATTGAAAAGAAAGTTTTTAAATTGAATTCTCTATTGATCATTATTGTTTTCTACTGATAACATCTAATAAGTCCATTATCCAATCAGTAGGCTATAAGAGCAACATTTTTCTTTCTTTTTGAGATGAAAATCATCAGCTGTATCGTCACTAAAATATGGGGTTGAATTATAACTGATCAAACTGTCAGAGTATCACCGATGGAAGATGGCGATAATTGAACATGTGAAACTCTGAGTAACGGAAAAGCCTTTTTGCCTCATCCTTGTCTTCTATTCTATATTCAATTATAGAAACATAATGAAGTACATTATATATCTCAGCAGTAGGATTTCTTCTTATTTTGTTAACATCAAATTGTAATACTTTTCAGGAGAACAACAAGAAACCAAAAGAAAATATTGAAATGTAAGTCAGACTCAGCTTATAACTATTGCAGCGGTATAATTGCGATGCAAACAAAGAATTTTATGTGACTTGTATGTTCTAGAATTTGATTTTCACTACCATCACCACCATTTGCAGTAACCTTGAACGCTTGCTTTGTTACTCCTATTCTGAAAACTAATACAATTAATTTATTTCTCAACAGGAGAAAGGAAATAGTCACTAATGAAGTCCACAAAGGTATAACAATGAGAGTTCAGAATGGTTTGGGTATATTTTCTATATATTCTGTTTTGCTTCACAATGTTGTTTCCAACTGCTTATCAGTGATTCATGTTGAAAGATTGATGAAAACTGTTGAAAGGAGATACGTGGTAATCATAATTTGAAATCAATTCTGTTTGCATACTTGTGTGTCTCTTGTTTTAGATGGTGAAAAGTTTGCCAAGGGAATCGCAGGAGTTGACACTGTGATGGCTAGGATCGCCAACCGGAAGCTATTATTTCGCTCTTGTTCCGAGGTAACGCTCCGCATGCAATCAAATACAATACAATTAAATTCAGTTATTTCTTATACTTTGAATCTTGGATCAAAGTTGTATTTTATTTTGAAGGGTGATTTAGTTAACTTAAAAGAAGAAGAGATTCATCCACGCAAGGTATGGCATGCCGATGTCAATAATGCCATACCATTTGCAATGCTACCACTTGAAATTGCAACATCAAAACTAGATGACACAAGGGTTAAGGCTCATGATTCCGATGATAAAGCTCATTTGAATAGAAGGAAATGGGATGAAGCTAATGGCCAAACCCAGGTCATCTCAGTCCTTAGTGAGGCAGATATCTCAACATCAACACAAGCGTTCTCAACACTCTATCAGACAGGCTTTCAACAAAAGCAACAGGACAACACAGGTAACAGCCCAGCTGTACTGCATTTCGGTGCGAGTCCTAGCAGCAGACAACTCTCGAGATCACCATGTTTTGGTATCACCAGTACTGTTGCCGAGGCATCAGGTCAATCTGATAGTATATCAACGCAAAGTGTATCACAAGACGATAGCAAAGTTGACTCTACCAACCCAATTACTATTGACAATGATGTGCAAAAGAAAGAACATAACGAGACAACAAAATCGGATAAAATTGAAAAAGCGGAAAATGGTAAGAGCATAACATCAATACTATATAATAGGAAATCTGATTAATAATTTGATGAAGTTCATTATGATGCCGCCTATCAAGTAATTTGCTGAAATTATAGTCCAAGCACTAGAAGTTCATGAACTTCCCCGGTTTTTCAAATATTGATGAAAATGTTGATATTTAACATTCATGAAAATATATAAAATGGAACATCAGTATATTGACGAGGGTGATGCCTTTCTTTTCTTGATTATATTTTAGTTTTGGATAAATCAGCTGATGAATTACATCTTGACATGGCTAATCCTTTAAGCAACACTCTTTTTACTGTTGTTGAAAAAAACAAAGTTAAAGAAGATTCACATGAAGACGAACTTGTTCTTGATGAGATTGACGAAGACGAGTAAGTCAAGAAATGAGATCCATCAGGCCCTTTCTTTTGAGGACATGTCAGATATAATTAGTGTTTGTTTTGTTTACAGGTCTTACCATACAGCCATAGGCGATGCATCACAAGACAATCTGTTAGCTGGTTTAAAAACTGGTGTTTATGATACACAAAGAAAGGTTGGAATAGATCTAATCTAATCATTTCTACAACACTATTCATTGGCAATTGACTACCAAAAGTTCCACGAAGATAACAATCAATCAAAGTTCATGAGTTCATAGACATGAAATTGTCCAGATGTTCAAGAACTTTTTCAAGAAGTCTTTATGAACTGTTCAGTAATGTTATTCACAGGGCTTCCACTGTGTCTATCATGAGTCACAAATGTACAATATGAATCCATTTTCATAGAATCTCAACTGAAGTCTTTATGAACTGTTCAGTAATGTTATTCACAGTGCTTCCACTGTGTCTATCATGAGTCACAAATGTACAATATGAATCCATTTTCATAGAATCTCAACTAAAGAGATGCGACATATAGTTGATTGATGCTCAATCGTTTGTAAAAGTGACAATGGGATAATTAATATCTCTTATCTGAGCTGAAAGTGAAAAGGTTGTTGAATCCACTCTTTGTTTGTCTTTTGATGTTAGCGCTTGAGAACATGTTCATTACCAGACCTCTCAAGCACCAGAAACTCATTTGTGATAATTGATACTCCATCCAAACAATCAGAGATGACAGATGATGATAGCAACGCAAATGATGATGATGAAAGCGATTTAATTGATACAAGTGATGAATCAGATGTCGATTTAAATGATGAAGAATGCAATCGAAGGTGAATAACATATATACATTGTACAGTACCGGATGTATAATTCTGTAACATTATAATAATATTAAATAATATCACAGCACAATTAGGTGTGTGGTTTATTTTTGATGGGGGACGTTGTTCAATCAGTTTTAATTGTTTGTGTTGTCATGTCGTCAAATACTTTTCATGTGTTTTATGCGACTGACTTTTATCTGTCATCCTATTTTGTAGTGATGAAGATGTGCATGACTTTGAAGAGATGATAAATTCCATGAAAGATCTACTCAATCGCCCAGGTCAGTTATTTAATTCAGCTTTGGTTAGCTGATTTTGAATGAAAACGACATGAAAATACTGTACTTTCTATCACTTCTACCCGCCCAAATTAAAACTCCTTTCACCATTCTTCCTTGTTTAAAAGCAGCTATATTAATCAAATGACAAAAATGTGCACTTGAGTATTTGTATGATTTATCCAATTGATGTGTAGCTGGCTGTAAATTTGTACTAATCAAATATTTATCTGGTCTCTGTTTTAGCACCATCTCCTGTGACGCAAGACGTTCCTCGACCCTTATCGATGCAAGAAGGTATGTTTGTTATCTTATGAAAAACCTAAATATTTAATGTATCCTTTTAGACAGCAGAGGTACAACTACCCTACAAAGTAGATTTTTCATTCGAAATGGCCTCAGTAAAAGTAATCAAAATTGGAAATTAATTGGACGTTTTGTGATTTATGCAGGACAGGTTTTCAGCAGTATCACCTAGAATGCAAATAGTTAATTGATGAGTTCTTTCTTTTGTTTGTAAGCATGTTGTAATTATATTTATGTACTTTTAAGATGATGATGAGACAAACAGTGTCTGCTCTGGTCTATTTGAGAACTGGGAAAGTGGTAAGTCTGGAAGCCATTTCAATCATACCTCTCAATGCGTCCCAATCTTCAATCTCAGTATCTTTCTAATCTAATAGATGACAGTGATAATCCAGCTAATGATGACGATGTTGAGTTTAAAAATAAAATGTTGTTAAAAGACGAGCAGAGCAAGATGTTTTCTAAAATTGAAGAATCGAGAAATGCCCTCGAGAATGAGTTAGGATTTGATCGGTTTTATAGCGTTTACCAGCACATCCAAGTAAGTAATGCTGTAATTGATCGTCATCAAGGATAAATTATCTCTCAACTTTTTGATGCTGTAATTTCTTTCAAATTGAACAGAAAATGCAGACCACTGAGGAGGATGATGTTGTAATTAGTGGAGATCAATCTCCAGATATTGCGGAATTGCTTGGGACTGAAAAAGATTATTTATATCAAAAGGTTCTTTATCTAGTCATGGCAGAAAGTGCCTATTTTGAAGGTGAGAGATCAACATTCATCAACCTATAAACATTAGTTAGTAATGAGTTTCATTACTTATTTTTGGCACGGCAAAACTAATCCCAAAGTGTTCAAGAAAACAGTACAAAGTCAACACCTAATGTATAGCTTATCTGAAAGATAAGGCAATTTTGCATCAAGTTGATATATTTCGAAAATCTTTCTGTTCGTAAATTTATAGTCAAAACATTAACAAAAGAACCCTCGCGAAAAACAGTTCAAGATTTCATGAACAGTTCATGAACGTTAAATGACCCCAAATGTTCATGAACTGTCTGCGAGTGTTCATGAACAGTTCATGAAAATTGGGGCCATTTAACGTTCATGAACTGTTCATGAACTCCTGAACTGGTTGCTCAGGGATCAAAATAATGTTCTATGGTCTGCACTGTTCTCAATATTATGTATTAAGTGTTATACTGTATTATCATTACAAAATTTAGAATGTAAATAATTCAAGTTATCATGCATTTTTAACTTAAAATAAAATGTTTTCTTTTTAATACTAAGAATTATCCCAGTTCTCTTGACCTCTTGGAAGCCACAAAAGTGTCAATAATTATGTTAAGAATAATAATGCCACTGTCAGTTGTGAATGACATAAATATCAACAGCGTATTCCAGACGTAGCATATTCCCTGTCTTGAACGTAGATCCAGGCTGATTCATTTTCTTCTCTTACAGATAACGAGTAAACTATAAACAGACATATAAAATAGAATTGAACTGAAAGATGACATCAAAAAGATCACACTAAAAAATAAATTGTATTCATTGATATATGGAATCTATATTTGTAACATTATATCGGTATATACACATAATATATAGATCCATAGGAATAAAAAACATATTAATAATATATAGTAATATGTATAAAAATGAAATCACAAAAGATAATTATGTTATTGCTGCGAGCATTGTTGTTGTTGTTGCGCTTTGCTTTCTTTCGTCACAAAAACCGTTTTTGCCATTTTTGATTTGTTATCTTTTGGCTTATCTTTTTGAAAAACATTGGCATTCTGAAATGAATCAAATGGTGTGAGTATAAAAATTAGACCAGTAATCTATGCTGTCTAATGAGGCTACAACAAACTGTTAATCGGACTTACTTCATTTTCATTGTTGGGTAATGGATGATCTATTTCGCAGACAGAATCATTAAAGGTTACAAGTCTTTTTCTTTGTAATCGATCTTCAGATTTTTGTATGGAAGGTTGTTGAGGGCTAATGATGGCTGGTTGCTGTTCAGATTCTAATTTTTCTGGTTGCTTCCAGGAGTTATCCAGATAGCTTACATGTAGCGCCTATAACAATTTAATAAGTTAAATTAAAACACAAATAAAACATAACTCTCTACAATGAAACAATCTCTATCCATTGAATAAAACCAAAGATTTAAAGAGAAAGATTATCACAGAAGTTTTCTTGCAGCATAACGATTAGTTATGTAGTATATAGTGTTGAACTCTTGAAAAGTAAAAACATTTATTCCACTCACATCTTCACAGGCCCCTATTTGGTTTTGCTTAACATCCGTAGATCTTTCTAATGTCATCAAAGTTTCATCTTTGGAATTGATTGGTTGACATAATACAGAATCAATGCCGCCATCAGAGTCTTGCTGCATCTGTGACTTTGATGTTAATATTTGTTGTTCTTTAGCGTATTTTCTTGCAATGCTTCTTGGTAGACTGGGAAGGCTTTTCTGCTGTGTAAGGTTACACGCAGTTGCAGCGGCTGCCGTCACCTCTTCTGTTTTCTGTTGTCCAGGCATTGTTTTCGCTGCAATGCAATTCACAATTATTATCTCAACTGAAAAATGTGAGATCTCTGAGCTAGCCATTAATAAGTTGCAAAATGAAAGAATCATCATTTATCATTTTCTTAAACTCAAATGTA
This sequence comes from Haliclystus octoradiatus, assembly GCA_916610825.1. Classification (NCBI taxonomy): domain Eukaryota; kingdom Metazoa; phylum Cnidaria; class Staurozoa; order Stauromedusae; family Haliclystidae; genus Haliclystus; species Haliclystus octoradiatus. The sequence continues at coordinate 566,600 of OU744448.1, forward strand.
ACTAGCGGGCCTACCTTTCTCTAAATTCTTTTTCAACTCATCAATTTTTAATCCAAGTTTAATAGCGTAACATTTTTGCTTTTCTGATTTCCTCATCATTTTGTAGAGATTTTCTTCTGTTTCTGCTAACTTTTCATTTTGCGCTAATCGAGACAAACCCTCAACATCCAGTTCCTTTATCAATTTTTTATTTTCAATCCTTTAAAAGAGAGATCCAAATATTTTATCTGAAGGCTAGATCAAATCTCTATGTTTCCAAGTGAGACTATTACTTGAAATGCCCCCCCCCCTTGATGGCGCTGACAGACCAAGTTGTAATTTTGAGACTTGAATGGCACACTTTACAAATGATGTAATTTATATCCAAAAACAGAATGATGTCAGTATGGGCTAACACAAAAGAGTATAAATCAAGATTGGGGAAGAAGAAGTGACAATTGATGATTATTCGTAATTACCAATCAGTAGGCCTACATACGCAGATGTAAATTCCAGGGAAATTGACAAACATCCCCTACCCCCGCCGTTCAGAAGCTTGTTATTACGGCGGTGAAATAGACAATCTCATCAGCCATTTTGAAGGTTTGTTTGCCCTTTACTTTATTAGTTCAATTTAATTGGAAAGTGTGCCACGTACATCATACATCAAATTATTAAGGTTTTTCCCATATCAACATGCGCAATGAAGCAGCAGTTATCACCATCGCCATTTCTAGCATGACATTAGACTAATGGCAACTAGATTGATTTTTATTAGAGGATGGTAGCCAAAGATAGGCTACTTTCTGTGATCAATATGAAGTGATGAACAGTTGTGAAAAAGACAGAGGTGTGTGTTAGATATAAGCTGAATACTGCTCACTGATAAACAAGGTCAATCTGTTATTGTGAATCCTTCAAGTAAATAGTGCAAATAGGATGCAGGACATCACTTGAATCGAGAATCATATGATATAATTATATAAAACATTTTTCAGTGTCAGCAACCGCATAATTTTGCCTTTAAAGTGCCTGCAAATATTTTACTGGAAATTTTCCTGGTCGAGCACTTAAACTGACATTATTTATAAATAGAGTAAATTTTAGCTTCATCCTTATGCACCTCTCGTTTGGCTTCATTAATAAACTGTATTAATTATTCATAGATTCAGAATACTTTTTAAATAATTGTAGAAAAATGTTCCTGCAGGAATTCTATTGTTCAATATTTGCTGCTCCCAACAGTTTCTACAATGCATATTAGTTACATCTAAGTACCCACCCACCTTGCATCTTCTAACTGTCTTCGCAGGAACTCAACAATCACGTCTGATGGGTGTCCTTGTTGCGTGTTAATGTGAGATGAAATTGTCTGTCTTACAAAATTGTCATTCTCCTGTTAATGGATAGAAATTGATGAGGGTTTTGTGTTGTTAATTTTATTAAGAAATATGTTTCAATTGCTTTCCAGATAGTCAACTTACAGTTCTTGAGTCTTGTAATCGTTTCAATTTCACAGCCATTGTGTCTGCTTCACCTTGGCAAATTGCTAAAGCATCTTCTAGGCTGGCAATCTTCTCTCGCTCTGCTTTACCACTACCACGTTGCAAGATGGACAGCATTTGTTGTTTCATATCTCCTAATTGTTGATGAAGGAATGAATGTGATTTGACAAGGGCCTGATGTTTTCTTTCAAGCGCTGTATACTTTCTCAGGATAAGCTGTCTTTTATCTTCAACCTGTGGCAAAACGAAACAAACAATATTATGGTAACAAAATTGAGTTTCGGGCACCCATGACTAACACAACGATGCAGAAAAACGTACCTCACTGAATAACGAATTACCTCTCTTTGAGTAACCCACGCTATTTAATTCTGAATTAGCAAGATCAAGGTTAGTCTTGGTCTCAAGAAGCTCATCTCTAGTTTTCTGCAAAATAATATTTCATTATTCAAATCGTTTCATCTATTTAATACATTTTATATGCATGCATCCATTTGGCAATTTGATTTGCCCCTCAAATAAACAGGAATGCTACCTGGATATATATTATATAGGCTACTATTGCGTCTGAGGCTCTATCAATTAATTAGATTGTTCCTAATTGTCTTAAATGTAGAGTCAGCCATCAAGCATGTTGCTTTGATCATCCTATAAACGAATATGTGGATGTGGTGTACTTAGAAGTACATAAAAATTGAAAATATGGGCCTATAGTTCTAACTTCAGAGAGATGACACATTCCTATAAATCTGTAATTATGTGACCGCCTAGATGCAGTGCTGCTATCAGTCAAACATCTTATACAGTCCCCTCTATAAAGCAGCCACATGTCTATAGTGGTCACTCTTGCAATGTCTAGAAAAATATTTTCTATTGAATCAAACCTGTATTGGTCAATTTATCTACCTCTCTCAGCTGGCTGTTATATACAGGTTTCACTGTACTTAGTTATGAGTCACAGAGTGCCTTGTATTATGATGTCTGTAAAATATTTTGTTAAATCTTTTAAAATGCTATCAGGTAATGCGTGTTATTTTGATTAAGCAGATATCCTGAGTTAGTTGTTGCTTCTGAGATATACAAAGTTAAGCATATCCCAAACCCTACCTGCAAATGATTATACCACCCGGAGCCCTGACACTGACTTGCTTCCAAATCCGCTGTAAGATTAGTGATTTGTTCCTCTAGCTTCTTCACACTGAAAATATATCGATCCCTCTCATGTCCAATTTCCTGCTTCGATTTTTCAAGTTTAAAATTTGCATCATTTAATTCCGCTATTTGCAACTGGATTTCTATTTTTTCAAATTCATCAACTGAGTCATTAAGAGTACTTTTGTTATTTGAAATTGTTGTTCGCTCTTCAAGGGCATCTGATAACATTTTATTTTCATCTTTCATTTGACTTATATTAAGCAAGTGTTCACGTTTCTCTTGTTGTAGCAATTCAATTTTCTTATTTATTGTGTGTAGTTGTTTCGTGAGCTGTTCTTCGACTTCTTCTAATTTACATTGATGTCTCTTGTCCTGCAGAGTTCGGTGTCCGTCTGCTTCTTCAAGGGAAAGTTTCATTGATTTGACCTGATTTTGAAGAAGACCATTCTTATGCTCAAGATCCTGTCCATAATAAAATGAAGCAATGTAAAAATAACTTAATTTGGCTTAGTGCAATAAATAAATTGAATGGATTCATAAGAATATTGAAAAATTTGTGTCAAATAATTCTGATTTCAAACCGTTGCAATTTCGTTGAAACCAGATCTTTGTTCTTCGAGTTCATTGCGAAGTTGTTGGTTTATTTCCAGTAACTTAGCACCATAATTAGCAGCAAGCTCTCTATCATTTTCATACTTTTCTATTATTCCTTTTAGTTGTGAAATCTCCGCTTTAAGCTCTATACATTGGGAAACATGTTTGTTAACAAACTCATCCTCCATCGCGGCGAAATAATACCCACAATTAATTTGAATCGAGCGCCATAGCCTCTATATCGCTTTCACATGGAGGCCGTCAATGCGGAAAGGACCAGGGATGACACGGAGTGTCTGAAACCGTTACATTATCATCATCATTTATTTTTTTATTTTTTTATTTGTAAAAAATAAACCATCAGATGTATTTTTACAGGCAAGCAAAGGGAAATTATATATTAATATAATTTACATTGATGTGCAGCCTAATGATAGTGCTTACAGTAGCAACTTAAGTCAAACTTATTACTTATCCAATCTAAAACTAAAATTTTCTAGGGAGGAAGAGGTCACAATGGGTTCCATAAGGGAATTATACGATAAAAAAATGAGTAAAAGATGCAATTATTTACAGGCGGTGAACATGCAACGAATTGCATGGAATGTCCTAGCAGATTACTGATGTTTCGTTTTTTTTAAAAGTGATTAGGGAAGTCAATTAGATTATTAATAATTTTATAAACAATGCATAAATCGTATTTAATGCTGCGAATTTCTAAGGATTCTAAATTAAATAAGGCTAAACGAAAGTGATAGCCATCATCTTTTAATTTTGCTCTGTAACACACAGATTTTGTGAAGCGTCTTTGAGCAGATTCAATAAGATCAATGTCTTTTTGTAAGTAAGGACTCCATGTCTTTTCTAAGAGGGGTCGTAAAATACGTAGTATAAGCTTTGATTAATAATTGTGCATTGCGTGACGTAAAGCATTTCAGTAGAAGATACGATCTTATTTTAGCTTTAGCGGTGATAGATGAACAATGAGAAGAAAATTTTAGATCTGAAGTAACAATGAGGCCAAGGCCACGAAGTTTAACTGTTTGCTTCAGTTTATTGCTGCCAACAAAAATAATCAACTTCATTAGCGTTGGCTGCACCAAAGGATATTGTGCTAGGATGTTTGTATATTTATTGTACTTATATTGTGTTGTAAGAATATATAACCTTTTAATTATGGTACTTTAAGCTCATACATATTAGAGTGCTGTAGTAGTTTCAAATATAAAATAATAATTATAATATGTACAAAACGGATGGTTACCGATTAATTTTACTTTTCAAATTTTCTTTACATATTTTGAAAAACCTTGGTGTCGGTGAAGGTCGGTGATAACCTTCATCAGTGATCAGTGATGGCTGATCATTCCATTTGTGACCCAGGATTTGTGGGCACAACCAGACTGACTAAAGATCAAGGATGGTTTGGTTTCATGTAGATAGGGATGATCATTAGGTATATCATTGTTATAGCTTATATAGTTTGTTAATAGTGGATGGCTGTGTTTAGGTGGACAGCAAGGAAGGAACTTAGTTAAATTCAAGCGGACTAAACATGACTGAGACAGGGGGTCACGTATGCAGTAGAGTATATAATTTCATTTATGACATGGAAATATAGTGGATTATATTGTTTATACATCATTAATTCATTTTTATAGCGAGCGATAATTTTCTGATGACAAATGTGGTATAAAAACTTTGAATTGTATTAAAAGTAATTTCATATATTGTACTCTAGCGCGGCTACTGTCAGTCTGAGATACTCCAAAACAGAGGTCTACAGATAAATTGCAATACAATCTCTCAAGGCCTTTATCGGGCTTTTCTTAATTATTCGACCAGTGAAAGATGCCGGCTCGAGGTGTACCTTCAAAGTGAAGTAGCCTTTTAGGAAATCAAAAATATTCAAAAAAGAATTGAGGCAGTTTAGGATTATTTCCGATGCTTCTGTGTTACTGTGTAGCGTTAGTTTGTATAAATTGATGTCTCAGATAAGAGAGAAAGTTAGAAAACGATCACCCTTCATTCAACCGATTTGAAAAGACATAACTGTTTATTACAACTTTCAATTCAACACAATACCTATACATTATGTTAGATCATAGCAAGGCCAGCAATGTGAAGTTCCTTTAAACAATGCATGTCGCTATATTATATTATAATGTTCATTTGAAAATGTCGAACATGTTATAACATCATGGTGAAAAAATCAAAATTCAAAAACTTTATTTACAAAAATAATTTTAATGTCTTGGATCAGTTAACCGATAATTAGTAAATAAATATTATAACTTTTTGTGGCATAATATGTATGGCATTTGTAAAACTATTGTAAAACTATCTTAAGATTCTATACGAGCCTTATATGTTTGAAATATATTTCATTTCGTTCACCGTTCCTCAAGAGCGCTCCCCCTTTAGGGGTGAATTGCATTGAGTTGGGTACAGCCCCCAAATAAACCTCATTCAGAGTTAGCCTCGCTTCTGCGTTCGTAACTGCAATCTCAATGTTCAACCATTGGTTACCAAATAGTTTAAGAGGCTCGCAAGTCTTTCTGCGAGATGCAAAGAAATCATCGAAGCCATTCCTCATCGTCCCAGTTGTAAAACAGTTACCAGACGCACTCAACCTAATCAAAATGAAATGAAATCAGTTTAAATCAAATAGAATTGTCTGCTTGTATTCACTTTAGAGACAGATGCCATACTCACATGAAATAGATGTACTGAAAGTTGTTTAAATCTTTAACATTGTAAACGAACCCAGAATTACCATCGAGGACGCCCATTGGACCTTTGAAACTAAAGAGTGATGCCTTTAAGATGTAAGAGTCTGGGTTTGTTGGCGAAGGTAGAAAATACGACGAGCGACAGAACGAGCCGGCTGAACGAGAAAGGGAAGCAGCGTAGAAATCAAACAGATCGCCTTTGATTGAATTTGAACAACCAGCACTTTCAAATTGATAAGAAGCTGAAAAGACAAATGATAGTAGTATAGGCCCATAGAAAAGATCAACTAATCATATGGACACTTCTGCTATCAGATCGTTATTGGAAATAGTCCAGCATTATTCACCATGATATCCTGAACCAATTAGAGTCAAAAAATATTTAAAATGTGCACATTAACTAGAACTAATTTCGTCTGATGAACAGGCAATGTGAACCACAAAACATTGACTAAATATAGTTACTTTTGTTCCAAAGAGTGATTGATCACAGGTCAAAATTACCAATTACTTTTAGTAGTAGCGATTACTTACATCCGTCGTGCTTATTTACACTGTTATATAACCCACGCGCCATACTCGAAAGGAGATAGATCACTGACGTAATTTCCAGAGCCGTCTATTTACAAGAGTTATCATTCACACTCTCAGCCAACTGGACAGATGCCAGTCACGTGATTTTATGGGCGCCTTTTTCGTTACCAACTCTTTTTCCCAACAGATTGCTTTAGTAATTTCTAGTACAGTGAAACTTGTCACTTATAACAGCCAGCTGTATATAGGTGTCCCTTATATACAGGGTCGATTCATTGCAACTACTATTTTAGATATACCAAGAGTGAGTGAGCCTATTTCATGACTTACCTATACATTCCCCGTTGTTGCATTTGGTTGTCTCAGAAGAAGGTCCTAGGTCTTCGCACTGCTTGCCACCAAATCGAGGCAGTGGTTGATCACATGTCCGCTGCCGTGTTTTCTGTCCGTTACCGCAAGATACCGTACATTCCGACCACTCTCCCCAGTTGCCATAACCACCGTTAATAGGTAGGAATGTTTCTGTTCAAAATATCAAATTATAAATAGTAAGTGGGTCAATCGAATCTATTAACGAATCATCAAAGATTACTATTTTTTTATTTGCTATTGTATCAAACGTTAAGAGAAAATATGTTTTAATTTGATTGACAATTTACTGCCTAATTTGTCGGCGGTCTAATAATATTACTCAGTATTTATACAACATGGCGACGATTCATGTCTTCCTCCCAGAGAACTTAAAAATGACACAAGAATTATTTGCAAGTTGTTGTTCGATGAAAACAATTCATTTTCAGAGAGAGGCGATGAATGCGTTTGATTCGTTTTCTGTGCGTTCGATTTTCATCGCAATTTCTCCCGATTCTAAATGAAAACTAGGCTTTATATAATGCATACAAATATATGATTTCTCAATATGTATGATACTCACGCGATTGTGCCAAGGAATATACTTTGATTGTCGCTTTCCGTCCTGTGCAAATTTCATCACCAGAATCACAATTCGAGAAATCGGTGGCAAGACATTCGCTATCAAGAACCGTTGGCGTTAATTTAGTTGTCGAACTGTTAGAGCCCCAGCATTCACCATAGAACTGTATACCAAACTGAACATAATTGGCTGCTTTCGCTTCTTTAGCGCAGCGACACACAAGACTATAACATAATTATAATAATATACAATAACAACACATGTATAACATATAATATAAGTATGATAAATCATAACAACGTACTCGGTTAAGAAATTCGCATAGTTTCCCCAAACGATTTCCATTCTAGAACTGAAGATCAATTGAAATTCGCATGTGTTGGTCATGTAACAGTTTTCAGAATTGAAATATTCATCACATGATGCTGAAACTAAAACAAACAAACAAACAGACAAACATAGCAAAGACGAAGATAGCAATCAATTTGACCCTATCCAAAAATAGACACAAGGAGGCATTATTTATTATACCGGTATTATATATAATCATTATCTTACCTGGGGTAGAAAAGTAAAAAAGGCATAGTACTACAAAGGTTGATAGCGTATTGCTTTTTTGCCTCATAATTGCCGCTCTGGTAAACTGAAGGCTGTGAAGAACACATAAAATACGATGAGTTAGTTCGTAGAAATGTGTTTGTGTGAGAGCATGTCACTAGAAGAGAATAACAGGTCGTACTACGATCTTATCTGGTTTATGTTATCTCGTAAAGTCGGACATAAAAACCATCAATCATGAAATTAAATCTCACCTCTTTAAATACTAAGATGCATTCATTCATTATTAACCACTGCCCTTACACCTGGTAAAATGGCCATCACCTGGGTATAGCGACCATATTATTGATGTTATTAATAATTATGCATTACATTACGAATACGTAAGAGTGACGTTTAACTTTTGTAACTCCGTTAATAATCACTGTTTACCAACAATTTATAACCTTATATACAACATATTTAGTCATCGACTGGTCAATACGATGAACAGCGGTAAATTCTAAAGCTGTATCGACCGCTCCGTGTTTTCTTCCCGTTATGGCCTAAAGACGCAACGATGCATTACAATACATTTAAATTCATGTTATGATTATATATTACAAAATTGACCAGTTAGTCATTGACTAAAACAAGACCTCGGTCATTATCAATCGATATTCACCTCGCCTTCCATCGATAACTGTTTGTGCTGTTTAACATAACGAGGGGCGTATAGGGTATTCAATTATCCGACACACCGACACGACAAACGGTATCGAGGGTCATCAGCTATGGCTGGCTGGCTCCATCAGAGACCACAACCCAATTCTATGAAATATTAGAACTTACGAACTCACTTGATACCATCTCCACGGTAAAACGTAGAACGGCCTTTCGCATCACGAACAAATACAATCGGATACGGATACTAAAGCGTATATAAACACGCGAACAGTATAATATACATAAAATGAATAAATCACTATTCATTAACGCTCACCTTAATGCGTCCGTCTTGTTATTTAACAAACGAAATCGATGGGAATTAGTGTTTGAAGAACGTTCCTGGTTATATAAATCGCTAAATGGTTACCGTAGTAACACACTGTTCGTCACGTGGAATGCTGGACTTGAATGTGGACGTTAAATCATCCCTATTAACTTCCATATGAATTTTAAGGGCTAATTAATCCATTTAAGAAATCAAATCGGTGTTAGAAGAAGACATTCTAGTAATACCATTTCGCATGAGTATAATTCATTACCTCTTTGAGTGAGGACATCCAGTATTGTCTATTTCACTGATATACGTATTCTTAGTTGCTGCTTCCATTATATAATGTTCGCTAATATCATACCAATCGATACACGTGGGTGACTCGAGGTTTCGAATGCCACGTGACTTTACGTAGTTGAATAAAGGTCACAGAGGTGAGAGTAGTGCATCTGACAACTGCGGATTTTAATTTTCCACAGATTGATTGGGAAAAACAGTATACCAATCGTCTTTCTTGGACTTATGTAATGACCAAGCACTTTCCCAGCTTGTCACCATGCCAACACGTGGATCAAATATATTAGATATTGTCCTCACAATTGACGATATCGTTATCATGGATGTATACTTTTATGATATAATCTCCAATTATGTTTAGCTGACCAGATAATAAACTACTGAATCATGCATCAAGCATAAATAAATAGATTTAGAATAGAATGTATAAGAAGTAGAAGAGTCATTAAACAACAACAGTCATTAGACAACGACCTGTGAGATAGATTTGTACATTAGGGTACATTTTTATATATACAATGAAAGAAAGATTTGCTATATATCTGGAGATTGTTTGCCCAAGGGAAGTCTTTGGCGTTTTTAGCTTCTATTCAACAAGAAAAGACCAATCAGGATAACTATCAAATGAGTACTTAGACTTGGAAAAACAAACATGATGGTTCACTTGCTTATTGATAGCGTAAGTCATTCTGGTCATTATAAACCCTTTGCACGGTTGAATATTTGCCGGAGGGAGATAATCCCAGAAGATAATTTATGTTCCAAGTTCTCCATGAGATTATCTTGCATAATTAAAGAAGGGCTTTTGTACCAAACACAACAAATGTTTCTTTGGAAGTATTAATCTTACTTTGATGTAGTTTAAATTGAAAGACTGTTGGATTTGATTTTGATAAATTAACAAGCCTCGTCATACATTGATTGATGACATCATAATGAGCGTCAACACCAGAATCAAATGGAATGCCGCCTAAATAATCCTTGAAAAAATAGAGCGCCGGTTTACCAGTTAATAAAACATCTATTGAGCCTGTCTCGTCTTTAAGCTTCAGCATTAATGCAATTAAGGTTTCTTGGAGCTTACAGCATCTTCCATTTGGGCGTTTGGGCCTTTTTGGCATTTCACGGCAATTACAGCATTCTGAAAAGATCTGTTTCTGAGCAGACACAGTATTAGGCATATAGAGCGCAACAGTTGCACGGCATTGAAATCCATTTGCAAGTCTCTTTTGATTTTTTATTATTTCAATCGTTTCAACTGGGTAAGAGGCAGATGTTGACGTTAATTTGATTAATTTTGGGAGTGGGGGTGGCATGGCGATAAAATCATGAATGCGCGTTTGTAATTGTTTGTTAGCCATACTGTCGTATGAGGTACATATTCTACTGTTTTCCTTTCTTCGTGGCATCGAAAGACTGACAATTGGCACAAACAGATCCTATACAGGAGAAAACCAAATTATAATTAGGTATTGCCAATTGCCATGGCAACAATGTATCTTTCATGGGTGATAATTTGGCATGCGTTCTCTTAAATATGACTTACATTGGATGTAACTGTTGCTTCGTGGCTGACATCATTACAGCAAAGACCTGACAATCGTAATAGCGCCCCACAATGAAGAATATCCAAATTAAGATTTCCATCAGAGAGTTCAATGGAAGAAACACGGCCTTTTGCTTGCCTGAGTAGCTCGTGATTCATATACTCCTTTTTAACATCACCATTTGATGTGGGCGTGGCATACTGTGGTTTGGTACCATCCCATACTAGAATCTTTGCCTTTGCCGATGGGTTAGTAAATGAATAACATCCAATCAGTTGTACGCGTAATGAAACACCAGCGTTGTTTAATGGGATGGTAGATAGTGTGACGAATTCTTCTTTCTTCTTTCTTTGCGTTGACAACTTCAAAAGGTTTTCACACATTTCCGTTTCAAGTGATCCAAGTATGGCATCATCTTTCTTTCTTGAGATTATTTTAACATTGGAATTCTCGGTAACACCAACCAGTAACCTAGTAAACAAAACACTACTGAGTTATAAGGGATTTAACCAACAATATTTGTTCCTAGAAAAAGCGTAAATTTTTCAAACAATTCCTGCTAAAAAATCAGAAATAATTGTCATGTAATATTACACAAAAGAGCTAAAACAAACATGATATTTTAACATAATTGCTGCACAGAGCCTATATTTAGAGTCCACGTAAGAATTTTTTTTAGACAAATGACATCACAAGTCGACTTTTTCTTGAGTAATAAAAAATGAGGATTTTAATGAAATTGATCATTTCCTTATGCATGAAATATTTTGTAGACATTGCATAATATTCATCCAAAATTGATTAATTCAAGACTGTTTCATCATCTCTTGACAGGCCTATCTGTTTGTGCAATGTGAAAGGCTTTTATCAGTTTAATAATAGGAAATATTTACTAAATCGTACAGAATACAAACATACCATGAAGCAGGCCTATCTGTTTGTGGAATGTGAAAGGCTTTTATCAGTTTAATAATAGGAAATATTTACTAAATCGTACAGAATACAAACATACCATGAAGCAGGCCTATCTGTTTGTGCAATGTGAAAGGCTTTTATCAGTTTAATAATAGAAAATATTTACTAAATCGTACAGAATACAAACATACCATGAAGCAGGCCTATCTGTTTGTGCAATGTGAAAGGCTTTTATCAGTTTAATAATAGGAAATATTTACTAAATCGTACAGAATACAAACATACCATGAAGCAGGCCTATCTGTTTGTGCAATGTGAAAGGCTTTTATCAGTTTAATAATAGGAAATATTTACTAAATCGTACAGAATACAAACATACCATGAAGCATTTTCAATAGACACAAGCATTGGTTTGCCATTGAATTGTTGCAATTTCAGATGCTGCAAACAGACGATACCTCCGTCTTCTTCAATTTTTGGTAGCAACTCCTCGCTGCGTTTTTCGAACAGCATACAAACAACCCAACTATTTTCATTGAGATTTGATTCATCGTAGAGTACTAGTCTGAGGCTATGTTCATTAGTGGATGTCTTCTTGTAACAGAAATCACCAACAATGGCCACAACATTGACCCATTTCCCTGAAGGAAGACGCGTCAAATCTTTCAATGTTGTGTATTTATGGGAAGGTGACATTGCATGTACGCCAATATTATATTGGAATTAGTAACCTGAAAACAAATTAAAGTTATATGATCAAAATACTAATTAGGATGCAGCGCTACAGCCAAGATCTAAAATACATTATCGCGTTGTCTCTTTGGAAGGGATTACCTATAATCGGAAGTTTAGTGCCAAATAATAAATAGTTCATGTCTAAGAATGATGTAAAAATTCCTACTTTTAACAATACGCGTCAATACTTTCTTATTAGGAGAAAGGAGATACTCAGATACCAAATAATATGTAGGCCTACACAGCATGCAATCAATTGTTTGCATTTATGCTATCTGGTTTATAATATATATATATAATTTTGTTGTAAAATTAGCAAAATTAAACACTTTCTATGCAAGTGAGTTACACTGTATAAACATAACTGATGAGCAGAGTATGACAAAAGCAGGAATCCTTTAATCGATAGGTTGGAGAAAATTCAGAAGAAAATGTTGAAATCCCTCTAGGATTCCATACGGCTGCAGCAACTATTTCAATATATGTCCATAAATCATCACACGTTTCATTCAATATGTTCGTAAATCATCACCTGTTTCGTTCAATATGTTCGTAAATCATTACGTGTTTCGTTCAATATGTTCATAAATCGTCACGTGTTTCGTTCAATATGTTTGTAAATCATCACCCGTTTCGTTCAATGTGAGAAAAGCTTGAAACCATGATTCGAAGCAATGTTCTTGTTTCCTGAATTACAACTCTAGCCGAATCATGACACTCAAATTCGTTTTGAATCACAAATTGAAGAGTGTTTTGTGTCACGTTTATTTGCAGCGTTTCTATATTAGTGTTTTCCCCCATAAGCTTCACTCGCTCTATCTTAAATATAATTAAAATATTATGTAGCCTATAATTTCAACCCAGTACAGTATATAGGGCTATTTCGTGGTATGATATATTAAAATATTCAAGATAAATGTCATTTTGCACTAGAATTAGAGGTCTGCGATCGCATTTATTTTCTTCTAATCAATCTCGGATCGGATTTCCTTTAAAATATTAATAATTTATTTGCCAATTACTTTTTTAGTTAATTGAGAGAATAAAAAGATCTTTCTACCAATTATGTAACATTAACAGTTACACGTGAAATCCAGAGTAACAGAGTAGAAACTTTGCTTTGATTCACTACAGTCCATATCGCATAATTGACTCGTGACGCATCATCTGCACTGTCTAAATATCATCATGCATTGAGTGATTTTGTAGCACAATGGCTAATCAGGCAAATGAAACAAAGGAGGATATTTTTAAATGTATCCTCATTTACATGTGACCTTAAAAATTTAAAATGCTTAATATATATTACAGTAGGCCTATAGTAATAAGGTTAAGAAAGTTATGTTATCAGCAATAATTAACTGACAAAGGAATAGTTACAAAACTGTGATAAGTTAACGTGATTAAGTTTATATTTGAATGTTTGTAAAGAACTAGACGATATAACTTCTTCAGGAAGAGAGTTCCATGGCTTGATTATTCTATTTGCAAAGTAATGTTTGCAACAGTCATAGTTAAATGATTTAGTTGGGTAAAGCGTCAGTGAATGTCCACGCAAGGAATATTTGGAATGTTTAATGGTGAAACTGTTTTCTGAAGCCTTTTTGGTGCCTCGCAGCAACCAGGGTGTTTATACTGTACAACCCATATTGCACAGGCGCGTGATATTTTAAGACAATATTAAGGAGGTTTGGAACAGCAGAGACCATTTTGAAATAGAAATAATGCCAAGCTCTATAGGGCCATTTATACTGCAGCAAAATAGGCACGGTACTCGTCAATTAACACATCAAAGGTTTGAATGCGTCAAGTAGTTTTGAGCACGAGCCAAGCAAAAACACTGTCTAAACGGTATTTCAGACACTGAAAAGTGGCACCGTGCCTACTATTATGATCGGACCGTGATCATTTTTCAAGGTAGTCTCACTCAAAAAGTGGGCACCGTGCTGTTTTGCAGTAATTATGACGTCATTGTATAAGTTGTGTCTCTTTACAGTGGAATTCTGAGGTTTTCTGATAAAATCAGTAACAGATTGAAGCTTAGCAATTTAGATAAGCATAATAAGCATATTTTGTTTCTTATTTCTGTAGAAAAATAATAAAGTTTCTGTAGTATAAGGTTTAAATATGCAAAAAGTAACTACGAGTGCAGAGCGTAAATTTAGATGTGTATTTTGTTACAGAAATACTACTCCAGCGTGTCCAGAATTTTGCTTAATTGAGATGAGAATGTTACAAAAATATAAATATTATAATTGATGAAAAACATAGTGATTTTCAATTCAACGGAATCCTAACAAGTTATTCAACTTAATTGAATCTCAATTTATTGAATTTTATCGATAAAACCATTAAATAATGAGAAACCTATGATTCATTTTGTAAGGTTTCATTCTCGGCCCGCGTAAAAATAGGCACGGGCGATCTTGAAAACAGTTTTTAATAATCTGTGTAAACCCTGAAAAAAACCAGCACGGGCCGCATGCTTGTTAACACCTCGGGTGCTAATTGACGAGTACCATGCCTGTTTTGCTGCAGTGTAAATGGCCCTTATATTTCTCAAATGGGGTGACTTCAAAGCACCATAGCCCCTAAAATCAATCTGGGCATAATGCCCCATATATGAGCAGGGTGACACAAACAGTCCGAACCTGCGAACGTAGTTCGCCGAAGTTAAGGAAAAATTCCGAAGTTTACTTTCATTTATTTCTTCTGCAATTCGAAGAAAACTAATTTTATCATCTACATTTTTTGAATCCAAAGATCTTGCCTTCGGAAATGTTAAAACTGAACAATAATCTCAAAAATGTTGGATTTTGACTCATAAAATGATATTAAACAGCGAGAAAAGTTATTGTTTTGGCCATTTTCCCGCTTCATTTCCACGTGCTAACTGAAGCGTGATCAAGAAATGCCTCCACGGCTTCCTTTTTTTCTAATTAGCATAACAAAGAGATGAAAAATGACAATTGAAAGCTGATCAAGATGGCTGCTCAACACAAAACACGATCTCAAGAATCAGAAACTAGTGATCATTAAATGGCCTATACTTTCTGGTTGGAATAGAACAATTTAATTGAGCATACAGAGAAAATGATTGGGTTTAATTTCAATTTCTGCTTTTAATCAAACTCTCTTACTTTGATTACAAAGCATTGTTTTTTGAGAACTTTCAGCTTACAAAAATGCATTCAGCTTAGTAGATATTCTGCTTGTAAAAGAATGAAAGTTTTATAGCAATAATTACAGTCCATACATCAAGTATATGCCATTTGGTTTAGTTTATTTATATAGTTTTGGAAATTACACTTAATTTTTGTTTGAATAACTATTCTGATTGTTAATTTGAACCTTTCCTAAAATAAATTCCTATGCACAAACTGATTTTGGATATTGGAAATGGAGTAGAGACTACAGTTATCGAAAAAAATCCGAAGGTTACATGTGATTGAAGGTTGGTTCGCCGAAGGCAAAACATTTTGTGCCACCCTGTATATGAGACCTTTTTTTAATCCGGAAAAAACCCTGAAAATCTATATTTTATTCTGCAAATTCAACAGAAGGAAAATTTTGGCTCTACTGGTCGACCGTTCCAAAGCTCCTTTAATATTGTCGTAAAATATCAAGAGCATCTTTCAATATGAGAAAAGCTTGAATTGTTGAACCACAATTTTGTTTATCGTTTGTCATGTAGCTAAAGCATGACATTCAAATAAATTTCGAAACAAAAATGGACTAGTGTTCATGTGGCATTTTAATGGCAGCGTTTCCTCCATTTTTGAAAATGGCACAGCATGTCAAAAAAATACGAAGTGGATATAGTCCTGGTAACCGGGTCTTTGGTTGAAAAAAACTGAAGTCCCGGCAGTCAACTGCGCACGCGCACAACGCCAAGCGTCAAAGCGTGAAACATCAATATCGTATTTTCCTTTCTTTCACGGCTTTTCGATGCTATGGGATTGAAAATTCTTTCGTGAAAATTAAACGACATTGATCAATTTATAATCTGATATGCTGATACTGTATACATCTATATATATATTCGATAAATATAAGGAAGCGCTGCTTTGGATGTTTTCTTCCAAGTTTTCCACATTGTTATTTATGGAACAAAGTGAAAACAGCGATTCTTTGGCTAGGCTAGCCGCTATCGTGAAACTATGTTGTTGCTGATTTTATTGACAGAAAACAATTACAAATGGTTGATACACTGTGTTTAGGCAGCAAAATATTATATTCATTCTACAAATGTGAGATCTGATTTCAGGCTAATTTCAGCTTGTTGAACGTCTTGAATGTATCCGTCGGCCATCGTGAAAAACGCGACGTCGATTAAATAATTTTCTGTTTCTGCTAAATCAAGCAGTTACTGTACTTCCACAAATGTTGAATCGTTTTCACAAGTTATCCTATTTGCCTCAATGTCATTATCAAATAAATGTGATATCTTTTAATAACTTTTAAAATAGATATAACTTTGAAGTTTAAGAAAATTGAAAGTTTTATTTACACATTTCGAAGACAGAAAAGCGTTCTGCGCATGCGTATTGGACTACCGGGACTCTTGCTTTTTTCAACCAAAGACCCGGTTTCCGGGACGCGATTTGACAAACAGATAGAAGTTGTGACCACCTGCGCGCGCATGTGCCGTAACATATCCAAAGCGGTCAAATTGCTCTAATTGTGCGGCCAAAGCCTAACACGTAAGTTATCTTTACAAAATGGCGATCAGAAGCAGACGTAAAACGAAGGAAACCTATGACTTATATTTAGATTACACTTTATATTTCTTAATGAAAATTGAATTATTGAATACTTGATTACACTTCGCAATAAAAAATTTACGATTAAATGGATTCAGAAAAACTTTTATTATCAAGTCAAATAGTCGACGGCATAAATCTTAATTTCTGAATGTCATGGCCTATTATTTGATTATTCTATGGTTCTAGACACACTGTAGTCGAGAATCTATATCGCTAAAAAGGTAAGCACATAATAATTTATGACTTATCTAAGTTTGAAACTGTTGACAGTATTTGATAATGCTTCAACAAAGAGCAGCTCGATATTGATTTTGCAAAAACACGACAGTCGAGTTCAACAAAGTCTAGAAAGCCTTCGATAGGCCATAGATTATAGAATATCAAATAGGCCTAGGCCTACGTTGGCAATAAAAACTCTCTGGTTCTTCTAAAAGCGCACACTAATTTATCTCAAACTGGTTGCACATTTAAAATAATTCATAAACTACTATGATTCTAAGTTTGACTATAATTGCTTGACTCTTTGATACCAAAGTTATTTAGTTTGCAAAATACGAATTATACTATACTCATTCCGCTTTCTTGACAAAGTCTCAAAGCCATCTTTTTCTTTTTGAATTATAAGGTCTCTCAAATCAAAGCAAGATATGCCGATGACTACATATCACTCAACATGTATCACATGCATAGACATGTATCGACGTAAATTGATAAAATTTCATGAAAAAGTATCAAGTTTATTATGTTTAGATATATAACCATCCAGGTTGACAAAGGTTTTTTGGGGGAGGGGGGTCAAAATGCTGGATTTTCACTTAAACTTGTAGGTCTATCCAAATAAATTGAGACATGCGGATGACTAGATATCACTAGATACTACTCTTAGACATGTATCGAAGTAAATTCAAAATATTTCTCAAAAAAGGATCCAGTTTATATTTAGATATAGCCGCTTAAGTTGACAAAGGGGACATTTGGGGTTTTTCAAAAAGCTGGGCTTACACCTTCTCCAACTTCTAGGTCCCTCAAGGTGAAACAAGGGGTGCTGATGATTAAGTATCATTAGAGATTACTCTTTGACAAATATTGAAGTAGGTTCAAAACATTTCTTGACAAAATATCAAGTTTATATTCAGATTGAGCCATTTAAGTTATCAAAGGGGACATTTGTGTCTTTTCAAAAAGCCGGATTTACACTTTTTCCAATTTCTAGATCCCTCATATTAAAATAAGGGATGCCGATGACTAGATATCAATAGAAATTTCTCTTAGACAAGTATTCAAAACATTTCTTGAAAAAATATCTAGTTCATATCTAATAATAAATAAACACAAAAATCAGACATTCATATCATATCTATAGATTAAATTGCATGATGATCGCTCAAGGCGAAACTATTAGTAGCAAATATGAATGTCTCATATTTGTATTGATCTATTATTAAACAGCTCTGCTTTTATGGCATCAAACAATATTAAAACAGCAATGACTACACAATCACTTTTATGTTATTATTAGTGTATATTTAGATACATCAATTTGAGGCTATATATTTTATATCTTAAATTAATATTTTTTCATGAAGTTTGTGCTTTTTATTTAGTTAATTAATTAATGGAATTCCTAATTTATCGGCCTCTTTTTATATTATTACATGATTGTTTAATTACAAATGTTGAACTTGGATGACGTAGCTACATGAATAGGTATTCTGAATTATGCCTAAGTTTGATTATGGTGTCGTTATTTGAATGTAATAGATGGTAGCATGTCATCTCTTTAACTTATAACGTAATGTTACTTCGGGATTGTTTTGAGAGCACTATATTCAATCATAACGTAACACTATTTTTAGAATTCTGAGCAATTAGAGAATTTAGATATTTTGCTTATATAGGTAACCTAGTTTAAAGAGCACATGACACAACAAATTTTTAACACAGATTCAAGTAGCTGAAGCTAAATGATGAAGAATGGTGACAATGAGTTCTTAGTTTGAAACTGTATAAGCGGAGATATTTAATGTTGAATCTGCCCTATTTTCAATCATTTTTTATGCTTGAAATAAATATAATTTATTAAGAAATACATGAAATACAAGGGAATTTAGTTGTTGGATTTACTTTATCTCTCAAAGATGTGGCAGTCATCCTCAGCAGCATGCAGTTAGACTGTGCACATGCTGTTTTACGTACACATCACCTCAATTTGTGACAGTTGTTTGTCAGGTGTTTGGGTGTTCTAGAACGACGGAATTATTAATTTGAAATAGTTAATTTTAATAGCAAAGATATTCATGTGTTTAGTGTTATGTTGTTTCAATGTTCTAACGATTTCATTTGTTCCTCAATGTTCTAATAGTTGAACAAATATACAAACTGTAACACAAATTAAACTCCACAGACGCTGGGTGTCGTTTACAAGTAATATCTGGTGGGACCTAGAAGTTGGAGAAAGTGTAAAACCCAGCTTTTTGAAAAACCCAAAATGCACCCCTTGTCAACTTAAGTGGCTCTATCTAAATATAAACTAGATATTTTGTCAAGAAATGTTTTGAATTTACTTCGATACATGTCAAGGAGTAATCTCTGATGATATCTAATCATTGGCACCCCTTGTTTTAATTTGACGGACCTAGAAGTTAGAGAAAGTGTGAACCCAGCTTTTTGAAAAACCCCAAATGCACCCCTTGTCAACTTAAGTGGCTCTATCTAAATATTAACTAGATATTTTGTCAAGAAATGTTTTGAATTTACTTCGATACATGTCAAGGAGTAATCTCTGATGATATCTAATCATTGGCACCCCTTGTTTTAATTTGACGGACCTAGAAGTTGGAGAAAGTGTGAACCCAGCTTTTTGAAAAACCCAAAATGCACCCCTTGTCAACTTAAATGGCTCTATCAAAATATAACTAGATGTTTTTTGAAGAAATGTTCTGAATTTACTTCGATACATGTCAAGGAGTAATCTCTAATGATATCTAATCATTGGCAACCCTTGTTTTAATTTGACGGACCTAGAAGCTGGAGAAAGTGTGAACCCAGCTTTTTGAAAAACCCAAAATGCACCCCTTGTCAACTTAAATGGCTCTATCAAAATATAACTAGATCTTTTTTGAAGAAATGTTCTGAATTTACTTCGATACGTGTCAAGGAGTAATCTCTAATGATATCTAATCATTGGCACCCCTTGTTTTAATTTGACGGACCTAAAAGCTGGAGAAAGTGTGAACCCAGCTATTTGAAAAACCCAAATGCCCCATTTGTCAACTTAAGTGGCTATATTTAAATATAAACTCGATCAATTTTCGAGAATTATTTTGAATTTACTTCAATACATGTCTAGGAGTAATCTCTAATGATATATTATCATCGGCATCCCTTGTTTTATGTTGAGAAACCTACCTAGAAGTGGGAGAAAGTGTAAACCTAGCTTTTTGAATAAACCCAAATGCCCCCTTTGTCAACTTAAGTGGCTGTATCTAAATATAAACTCGGTCGATTTTCAAGAAATATTTTGAATTGATTTTGATACATGTCTAAGAGTACTACCTAGTGATATCTAGTCATCTGCATGTCTCAATTTATTTGGAGAGACCTACAAGTTGAAGTAAATGAAAGACCTACATTTTGACACCCCCTCCCCCCAAAAAACCTTTGGCAACTTGGATGATTATATATCTAAACATATTAAACTTGATACTTTTTCATGAAATTTTATCAATTTACGTCGATAAATGTGTATGCATGTGATACATGTTGAGTGATATGTAGTCATCGGCATTACCTTGCTTTGATTGAGATACCTTATAATTCAAAAAGTAAAAATGGCTTTGAGACTTTGTCAACAAAGCGGAAAGAGTATAGTATACTTCGTATTTTGCAAAGTAAATAACTTTGGTATTAAAGAGTCAAGCAATTATAGTCAAACTTAGAATCATGGTAGTTTATTATTTATTTTAAATGTGCAACCAGTTTTAGATAAATTAGTGCGCGCTTTTAAAAGAACCAGACAGTTTTTATTGCCAACGTATAGAAGGTTTCTAGACTTTGTTGAACTCGACTGTCGTGTTCTTGCAGAATAAATATCGAGCTGCTGTTTGTTGAAGAATTATCAAATACCGTCAACAGTTTCAATCTTAGATAAGTCATAGTTTATTATGTGCTTACCTAATTAGCGATATAGATTCTCGACTACAGTGTGTCTAGAACCATAGAATAATCAAATAATAGGCCATGACATTCAGGAATTAAGATTTATGCCGTCGACTATTTGACTTGATAATAAAAGTTTTTCTGAATCCATTTAATCGTAAATTTTTTATTGCGAAGTGTAATCAAGTATTCAATTTTCATTAAGAAATATAAAGTGTAATCTAAATATAAGTCATAGGTTTCCTTCGTTTTACGTCTGCTTCTGATCGCCATTTTGTAAAGATAACTTACGTGTTAGGCTTTGGCCGCACAATTAGAGCAATTTGACCGCTTTGGATATGTTACGGCACATGCGCGCGCAGGTGGTCACAACTTCTATCTGTTTGTCAAATCGCTTCCGGGACTCTATCCACGTCCAAAAAAATACTCAAGTAGGCTACCCCACCACCACCACCACCCCTGCCTAGGTAGCCTAAGCCTGCTTAGGTTATCATTCTATCAATATATTTCAATTATTCAGTAGTTTATTTCAATTTAAAACAATATTACAATATTATTCAAAAGTTTCTGGGCACAGATAGTCGGATTCACTGAGTCATTCGTTTCACAAGTTGTGCAAGGTTGCTGTTATCCACAAACAGAAACATCGTAACAAAAATGGTTTACCTACTTAGCACAATAGAAATTAATCATCTTACCTCACAAAATCTTACGTATCAATTGACACTTTGAATAAGCACTGCCAAAAACTGAATTTATCAAAATTGCTCAACAAATTTGCTTTCCAAAATCAGATCTCCACTTTTGCCGCTGAAGCATTCATTTGAAACGAAGCGCAGGCGCAGTAGCCTTCGTTGCCGGGTTTTCGAAATGTGTCACAGATAAGACAGATAAGTATTATATCAGATATCATGACACAAGGAAAATACAAAACTATCAATATATCCCGGGGGTAACTCCATATGAGTTGGTCGGGGACGTGCCAATTATTGAGGGTACCTTTTCATTGTCTTGTAAAATATTTAGAGTATACATTTCATGATTTTCAAAATATTTGGAGTATTAGTTTTCAAAAAAAAAATTATTTACAGGTATCAATTTGAAAATAATGCTTAAAGAACATAAAATGCTTTCTTCGCATTTGTGGATTATTTTCTGAGGTATATATTTTGGCGTGAAAAAAATATTTGAGGTACCAATTTGGAATTAAAAAAAATTTTTGGGGGGTATTTTTAATTTCAAATTGGCACCCCCCCCCCCGTCCCCAAAGTTCTTGAGTTACCCCCCCCCCCGGGCAATATATACGATTTGAAAATATGACGATTGCATCAAATGATTGGATGGGACCGGAATATAAATACTTGTGAATTTAAATTAATATGATATTTAAAAGCAATTAATTGAGCAAGGACAACTTTTCAAAATTGTTAAAAGCAAATGATATATCATGATTATAAAGAGCATGCTTTTCCTGGCTTGATTGGTTATCATTAAATGCATTTTGTATGTTTGTGTATTTGATCATATGATTTGATCGGGTATTTGATGCAACGTCGTACGAGTGTCACAAGTTGAAGCTTCATATGAGTTCTGATTTGAGCCAACTCATAAAATGGGTCATAAATAAAATCACGAAAGATTTCAAAATCTATTGTTTAAATGACTAATCATTCACTAATTTACATTTCTTGTCTATATTGTAATTATATGTTCGTAACTATTTTAATTTTACTATGTATGAGCCCTTTGAAAAAAAGCCGATGATGCCGATATTTATAGAGCGCTGGCTTCTGTTGTAGAATCGGATGTTTCATTTAATTTCATTTTTAAATTTTCATTTTGTTGATAGCCAGGCTATTTAAGATTTATAACCAATGAATAGAGAGTTGACCATTAGTCGATGGTTGTCATCTGCATTTTATAAATGGAAAGATACATAGATGTGAGTGAAAGATACCAATATTAATTTAAATGCGTACTTGAAAAGAACCTATCCTAATGAATATTTCATCGATTTTACTGCATAAATAGATTTTATTATTTTTGGAATATATTTATTTACATTAAAAGAATTTGGGAAAGGCACATCTACTCCGCGTAATATCTCAGAAGGCATCTCTATTGACGAATAAAAGATTCATGCCTAGAAAAGAAAGAGGAAGCAATTCAAATTTAAAATAAAAATGAAGATTATAATAAGGGGAACAATTCTAATAATTTTGCATAATTCTAAATAATCGGCATTTGAAGTATATTTTATGCTAAACAGAAACTGAAAGAAAAAACCACAAATGGAAAACAGCGATTATGATGATAAACAACTCAAATTATACCTTGACCGAGAAAACAGCGGACAACTGGACCATAAACACATGAAGCCTTTTGCATTTATAGGTATAATAAGGGCCTCGTTTACGATATGGATTTCTCGTTTGTTGTTATTGAACTCGTGGATCTAAATTCTGATAACCCACTCACAAGAGTGATGTAATCCCTTATTAATGCCACATCATCCGTATGTGTCAAGCACCAAGATTGTGGTATCATTGTATTATAGGCCTACCATAGATTATGTTAACTTGAATTAGCTAGTAGAGCGAAGGAGGAGTAGTCAAGTGTTGCTTTTAATCAAACACTGACGTCATCTTACCTTTGAAATGTCCACATGGCAGCAAGTGATAGCACAGCCTCAAAGCCAATGAACACTAGAAGAATGGAACAGAGTATCACCTCAAGCCGTAACCTAGCAACAACAATAAAATAATTACCAACTTCATAAGATGATGTAATAATGTATTAATAGATGGTTCACATCTCAATTGATTTAATTGAGGGACAAATGGCATTCTAATTTAGCAATGAACAATGAACTTGTCTATTAATTAATTATAATTTGACAATATACTTACACATAAGTTTGCCATAAAAGTAAATAAAGGTCTAGAAATATGATGGGAATAGTTAACACCAATGACCACAAAAGCGATACTTTGCGTTCTGCCAAATTTCCTTTGTACGCTGTACATAATTAAAAAAACAAACTATTATCAGACTATTTGGGTAGGCTAAACAATGTAAATATTATAGGCCAGGTGAAATTTGAATACAGTGTAACCCTCTTCAAGTGTAGTACGGTATATATCGCCTTCTGGGACACAACGGATTTAGATGGTACCTTTTTTACCATCATGTTCGGCTGACATCATTACAGTTGTATTTCCACAAGCAAAATGAAAGGCGGAATTGTTTTACTTTACTTTTTGTTTTACAATTAAATATCAAACTGTTCACTATTTAACATCATTTTTAATATCACTACTGCTAAGATTACAGCTCACTTATATCACTGATTTTTCGGAACCAGTTTCTATCAAATTAAAACATTTCAGTCCAGTTTATAGGCTATCACGACACGCATATTATCGCAACTTTTGGCTACACAAGGTTACACTGTAGATTTGATAAAATCAACTGCTAGACAGGATAATTTCGTTATTGAATCATACGTTCCCTATTTAAAGTAAATATTATTTGTCAAGCCCAGGCCAAATGACTTTTTCAATTCGCCAATGTTGTTTTTTTCGGCAACATCTTGGGGGCGGCAAAATTACTTTTTATTCTGCCAACATTGATAGGATTTTGTTAAATTCATCTTCGTCAACAGTGGTTGATATTTTGAGGGTTAGTCACTAGTCAATCAAGCCTGCCGATCCTGAGTCGAGCTACATCATTGTTGACCAATCAGAAGAAGGCTCAAGTTACACAAATCCTACTGATGTTTGCAAAAATATATCATTTGGCCACTTCGCCAATATAGGTAGGATTTCTTCGAGAACAATAGAATTCAACAAATCTTACGAATGTTGGCGAAATAAAGTCATTTGGCCACTCCGCCAACATTCATAGGATTTAGTTGAATTCCGTCATTTGGCTTAAGTAGTATGATTCTGCTTGTTCCTCACCAAATAACAATCGTATTCCTTCAATGAAACCAAATATAAACAGAAGGATGAACTCAAGAGCCAATGTTCCACTCTGATCAGGAAAGGGAAGAATGACCCCTAAAAATGTCAAAGATCTGTTAATGTGAGAAAAGATATTCTAAAACATATGACGTCGTCATTTGGTTGGTTGGTCCATGTGTTTGGAAATTCTAGGATAAACATTTTTCAAATATTCCGGTCGAAATTAGACGATAACACTGTGTCAGGGGCTGAACGTAAAATTAAAACAGCCGATGGCCGAAATGTTGAGTTTTTATTATTAAAACACATTCAAAATAACTGTTGTCTTTGATTTTGTTATCAAATGATAAAAGAAAAAGCTACTTATCAAAAACTTAATCTCGAATCATACATAATGCATGAAGTTGTACTTGGTCATTCGAGAGAAGAAACACAAACACCTTTCTGTTTCTGTTCAGTTCCATGTCAACTTTTTATTTCGATAGGACAGTTAGGCCCTTGCTGTAAGATAATCAGCTGTTTTGGAAAACTCTTTATCATCATTTCTGAATGTTTGAGAATTGATTTTATGCTTGAGGGTGAGTTGCGTAAATTTGACAGGAGAAAACAATGTGTTTACCTTTATAAATATACATCAGCAGTTCACCCAACCAAAACAAAACAAAAAAATAAACATTGCAATGAAGCGCAATTTGTAATGGTAAAGATGAAAGCTGTCAAAACAAAGTCAAGGATACTAATTCAACAGACTTGTAAGTGAGATATGATCAACAAAATGACAGACCTACTAGAGTTAAGTGAAACCTGTACCATAATTACAACATCGTTTTTTGCAAAATCAATGTTGCAAAATTGAAAAAAATAACATTCTGCAAATTCATACATATTCTCCATCTTGTCTCTTGAATTGCTTCACGTGCAAATTGTTGCATATCATTTTTGACTCTAATTTGTCTTTGATTTTACATGGTGGATAATGTTCCAGCTGCCAGAAAGCTGTTCTCAAAAGATAATGTTCCGTACTTCCTTTGACCATGTACATAGCTGCTCGATAGTAGCAGTCCGAATTAAACCTTAAAGGCATAAAATTGACTACTGTGTCTTGCGTGTTCAAAGTTGAAAAGTGAATGCCATTTTTTTAGCCACAAAAAAATCCAGCAACAATCGACACATTGTGAGTCAGTGTATCATGCATAATTTTGAAAATGAGCGCAAAGGCTGCTTGCAATTTTATTTATGCCTTCAAATTTGCTTGTAAATAATTTGTAGCACCGTGGCTTGAATCGTATCCAGTAACCCAACGTTTTCAATATTTTAGAATAATTTGTAGCACCGTAGCTTGAATCGTATCCAGCAACCCAACGTTTTCAATATTTCAGCATTGTGAAATTATTGGCGATCTTGAATTGTCAGTGAATATTTATGTGACAATATTTCATAACATTTTCACTTTGGAGATTTCTAGCCCTAATGATGTGGGATAACTAGGCTACTTATTCGTTCTCTCCATATCCTGTAACTCATGGTATTTGCCTACCAATTATGATTTGGTTGTAGGCTACATATTACTGACTTACATATTACTACATAGTACTAACTCATATTACTGCGTTTGTAATACTTCAACATTAAAAATGCTACTTTAATGGTAAATAAAGGATACATCAGCAACCATACGATGTCCTATGAAAAAATAAACAGAACAAAAGTATCAATTCCAATCAATTGAAAATAAATAAAATAAGGATGAGGTTAGTGCAATGTGGATGATAGAAAGAGGCTAGGCCTATCCTGTTGGGCTATATAGACTGTTGGTACTAGCCCCATTCCATCACGGCTTTAATTTCCCCAATTCAAATTAATAATAAATAAAGTTAATTGGATTTTATTGACTTCGGAATTTGAAATCAACAATGCTATGGTAATTCTGTATTTATGTCTATTTGGAGAAAGGTTTATGTCCCAGTTGTGTCTTGGATTCCAATAAAATTATATTATTTTTAATCCATGGATTATTTTCAATTATTAAATATATTTATTGCTTCATTTGGCAGCCTACATTGTCGGGGAAAATTCAGAAGAAAATTTAAGAAAAACTTTGGATTCTGGAAGGTAAAATCTTTTATCGGACCCTGATCTGAACGCGTATAATCTGAGGAGATATTTCGCGTTGAATATAGGCCTGACCCTATTTGCGATCATTCACTGTTTTCCAAACTCGGAATATAGGGAAAAGGTGAAGTCAGAACTATAAGAATTTGTATCTCCTTTAGAGCGAAATAGAAAGTTTCTAACGTCCATAGTCAGCTATGTCCAGTCAGAAATAAATATATTTTTTAAGAAACACATGAACTACAAAGGTTTATAGTTGTTGGATTCACTTTTTTTTCTGTAAAATAGTTCAATCATCCTCCGCAACCTGCAGTTTGGACTGTGCACCTGCTGTTTTCCGTACATATCAACTCCATTTGTGAAAAGTGTTTGTCAGGTGTCCGAACCTTTTTCTACAAAAAACGACATTTCAACTATTAAATGTCCTTATATCTCATGTGTTTCTCGGTTAAATAGACTCGTTTCAAGCTGGAAAGGTGTCCCAAAGGTGTAGACATGGCTGCCTTCCAGATTGGAAAGAATGCATTGTGTGCGGACAAGGTTGTATTTTTTCTCAGAAAATGTGCGTCTGAAAGCCAAATTCTAGTGTAATTTTGTGTTGCAGGATCACCTATGTAGCCAAATTGTAGCTATAAAATCTGAATAATCATGGAAATTATGTCATTTTCTTATAAAATACGGATAAAATTATGAAATGCGTGGCTGGAATTTCAGCCGCGAAATTGATTGCGCGGCCAAGATCTTGCCCGCAAACAGCAAACTTTCCAGTCTGGGCTGCCTTGGACGCTAGAAACATTTGATTCTGCACAAAAGGAGAAACGGTTTATTAAAGTTTTCAATTATCCTTTTCCCTATAGTAGCCCCTCTTGTTATTACGATTATGGTTCCGAGTTTTGAAAAGTGATTGATCGAAAATAGGCGGTGTATGTAACTTGCGTGTATGCGTGCTACATGCGTTTCCAGGAAATACGCCATAATTTATCACCTTTTAGACTACGCTTACGAATTTCAGTGTCTCCATGTTATGAAAAAAGTTCTGGCCTGGCTAAATTTGGCAGTTGCTGTCATGTCGTAATTGATGGGGACTTTATTTCAGACAGAGTTCTAGACATAATTAATTTATTAAGAGATTAAAAAGTGGAGCCGTAGAGCTAAGAATTTTCCATAAATTGTTTAACTTGATTTGGCAGGAAATCCATCATAAGAAAACGCAATTATTTGTAGCCTAAAGGTAAGAAAGTTCTGAAATGTTTATCGAAGTCTGTATCAATATCATCAACGTGATACATGCATTGCCTTGAAATTACTAAAAATAAGTTTTCAATTTTTTATTTGAAATTGGTATATATGTTTAAAACTGTATATAAAACGGCAATGTCATAAAACGTTATAGCTGTCATTAATATCATTATTTAGCGGCCGAACAATGAATGTTCAATAAATCAGAATATTAATAAATTAATCAAGTCTGGAGTAAAGTCCCCAACAATTACAACATGACAGCGACTGCAAAATTTAGCCAAGCCTGAACTGTTTTCGTAACATCGAGACGCTAAAAATTGTAGTACAAAAGGATTATAAATTATGACGTATTTCCTGTAAACGCACGCAGCACGCACGCACGCCCGCACGCAAGTTACAGACACCGGAAATAGGAAAGATTCAACATTAAATATCTCCGCTTATACGCGTTCAAACTTAGAAAACATTGTCTTCATTCTGCATCACTTTAATTGAGCTTCAGCTACTCGAATTTGTGTTAACATTTTTTCATGTCATGTGCACTTTAAAAACTGTGCCATAAGCCAAAAATATTATGTGCTCAATTACAAACATTAGCTGCACGAATTACAATTTACAAACTCTGTCTCCTCTGCAGTCTCGATCAAGATCATCAAGCTAAAGCCGACTGCAGAGTATATTATTTATTAGAATGAGAGTCAAACGCATATTCAAGAGCATATTTATTATAAACTTCTAGCACATATATGAAATTACCGCTACGTGAAGAGGCAGCTTGCATTTCTGCTTGAAGATGAAAATCTTCAGTCTTTCAGTGATCTTTTACTCCTCCATTTTCAGATTCAAATTTTGCGTTTTTGTTGATGCAGCGAAGTATCCCATGTAACATTGACGAATCAAACATGACGCATCTCTCATTCCCAGTGTCCCTTCGCCCTGCCAATCTGATGTTGATACTTGTTAATACAGATACAGCTTTGTTGAATGTCTGACCAATAGCTGGAATAGTTGGACGGAATAAAATCCAGACAAAGAAGAAGGCACGTATGATATGTTATTGAACGTGAAAGCTTGAAATTGTTATTATTTCTGGACTAGAAATATATTTTGGTAATAAAATCATTAAAATTTAGGCCTTAAACAGCCTGGCCTAACCTTGCAGGTGGTTAAACGGTCTCATTATTATTTGATAAATCCAGCTGTAAATGTCTCAAATCCTGCATTTTGTATTTGAGATCAAAATATACCTTATGATTTAGAAGATCATTTATTATTTATATTTAGGCCTACAATTTAAATCACATATAATTTCATCACAATGACCATCCATGACTGAATGCCTTTCAAAGGGAGGTTGGTAATTAGGCCTATCGAATTTTACAGACAATTGAAAAATTTAAATAACATAATTTGTGCATAGACAAAAATTCAAACTGCAGCCAGCCTCTTGCGCTATCGTAAGTTAAATTGCTTTATTCCAATAAAATAGAGGTTTGTCAGTTTCCGATAGTGATGGGTCCGATTAATCGATTATTTTCTCGTGAATCAATTATGAAATTGTAAATCGATAAATCGTAGTAAAAACTTTTGGCTCTTTAGGGTCTTTTTGTACAATAAAATAGTTTATTATTTATATTGTGTTCTGTTTTATCTAAATGTAGATCTTATTTATTGAAAACAAAGCTTCTTTGAAATATTCCTTCGCAATTAAGCGTTCTTTGAATAGGTCGTTTAATGTTTGTTTAGGTCTACATCGCAAGTCATTGTAATTCAACTCCGTTAATTATTTGCCACACCATTTGACACCATTTTTGATATTGTCTATTGTTACCTTTCCAGCGTTATGATAGAAACATGTTCAATAACATGTGAGGGTAAGAATAGTTTATTTTAACTCAAATCATTCAAATTTATGCTCTTAATTCTAAAGATAAATACAATTTATTTTGGAATAATTAATTTAATTCAATATTTGCATGTTATTCTATTTTTTTCAATGAAAAAAATGGCAGTTAAAATGGCATCGAACTATACTAGCGCTTTATACGAAAGAGAAAAACACGCGACTAAAAAAATACATATTGAAATACAAGAAGTTAACATAATGAACTTCTCACAAACATATTTGAAATGAATTCATTTTATTTATTTGATAGAGAAAACACCATTGATGTAAACCTTAAAATGAACAATTTCCGAAGGAATGAAATACAAAAGCCGTAAAACGTTTTTAAACTTTCAGCCGCTGGTGACGTAAAAAACTCGGAAACAATAGAATTATTGTTCTATTACAATTAATCAATTCTGAATCGATTCTTCTCTTCGATCCCCAAAAAACAACAGATTGACTGACCCATCACTAGTTTCCAAAAAATAATTTTGTGGGCGAATAGAAACTCGATATCTAAGGTTATCTGAATGATAATGATTTTGATTTGATTAACCAGTATTTTTTATTTTTTAGAAAATGATGCATTAGAAGAATTAACACAATCATGAATCGCCCTGTTTATCTCGGACGAGGGCGTGGTGCTACCAGAGATCCAGATGATGAAAAGATAACCCCTTGCTCTACTGTAACTATGCCATCCTCAAATGGTGCACCATTGCATGAAATCGTCGCAAATGAACGACTTGCAAAAGTAGAACAAATCAGAGAGGCAGCCAGTAGATATGCTGACAATGCAGTTTTATCTGATAGTAGCGATTCGGATTCTGAGGAGGGCAAAGAAAAAAATCATCACATTTTAAATCAAACGCTCAAATCTTACGGCAAAACATTAGGTACAATTAAAGTATATACTCTTTTGCTTAACAACATCATAGCCTAACTTTTATGCTTCATGTTAATCGTGGGTTGATGGTTGATTCAAAAAGCTTCCTGATGATTGCTACAGGTTAAAATGTAATTTATAAAATAAAAATGCCAGATTTTCAATTTATTATTATTATCAAAATAATTATAAAATTTATGTTTATCTAATAGCAGATAATATAGGGCTCTATGTCTTCATTTGACAGAGCGGTAAATAATAATAATATATGGCGAAAGAGTCAAAGAATACACATTCTTTACTGTTACTCAAGTTTCACGCTTTTCACTGCGATTGTGAAACTTGAGTAACAGTAAAGAATGTGTATTCCTTGACCCTTTCACCATATATTGTTATTATTATCATAATAATTATAAGTACTGCATTACCTTTTTCTCCTGTCTGCACCGATATTACTCATTAAAATGCAAATTATAAAATGTTAATTTCTTTGATGCTAGTAGGCCTAATCCCCATATTTGAAAACCTCCTTGTTGATCATATTCTCATTACTTTCAGGGGATGAGCAATACACGTTGAAACCAAATCAGTTACTGAACGATGTGTTGATGAACAGCGCAGTCACGTGTCTGGTTTGCATTGAAAGTGTCAAGAAACAGCAAGAGGTGATTTAAGGTTCATCACCAATGGCAACTGAAATCGTTTCTCAATTGAAGACATGTGATTCTTCTGCTTTAGGTTTGGAGTTGCGTCAATTGCCACTGTATCTATCACATCCAATGCATCCAAATGTGGGCAAGGCAGGATGTATACAATGCCGCAGCTGACGACGAAAAATCATTAGCACAACTCAAGTGGCTATGGTTAGTGCTAGAGACAATTTTGTTTTTCTATAAGTTATTTTACTACAGATGATTAGTTTTCCTAATTTTTATGCTGTTTCACTTTTAATAGCCCTAATTGTCGCCATGGCTACAGAAAAACAGAAATGCCAACAAGATATTTCTGTTTTTGTGGCAAAGTGGTATGCAATCCATTCACACTCATATTTTGTTTTCATCCCTTTAAAAAATCTAGTTTAATTTATTTGAATTTATTTGAATTAGGAAAACCCCAAATTTGATCCCTGGATAGTTCCTCATTCTTGCGGCCAGACATGCAGCAAAGACCTGCAACCCCATTGTGGTCATAGTTGTTTGCTACTTTGCCATCCAGGTTTGCGGTATTATTTACTCAAACCAAACATAATTATGCAAATGTGTATTATTCTATTTTGATGTATTTTGAAATTCTTCTTCCAGGAGCTTGCCCACCATGTCCAAAGACAATCAAAGCATCGTGTCATTGCGGCAAAGTGCTAGCAGTGCCACGCAGATGTAGCAATCGAACATGGTCATGTAAATCACTTTGCAACAAAATTCTTCAATGCGGTCAACACCCTTGCCAAGTTGAATGCCATCCTGGTATGATGATTATACCTATGATGCATGTATTGTCGTTTTCAGAGTAAGATCAAATATTACATAGATCCACACATTTATCTTTGATGAAATAAACTCAATGCTCTGAAGGGTGGGTCTACTGTATTTAACAATTAATTAAAGCCTTGTATTCGATTCTCATTTTCAACCGTTCTCTCTACAGGGGACTGTCCACCATGCCCTCGTCAAAGTACGCAAAACTGTGATTGTGGCAAGTATCAATCAATGCGAAAGTGTGCGGAACCAACATGGCAATGTACAGAGGTAGTATTACGTTGTCTTATGTTGCATTTGATGATTGGTTGGAATTAAAGATTTACTTACGCTGTGATGATGCTTTCAATAGATTTGCAACAAACCATTGTCTTGCGGATTTCATGTTTGTGAAAAATCATGCCATGATGAACCGTGTGGTGATTGTCCTCGTCAAGGGAAACGG